>JAFBJR010001097.1:546380-934802 GCA_016785285.1 Brachirus orientalis | reverse complement strand
GACATCTTATTTTGGTGTTTTTCTTTTCAATTTTTCAAAGTTTTTAAGCGTCTTATTTTGACATTTTTCTTTTCACTTTTTACAAGGTTTTTAATGTCTTACTTTGGCATTTTTCTTTTAAATTTTGAAAAGTTTTTGACATCCTATTTTGTATCTTTTCCTTTTAATTTTTCAAAATTTTTTGACGTCTTATTTTAACTTTTTTCTTTTCCATTTTTTAAGTTTTTGATGTCTTATTTGGACATTTTTTTCTTTAACTTTTTTCAAGGATTTTGACATCTTCTTTTGGTGTTTTTCTTTTCATGTTTTCAAAGTTTTTGATGTCTTATTTTGATGTTTTTCTTTTCCCTTTTTTTAAGTTTTTTGACAACTTATTTTTGAGTTTTTCCTTTTCACTTTTATTTTGGAGTTTTTCTTTTAATGTTTTCAAGGATTTTGACGTCTTCTTTTGGTGATTTTGTTTTCATTTTCACTTTTACAAGGTTTTTTGACATCTTATTTTGATGTTTTTCTTTTCATTTTTACAAAATTTTTGACATCTTATTTTGGTGTTTTTCTTTTCAATTTTTCAAAGTTTTTAAGCGTCTTATTTTGACATTTTTCTTTTCACTTTTACAAGGTTTTTGACGTCTTATTTTTGGTGTTTTTCTTTTCATTTATATAGAGCTTTTGACGTCTAATTTCGACATTTCTCCTTTTCACTTTTACATTTCTTTAATGAAACTCAGCATAATAATAGCCAGAGCCACTGTGAACAAGGCTGCATTGGAATTATTCGATAACTTACACAGACAATCCTGTTATATAATAGCTGACATCGTACCTTTTATATTTTTTTTCGAAAACCTTGAAAAAATGAAAACAAAATCACCAAAAAAGACGTCAAAATTCTTGAAAAAAATGAAAAGAAAAAACTGCATCGGAAATATCATAACTTACACACACATTCCTGTTATATAATACTTAACATCATACCTTTTATATTTTTTTTCTCTGCAAATCTTCAATATATTTTTATTCACAGATATACAGTTAAAACGGTTCAACTGTATTATGGTGATAGTCTCCAAAAAGTCATGGCGGATCAACCAAAAGCTGCACTACCGAGAGACACGACAATAACAGTATGTATGTCTCTTTAAGGACCTTCACACTCGACCGCATATGGTTCGAAACTTGATGAGGATACGAACCAGTGACTGCAAAACAAATAAATGAATTTAAAATGAGTGAAAGTTTAGTTATATTGTGAACCACAGCTTTTGAAGCATATGAGGGGATTCGTTGATAATTAATTATTACCTGTCGTACAAAAGAGAGGGATTTCATTCCTGCTCGGTGCGGGTCACCTGAGGTGACATCAATCACCTCTGTGAAGGATTTTTGCGCCCCCTGCAGGACAACACGTGTAACTACAGGTTGCTTGAACAAATGCACAGCCCATGTGGGATCACTAGAATAGATTAGTATTTACATTCAAAAAGGGATAAAATAGAACATGACCTTTTTTTAATTGTATGTTTAAATAAAATATCTTAATAAAAAAATGGTGAAACAGGCAAAAACAGACATTTGAAAGCATTTGGTTGTTGCAGAGGCCACATGGGTGGTGTAGTGGTTAGTGCTCTTGTCTTTGCAGCAGGAAGACCTGGGTTCATGACCTGCTTGGAACAAGAGCATGTGTGGGTTTCCTCCCACACTCCAAAAAGATTTGTGGGATTAGGTCAACTGGAAACTCTAATAAAGTGGTAGAGGATGAGTGTGAGTGAGTTTTAGCTGTCACATAAATGTCAAGGAATAAAAGTACCATCTTGAATAAAGTGTTGAAGCATTACATGATCAGAGTTCATTAGTGTTTGTCGCTTGCTTTCACCTGAACTCGTCACAGTTGGTCTCTTTGCATCAACAGGCCACACTCTTGCGTCTGTCCTGTTGCCATTTGTAACGTGTGTGCAAATCATTTCAATCCTGCAGTTTCTCCAGAATCATAATCAGGATGAATAAATGCAGATTAGAGAAACTTACTCGTGTCGTGTCCTGTGTGAGGCTCTCAGCCAGACTCTGCAGTGCACAGTCTGGTGAGACTCTGATGGCTCTCACTGTGGGGCTCACGTCCTCCAGAGAACTCATTGTTCCTCTTTCTGAAATGACACTGACGAGGTTTCACAGGACAGGAAGATGCCAAATGATCGGCTCAGTAAAACCCCATCCTTTACGTGCATGAGGAGGGTGAATGTTTAACCAGTGGAAGTGTTAGTTTTATCCCCTGTGTAATAAGTAATAAAGTAAACTCTGTTTCTGTTTACTTTGTGATGCATTTGTGCAAAAACAAAAAAAAAAACAAAAAATGAACTGAGGTGAACTGTATACTTGTCAGTCCTTTACTCATGTTCTCCTGCTTCAATGTGAAGATGGAAAATGCATCTGTATGCTGTTGTGGAGTGAAAAACTGTCAAAAATAAAAAAATCAGTATATAAAAAGCTTCAATATAATTTTTTCAGACAAGCATTTAAGTAAAACACGAGGAATCTGCCTCTTGCACGCAATGTTTTTCAAAATAATAATACTTTATTTTTTACTTTAATTTAAAAACAGGTTGCGCTTCAGCAAAGAAATTCTTAGTGAATACAATTTCTGATCAGAGTGTGAAGAACAGTAAGTTTCCTCAGTACATGTTTATTTATCGAAATTATATGGTAGTGTAAACTATTGTATTTTTGTTCTTACTTATGGCTGCACAATTAATCGCAAAATGATTGAAACTGCGATATGACACTTGTATACGTGTAATATCAAGATCAAAGACACTGAAATTCTGTGTCAAAGAATAATTTTTACCAAAATAAACTGAATTATGATTGAAATTCTTGGCCTGAAAAAAAAAATCTGAAAAAAATGACAATTGAGTTTCAGCAAGAACTTATTGCTGAACTTGCTCAAACTTTTCTTGTTTTTAAATGTATATAGAACAAAAGGTACTGGAAATGAAAGGTGCCATCGGATTGTATAATAATTGTGATGATGATAATAATATAAAAGAAGTGTAATATAATAATATAAAGACTTCTTTGCCTTTGAATGTCGAAGTGGATGTATGAATCAAGACATCAATCAAGAAGAATGGAAATATAATACATTGTGTTTGAGTCCTTTATATTCCATCAGGTGTGGGTTTTCTTCAGTTTCTTACTACTCATGTGAATGGGAAAAGTGACACAAGTGGACTACAGTATATATAAGAATAACACTAAATATGAGACCGACTTCTGTGACGTGATGATTGGAAATGCTCTGATGTCTGAACTCCACTGCACGTCTCCTCAAAATGGCTTTCATTTTCAAGTTGAACATTCAGTACCTGAGTTCTGTTCTGGTTCCGGTTGTTATTTCATCAAGTTGCTCCAGTCCTCAGGAGTCCAGTTTTTTTGTGAGTCTGTGTCCACTGTCACGTCAGACTCATTTGAGTTACCGTGGTTTTTTTGTTTCACCTGTCTTTCTCCTTCTCACAGAATCATTTTAAACTGTCGCACTGTTCTGGTTAAAAAAAAAAAATCCCAGTTCAGAGTTCAGCAGCTACAGAAACACTTATTAATGGTTTACAGGTGGAAGTGTCATTACAAGAAAACTCCATAACCACTAAAACGTCTGCAAGTACTGGCAGCAAACATGGATCAAAATTAAAGTACATGTGCAAATCTATATATTTCCTGCAATTAAATACTGAACATGTATTAAAAAAAATAGAAATAGAAATAAAAATACATAGTTGGTACAGTGTTTAACAAATTTATTTGACCACCACTCAATGTAAGGTTTATGCCATGGTTGCCCAAAATTAACAGCATTAATAATAATTTTTCTTGTTTCTGTAATGGTTAATACACCAGTATGTAGAAGCTCTTTAACCAAAATGATATTTTCAATGCTAAAATATAATCCATCAAATTTCAAGTGTACGTTCTTTTTACAAAAAAACTGAAAAAAAAAATAGTAAAGAACTATATTATTATTATTATTATTATTATGACATTTGTAAAGCCCAGTAGGGTGGCTCAAATTTTGGTCTAAAAATGTGAATTCAGTTTGTTTTCTTGCCAAATAAACAATTTTAGTTTTAAACAAGAAGATTACTTAAATATTTATGTTTTCTTGTTTTTATGACAGCTGGTCTAACAAATTTGGTAAGAACTTAAACGCACCTGAAACGTGACCTTGTCCACAAACTCCTGTGTGTAAGATGCAGAAGACAAAACGTTGTGGAATCCACTGCCCACAATGTGCTGGGCTTAACAGCACAACTTAATTAACTTAACTTAACTTAACTTAATTCACAAACTGCAATATTTCCATCTGATATAAAGTGGAAGTCTAATGCAGCATAAAATGGAAACAATCAAAGTACCTGAAACTTGTGTTTTGAGTATCCTGCTGTAGTTGAGTGAATAAACTCACTTACTTTCCACCAGTGAAAACACAAACAAACAAACAAACAAACAAACAAAAAAAAGCTTGTGTGGGTCAAAGTTCACAGTGTGTCATCAGTGATGTTCGGCCAGACTCTGCAGGATTTCATGCTCTGCTGCCTCATGATTGGCTGCCTGCACGGTGGGATGAAAGCACCGGGACACAGGAGTGTCTGATAAAGAGCACAGCGAGTGCATTGTTTTTATTTTTACCTTTATTTTACCAGAAACTTCCCTGAGATTAAATCTCTTTATTTGAAGATTGTTCCATGACCAAGGTGCAGTGTAGGAAAAAGCCTAAAAGCCTTTGGAAAAAAGGAGTTGAACCCACTCTTGGCTGCATGAGGCGACACAGATATGGGGGTAGTTTGTCCAACATGGACTTGTACATAAATGCATCCTTAACTTTAGTGAAGGAATATAAAGTTCACAGTGGTGGGTTCTGAAGGCAGAACTTTTCCGAAACCTAGAAAAGCTCTATATAAATATGGACCATTCACCAGCTTTTCTACTTCGGATTTTATTTGTTAGCAACTAAAGATAGTTAGGCGAAATGCCTTGGAGTAAAAGTCAACAATTTATTAAGGAATTGTTAAAAGTAAAAATTGCTAAAAAAATTGATTTTGTACCTATGTACAGGTACAGTACCGTTCAAAAGTTTGGGGTCACTTAGAAATTTCCTTATTTTTCAAAGAAAAGCACTGTTTTTTCAATGAAGATAACATTAAACTAATCAGAAATACACTCTGTACATTGTTAATGTGGTAAATGACTCTTCTAGCTGCAAACGTCTGGTTTTTAATGCAATATCTACATAGGTGTATAGAGGCCCATTTCCAGCAACCATCACTGTGTTTGCTCATTGCATTAGAAGGCTAATGGGTGATTAGAAAAGCCTTGTGCAATGATGTTAGCACAGCTGAAAACAGTTTAGCTGGTTCCTTTGAGCTAGTTGAGTATCTGGAGCATCGCATTCGTGGGTTCGATCCGACCTTGTCAATGTCTTGACTATATTTTCTATCCATTTTGCAGCTCATTTGATAAATAAAAGTGTGAGCTTTCATGGAAAACACAGCATTGCCTGGGTGACCCCAAACTTTTAAACGGTGGTGTACATTACATGTATAAAAGTCTGTGCAACAGCTGAATCCCATTTTCTAGTGTGACAATGACGGTGCAGTCAGATGTACATGAAAAGAGCTTTATTAAATGAAAACTTGCACAGGATTTGTAATGCAGAGTAATAATACTGGGCACAGTTATAGCATAGATACAGAGAGAGAAAACACAACTTGAGTCAAAATGGCTGTAGGCCAAGAGGAGGACGTTTGCATAGAAGTCCCTACCCGGTGCAACTGCAGTGCAGGGAGGCAGAGAGACGTTTGTGTCTATGGGGACATTTAAAGGGGAGCTCCAGGTAAACAATATTTATTTCTATATAAACGATCTTCACCCTAAAAAGTCCACTATCAGTCTTCTTTCTTCTGTTACAGCAGGATCTGCACCCGCACGATAAATAAAAGTAATTATATACAGAGAGAAATTAGAAGTAGCTACGTTATTAGAGATGAAGCCATGCAGTGATCCGATCCGCCGGCGGGCCGATCCGGATCCAGTTGTCGTTGACGAGAGTCGGATGATGAGGACCTGGTCCTGGTTGTGCAGCTCAGATGTGAGGTGTGAAATCTGAGCCGGCACTAACGAAGAGCGGAGGGGAAACGAGTGCTTCTCGAGTGTCTTCTGCGATAGCCCTTGTCTTGTTGCGCGTTTGTCCAGTCAGGGTGGAAACACCTCAGTCTTTGGCTCCTCCCTGCTCCTTCACTCGCCGCTCCGGTGCCTCTTTGAAGCCAGCGGCCATGACATTAGAGCCCTTTAAAGACCTTCACGGCCTCGACACACTCGAAGCGTCTGTGACTTGGTTTTGAGACATCAAGTCTTTAAATCCCTTCAGACCCATTTCATGAGCAGTGGTCAGAACCAGACTAGTAGATTCTTCTCCTCCTCCTCCTCCTCTAGTTTGTAAGTAGTTCTCCCTTTAAGGAGAGCGCAGTCAGTCTTGTACATCCTGAAACAGGAAAGCAACTATAGCTCTACAGATTGCAACATTAAAGGCACATACATGATAGTTTTTGCTACAAGTGCCCTCTGCTCCTTTTTTTTTCCATCCAGGAATCAAAGTTTTTTCTTTTAACCTGAGTTTTCTTCTCCCTTTTCTCCTTTTTTTTTCTTACTAGAGCCTGAAACACAGGAAGAGCAAATTGGATGAGCTTATTGTATTTCATCTTTTTCAACAAATGTTTGGGACAAAAAAAACCAAAACAATTTATCAATAACAATAACTGTAAACAATTCATTTCCTTTACTGTGAAATTCTGAACTGCCCTTTAACCCCTAACCTGTCTCCAGTCGACTCTTCACGTGTTTCAGGCTGAAGTCATGATTGTTTTATAGCTTAAGTTTGGATCCATGAGATGCTTCTGTTTTGTTTTTTTTGTTTTTTTTATTTCCACTGTCACTTCCTTTTCACAGCGCGGTGCTTCAAAAGCTCACATATTATTTGCGGAGGATCGTGTTCTTTCCTCCGCACAGTCACCACTGGATTTCTCTTCCGTAGAAAGCCTGTTGTTTTCCTTTGGGCCGTCACTGCACAGCAGCACTCGATCACTCACTCATCTTCTACCGCTTTTTCCTCCACATGAGGGTCGTGTGGGTGCCGATCCCAGCCGACACAGGGCAAAAGGCAGGGTGCACCCTGGACAGGTCCCCCGTCCGATGCAGGGCCACACACAGGGACAGACAGCCATCCACACTCACATTCACACCGATGGGCAATTTAGAGTGTCCAATAGGCCTAATCCCCAAATCTGCATGTTTTTGGACTGTGGGAGGAAACTGGAGAAAACCCACGCACACGCACATGCACACGCACACGGGGAGAACATGCAAACTCCATGCAGAAAGGCCCTTGTTCCGAACCCGGATCTTGGTGCTGTAAAGACAAGAGTGCTAACCACTACACCGACTGTGTGGCCCCACAGCAGCACTGACGGCAGCAATTCATTTCCAGGCCACCTTTTGATTTCTTTTTGAGTTTATCGCTCTCTGGTGGAGATTATTTAGGATTAACTGCGCTTTGCTGCCACCTGCTGCCTCAGCTTCTCCCGCCGCTTCTTCTCCACCAGCCTGGAAAATAAAAGAAAACATGGATTAGTCTTTCATTAAACCAACACTCAATATGTGTTTTGGTGTGTGTTTAATTGGTTTTCAGATGATTAAATCATTTTTTTATAAATCTATGACATCAACTCTAACAGAAATACAATAAAATTGTTCTTTTTATTCACACATATCCAGATACACATTTTTATCTTCATCTTAACCAGTGAGTTTGGTATACAATAGTAAAATACAGCATTTATTTGTATAAAATAACAGCAAATACATCTTTATAATCATTACACAAAGTTCCTTCTTAGAAAGTCAAAGGGTAATGTGTAATTTAAAAAAAAAATGATATATTTCTAAATTTGTTTTTATATGAATATTAAATTAACCTGCAAATATTTACATAATTAGGCAAAGATATTCAGTGGTTCCAAATTTTGATTATTTTTTATGTTTTTCCTGTGAACTCTGGGATTATTAATAGGGAATTTCAAAATAAGTGTAGACTGTAGTCTATGAACTATTTATCTTTTTTTTTTTTTGTCAAAAACATGTCTAAAGATATAGAAAAATGTGTAACATTGGTAGTTAAGACTCTCTTAGGTAAATTAATCAATTATTTGTTCTGCATTTTTAATAACTCTTTTTGAAAATGGACAGGAGGGACTAAAATGAATTTTTCATTTTTTCCTTCTGTCACCTGTGGTTTCGAGCCTCCACCAGTTCGCTCAGCTGGTCCTGAGCCGCTCGGAGCTCCTCCAGACTCTGCTGGTAGCTGAGGTCAGCCGACCCCGACCTCTCCAGCAGGGACACCTGGTTCGACAGCTCGTTGGTTCGATCCCGCAGCAGCTGGATGGACGTGTAGAGGTTCTCGTCATCTTCCTCCTGTAGCCACAGTGACGTGGTCAGCGACGGTGGATAATAATTTCAGTGTTACTGGTTTTAGATGGAATAAGACTGTCACAAGATAATCGTCCAGTGATTACAATGAAACTAAGAGAAGAAGCTCTATTTTCATTGACCAGTTTCAGGGTTTAACATATAGGAGCATAATTTCTTTAAAATAAAAGGTTTGGGGTTCCGTAGCCTTAGAAAAAGCCTTTATTTGTACTTTAAACAAAGGTGCACATCACGCTTCTACAGCAAACCTGTGCATTTAAAAGCTGAAGCTTCAGTGTAAACAAAGAGGGGCTTTTCCTCTGACATCTGTATCTATAATACAAGCTATTTGACTATGTTGATGACATCCTTTCTGGTATGTGTAGGCCACTGTAGTTCCCTAATAAAGGAAGCAGGCAGAAAAGTCCTGACAGTCTTTCGGTAAAGTTTTAATGAATAGTTTGACTCATTTTATTACACTATTTAATGACTTACATTAAATCATGTTTCAAATATAGGTCTTATTAAAGCAAATAATCGTATAACTCTAACTAATATTAAATTATTCTTAATAAAACTGTGATATTGATTTTATCAAAATTATATTATTATTATTATTATTATTATTATTATAATTATTATTATCATCAAGGTCTTATTCTGGCAGTTAGAAACCTTTGCATTGACGATCTCGATGTGGACGAGTAGCGACGCCAGCTCCATCTCCTCGCTGTAGCTGTTCTTCAGAGGGACACTCCTGTAGCCTGCAAACGCACCACGTAATCAAAACTCCCATTTATTCACTCTCTCGCTGAACGCACAGTAAGTCGATGAGGTGATTAGGGTTGGCTGACCTGTTCGGAGCAGACGGACAGGATAGGTGGCCTGAGCCAAGAAGTTGGGGTCACTGAACATGTCCTCCTCGTACACGGTGAAGCGCAGGAAGGAGAAGGTGGGGTTGTGGATGTCGAACACAAACTGCTTCTGCACCCACACAGGATTCAGGCCGTTATCAGCTGGGAAGGATGAGAGGAAAAAGCGGTCAGGACTCCCACATGAGTGTGAACAGCAGGGGGCACCGCTGCGGCAGCCGCCGTCTCACCTACGACGTCCGTCTTGCACTTGCAGCTGTCGTAATCAGCTCCGCAGATCTCCACCTCCACGAAGGGACAGACGATGCTGCGGCCGTTTTTGGGCAGATGACGAGCCCCGAGCACCTGAGGGGAGACAGAGAAATACTGTGGGAAGCAGGCACAGTGTTGATGATGTCATTTTCTTTGTGATTTCTAGGGTTAGGGTTAGTGTTTTTAGTTTCTGGCCTCTCTCTCTCTCTCTCTCAAGTTGATGTTATTTTCAGGTTTCCCTGAAAATAACATTATTGTCCAGTTTATCTAAATTTGACCACCTGATTCATGCAGGTCTAATGTACATGACTAACATGGCTTTAAAGACCCATCACTGTGTTTCATACAGCATCCTTCACTTTCCAAAGGCTACAACACTGGATTTAGGGCCACAACTCATGATATTTGAGTAATCATTTGGTCCATAAATTGTTAGAAAATGTTGAAAAATGTTGATCAGTGTTTCTCAAACCTGGAAATGATGATGGTTCTCAAATGTCTTGTTTTGTCCACAAACCCAAAATGATTCACTTTTAATGAATTCTTTGTTACAAAGAGCAAAGAAACCAGAAAATATTCCTATTTAAGAAGCTGAAAAAAAATCAGAGAACTTGTTTTAACAAAACTTGTTTTAACAATCAAAATAGTTGACCAATAATTTAGTAAACAATTATTCAAGAAATTGTTTCAGTCCTAACTGGTTTTAACTTTAATTTATGACATTATTTCAGGCAAGTTTCCCACTTCCTTAAGTCAGACGCTTTTATTCTTACAAGGAGTCGTAATTTTCTTCAGTTTAAATTGTCCTCAGTCTGAACAGAGATGGCAAAATCAAGCTTTTCCTACAAGGGTCCTGCTCCTGAAACAAAACCCAAAATCCAAATCCTTTTATATGATTTTGAAGGTTGAAAACAGGAAGTAGTTACTATTAGCTGCAGCTGATTTAAATAATTGATAAATAAATGCTAACTATTGTTGTCTAATACCATTTGTTGTTAACATGATTGTCTAATTGCATGTATGATGCAACAAACTGACTTGAGAGATTTTAATCTCACTGTGAAAAGGTGATTTAAATCTCACTGTGACATCCTAGTGAAATAAAGGTTAAACAGATTAAATAAATCTCAGTAATTGTTCAGTCTAAGCTTAAGGTTTTAACACGTTCTCTCAGAGATCAGGCTGACCTGTAACTGGACTGTAATCGGCTCCACGTGCAAAGTGTCCTTGTCAAAGGGGTCGAAGGCGTCGTCCCTCATGATGTCGGGCTGGGAAACGTAACCGCTGCCTCCTCCGAGCATGAACAAGGCCTGGTTCAGCTGCATGGGTTTATCTGCACACAGACATACGAGGAGACAGACGCTGAACATGTGTGTGTGTGTCCATCGTAGGACCTGAGACTCTTTCACATTTAGTGTGTTTGATTTCAACAACACATATGATCATTGGATGTAGCACTTAAAGGAGTTTAGGAGAATCCACAAAAGTTTTGCTTTGTTGTTGGCTTTTTATTCACACAAAACCGGTGTTTTGGGTTTCCTAAAACCCTGTTTTTTGGGGAAAAAAAAGGGTCCCAGAGTGAAAAAATGTCAAAATACCACCCTTGTATTTTCGTGGGGACAACCATTTGGGGAAATTGTGATGTCATAGCCCCAGCTCTTTCTCTCGCTTATATTCGCTGTCACCATCTTTGCCATCATCTTCTCCTTCTTCTTTTTTGGTGTGTTTCTATGGCAGCATTACAGTGACACATACAGGCCTGGCCGTTTTTCCTTGGCATTTTCAGCCAAAATAATCAGACTTGCTTCCACCTTACCTTACCAAAAGTGTTGTTAGACTACCGCAAGCATGCAGTGGTTCACAATGATTTCATTTTGTTTGTGACCAATGGACGAACTCTTCTGAACGAGCATGAAGAAGATGAACAGAGGAGAGGACAGAGTTAAAGGTGTCACGTCTTCGGACTGAGTTCTAACAAATGATGGTGTTGTGAAACCATTTGGGGAAAAGTCATGGATGTTTTTAATGAAATGATGATTCCATAATGCAGTTTTAATGCCATTAAAAGTGAAGTTATGTCTCTCTTGCTGCTCATTTAGACACACACTTGATCTTGTTTGTCTGAAATAGCTGATCAGAGGCATTAATAAGGTCTTTCCTAAAAGGACTTTGGTTCACTTCTTGTGTCTGTAACCTGATCCCACCCCAAAACTTATAATAAAGCTCTCACACACACAGACAGACACTGACCTGGAGTCTGGAAATTGAGTGCCACCAGCTGCGAGCCACAGATCCACATGGGCAGTGGGTCGTAGTTGGACGAGTCCAGTCTCTGTCCTCGGGGATAAACTCTGGAAAGCTGCCGGCGGTTATACTGTAAGAAGCGCTTCCCTCTGCTGCGTGTCGCAAACTTCTCTGCCTTCGTCTCCGGGAAAGACGACATGTCCCGATAACACGCCCGCTCTGTCCCGATCTCTGCAGGCGGCAAAACATTTCAGAGAAAATGAGACGCAGTGAAAGCAAACAGGCAGGACTGAAAGTGAAGGAAGAGTCTTACTGTCTTCGTTGAAAGGGACGGGTCTGCAGTAGACCACGAGCTCTGACAGCTCTACCGCGATCTTCTTCCTCCTCTCCATCTGTTTCTCCTCCTGCATCTGTCACCATGAAGACAACACGACGGCAAAGTTAAGTCACAGCTGATGATAATATGGGAACTTTCTTTTTTAAGAACGAAAGTTCTTAAAAAAGAAAAACCATGATATGAAAAATATGGTTTAAATGTGGTTTAATTATTTAAGTACACAGGTGTGTTTGCACTGTGTGTGTGTCTGTTCTTGTTTTTGTTACCTCTTTAGGACCTTTTATGGCATAAACACTGACCTTGTGAGGACCCATAGTCCTCATGAAGACCAAAACCTGGTCATAATGAGGCAGAACCTCATTTCTAAAGTACTGGTTAATGTTAGAGGTAAGATGTGAATCGTGACAAGGTTAAGGTTTTGCTTGAACTGTACATATGAATGGAAGTCAAAGCAGAGTCCTAACAGCTGCTGCTAACCTGTGTGTGTTTATTTACATACTTGTGCGGTCCAAAAATCCTACAAACCTATCTTTGTCAGGATATTTGTCTGGGGCCCAAAACTTTAAAAGGCTTGTTCAGGGTGTTTTAGGGTTAGAATTGGGTTTAGGTTAGGGTTGGGTTTAAGGTTTGGTGATGGGGAATGCATTATTGTGCAGCGTCACACTGACCCGTGCATCTGCGTTCTGTGTGGCCTCTCTGATCTTGCTAACCCAGGCGGTCAGATCCTCCAAACTGTCCGCTGCAACGTCCAGCATCTGAACCGGGTGAGAGGAGAGGTGCTGGGAGTGGATGGTGAAAACAAAGGGCCTGGAGTTTTTGCCGTCTTTATGGACCACTGGACAAACAGGTGGCAAAATTGGCAAAAGAAAAGTGTTAAGAGCAAAAGTGGGTCAAACTCAATTCAAAAGTGTCACTGGACTCACCAACATGGCAGGTGGGTACATCGATGAACCCCTTGAGGAAACTACCCAGAGGACTGTTCTCTGTGGACTGAGACAAAAGAAAAGCAGGAATAAAAGAGACTGATGTTACAGCAGTGAGATAATCGCTGAACAAACACCCACCACTTCATCCAGTTCCCTGGTGGGAGAACTGGGAACCTCCTCCACATAGTTTGAAGGAAACCACAGCTGCTTCTTCCCACCGTAATCCCCTCGCCACCTAAAGACAAGTCAGACAAGTTAAAGACGAACAGAATCTCAGGAAGTCACATGCACACAGACTCACTCACCAGCCTCCCTCCTGCTTGTCCACGTTGAGGATCAGAGCCTGTTTGGGGAAACACAGTTCGTCTTCCCTCTGTGCCCGATAGTCGTACAGAGCTTTGACCGTACACTGAAACACAGCAGTGACGAGCGACACTCAAATACTTTGTCACAGGAACGGAGTGGAGAATATCACATTACTGTATTACAATACAGTATAATACACTGTAAGTGATTAAAACATCTTTTATATTATTCTGAGGGCATGAATTTTGAAAATAAATGAGAAAATCCTGAGTAAAACTAAAGATTTAAATAATCTTTAATCTGACTGATTCTATTTCTATTTTATAATTTGATAATCTTCATTTGATGTGGGGTTTTTTTTCTTCGATAATTTGTATTATTCACTTGTTTGCCTCTGTGCCATTTTGCTGCTGTAATTGAATTTCCTGTCTGTTCTAATAATATTTGTGTAGCACTTTTCAACAAATGCAGCTCAGAAAACCTACGTGCATTGAATGCTGAACATGAAAAAGATGATAAAAAATGACACCAGGTTAAAAACACTCAAGAGAAAATCACAGTGGAGGTGAACTGCAGCCATCTTGTGGCAGGAAACAGTATGGCAGCAAAGCACTTCAGTAAGATTTCCAACCAGCTGATAATATAATTTACTGATTTGAGAAAGGTTACAGAAGTCGTAGACCACTCCAACCCTGAAATCTTGAAATATTATATTTTACTTTTTTATTTTACTTTCAAACACACCTTCCTGTTTGACCAAAGGTTCATGAAAAAGTATTGTATATCAATGCGACTTCCAAGTTACAACATTGATAAAATATTTTACCAGGCTGTACATGAATAAGATTTAGTAATTATTCTGTGATAATGAGTCCAAGCTTCACTCACCCGTGCTGTGGGCATCTTATTGGCCTCCACGTAGAAATGAGGAGTTCGGACTTCATACAACGCTCCGTAGTCAAGCTCCTGACAAACAAATAAATTAATGAATGAATTAATGTAATGTAATGTAGCCCCTTACAAAAACCCACAGGTGAATTAAGTGCTTTACAAAATAAAAGCATTAAATATACACAGTATAAAAACAATTTCATAAAACATAAACCGCAGCATAAAAAATACTGAATAAAAGTACAAAAGAATACAAATTGAAAAAAGTGTAAATAATAATAAAAAAGGAAAAAAATAAGAATTTCTTTGCTCTTCTAGCGTAGCGTAGTTAAAAATGTTTTTTAACTGTGGCCTTTCCTGTTTTGTTTTGAAACTTACATTATTAATTTGTTACAGGTCAGTTAACTTCCTGTCATTGTTTAAGTTTGATTACATGTCCCGCCTTGATTACATCACTGGCGTTCATTCAGCTACTTGTTTGCAGCGTTTGGTTCCCACTGTCCCTCCTAAACATCAGCACAGACTTTCATGACGTCACCTGAGGCTGCAGGGCCACAAAACAATACAACTGATTATTGATTATTATATTTTTTTATTGTAGCAAAAGGCCATGATTGCCACATTTAATCCAGCCTTTGCCTGAACTTTGTTCTTTATGTACTCAGGGTTCAATATTATATTTCTGGCATATTATAGACTTTAGAGACATTTAATTTGAAAACCACAATCAAAATCAATAGTATTATTCATTAGCTGCCAACCTAGTGCTATCACAAAGGTAAAAAACAAAACAGTGGTGTGCTTTACAATCCTGATGTCGTGCATGTGACTGACCGTGGTGCCCATCCGGTCCAGTGTGTCCTCGTTGATCGGGTAGCGGAGCCTCATCTTGCGGTAAAGAGGATGTTTCTCGTAGTAGCTCACCAGATCCACCAGACTCTCGAACTCAGCTGAACTGCCGAGCATGAAGAGACGTCCCTCCTGCTGGATACGGCAGTGTTTGATCTTACCCTCCGCCCTGGACGCACACACATTCAGCAAAACAAAATATTTTCTTATCTCTTCTACCTTCCACAGAAACTGCATATTGTCTGCATATGATGAGATCAGGTCAGCAAGACTAGGCATAACACAACATAATGACAGATAAAAAACACAAAAGGTAAAACTAATAGAAATGTATGATATGATACGAGTACTCTGTTCACCTTTAATTGAAAAACAAAAGCAGGGGGGATTTAAATATCAATGCTCAGTGCTCATTGCTGGAGAGGACACACATACTGTCATGTGTGTAACTCGCTCGACTACAGTTGGTTCAAAATGCTGCTGCTCGGCTTTTAACTGGTGCAAAGAAACAAGAGCACATTAGTCCAATTTTAGGGTCACTTCATTGGCTCCCGGTTCTTTTCGGACTGATTTTAAAAGTCTTTATTTTCTTTTTATTTTTAGTTGTCTTGTAGTTTTAGTGTCTTCATCGTCTTGCCCCACAGTATCTGTCCCACCTGCTTCAGCCGGACGCTCAGATCCGTCACTTTCAGTTGTCCCTGAGACAAAAAGGATGCTCAGAGGTGACCACGCATTTTCTGTTGCTGCCTCAAAAAAATTGTGGTATGAGTTGCCTTTTCACATCAGGCAGGCCGACTCACTTCCTGTTTTTAAGTCCTCCTTTAGAACACATTTTTTTTCTCTTTGACTTTTAAAACAATTTGAGATGTTGGCTTTTACTGTTTTATTGTTTTACTGCCTTTTATTGTTTTTACTTTTGTATTTGTCCTCATGTCTGTGTACAGAACTTTGGGCAACTGTGTTGTTAAAGTGCTTTATCAATAAAGTTGGATTGGATTGGATTAAAATGAATATACATGTGGAAGTATAACATATCTTTGATGTAAATAATAAATATTTAGTAGGAGAATAAGAATAAAGTACTAATGATAAGCTATAAAAACTCCTAAAATGTGTCTTATCTCAGTAACAAAGCTGTTCTTGTTCAGCTTGTCTTTAAACTTGTGCTGATTTTACCTGAAGGAGATGGCGTACGAGTTGTGTTCGCTTCGTTTTCGCACCAGGAAAGCTCCGTCTCTGGGAACTCTCATCAGCATGTGTTCGGCCTGAACACGGGACAAACTGGAGTGATACCACCTGAGAGACAGACAGCTTTTCTTATAATTGTCACTTTTTCCTCCTCCTCACTACAGCCACCAATCATCCTCAGACAGAAATCACTCACTCTCTGCTTTCGTGTGCGTTGGGTTGAGGGACTGGGTTTCCCAGCCTCATCTCAAACTCGTTGCAGCGCAGCGGCGTGTCTCTGTAGTGGCAGATGAGGCGGTAGAGACTGTCAAAAACCAGGTTGTCCGTCAGGTAGAAGCGGGTGGAGCCAGACTCTTGACGTGAATGGATCCTGCAGTGTTGCACACGACCAGAGCGCCTGAATGAGAAGGAATGGAAGTGAGTTGCTTGCCTTGTTGCCATAGTTTCCCTTTCCTTTCTCTTCTACAGTGAAAAAAAAAAAAGAATTTCCCGTGTAAAAGTGCCACTGACCAGAAGGAGAGGGTGTAGTCGCCAACAAACGTCTCACTCTCTCTAACCAGGAAGGTGCCGTCTTTGGCTCCGCCCTCACAATACTCCTGCAGGAGCTTCTCTGCAACCTGTCGACCATCTCGACCTCCACCAAGCTTCCCATGGAACCAGCGCTCGGCACAGTGCTGCTCGTTGTTATTGCACTCCTGACAAGAAAAGAGACACAGGAAATGTACTTATTCACAGATACTTTCTCCTAGAAAAGCTGTCAGACCCCTGACTCAGATGCCCAGAGGACATCCACTCAATCGTACTGTCCACACTGAGAAACCTTGTAAATTTCATCACCGCTGCAGTCTATTTTAAAAAGGTTAAATAGGTGCTGCTGCCACCTTGTGGTCATAGATGCGCGGCTTATAAGTAACTCATGAAGTCGTTGGAGAGATATGGAAATGCACTTAATTTTGTTGTCACTGCCATCATTTACAAAATACTTTGCAGACACAGAGAGACAGATACCCTTTGCATTTTTAGATAGACATTATCATCATCATCACCATGGTGACCAATGTCTTCATCAGTTCTCTACCTCTTTTCCCTCATCGTCTTCCTCTTCATCAGCTGTCTGGTAATGAGACGTCTCCTCTGAGTAGTAGATCTTATTCGTGGTCAGGACGAAATAATGTGGAGTCCATGTCTGTCAAACAGAAACACGCTTCAGTAAACACCACATATATATATATATATATATATATATATATATATATATATATATATATACACACACATATATCGTACATGTCAACACACTCACATGGTCGATGGGGTCCTCGAGGTAAAGGATGCCGTTCTTCAGCGAGTTGCTGATGTCGTTTTCAGAGTAACTGGCGGACGTCACCTCCTCATAGAGGGTTCCTTCCACCAGCTTTTTGTGCTGTGACACAACAAATGAAACCATTTCAGGCTCGATCATCGACAGCTACATGGTCGTTTAAAACAAAGTGATAAACCAACACAGGGTTAACATTGATAAGTTGCCTATGAAGGCTCTCCGTCATCCAGGTTACTGTAGTGTTACTGTAGTGTAAGTGTAGATTTTAAGCAGCTGAGTAGACAGATGATGTAGAGCAGTGGTTCTCAAACTTTTCATATAAGTACCACAAACACTGAGCTCTGAAATTAGATTAAGCTGGAGCGAGAGATAAAGTGATTCTAATTATTATTATTTAATTTATTATTTTTCTTCTTATTGTTTCTTATTTTCTACGCACTCCAGTCAAAATTCCTCATTGGTGTTACATGCACCACAGTTTGAGAACCGTGTGTGTAAAAGACATGGACCAGAAACTTAGCAGGTCCGGTTGCCAATACCATCTTACAATCTTAAACACAATTATGACTGCCTACGAAGCATTTACTGACACTAGCATATTACCTGTGATACATGATCAATCTGAAGTGGAAATTCAAACTTCCATTGTCATGTGTGGGTAGATTTTTATCCTGTAAAATGCACAAGATTAATTTCTTGTTTGAATAAAAGGCGGCCTGGACGCTTCATGGAACAGCAAGTCACTGTAAAAATTTCTTCACATCTTCACTTGCTGCAACGGCAAACTTTAGAACCGCGAAGGTGATCATCTTTTCCTTCCTTCCTTCTCTCAGTGAAACTACCTCAAAATACTGGTCATATTACTTTGATCATAGGATATTAATATTTAAAAACAATACAATGCTGCTAAATCTCCTAAGATTTATCAACTAAACTTGAGTATAAGTATTTTTGGGGATCTTTAAATATCTTATCTAATAGCCCTCAATGGGTTTATGGGGAGAAATCCTTTGCAAATAACAGTATTTAAAAAGGAAACAAGAACTACAGGTAATGTCCACAGATTTGGGCTTGAATTCTTGGGAGTTTGCATTTCATATACAAATAATGGATGTAGCTAGACATTGTCTGGATGAGATTTACATTCGCGTAAGCAGGAGAATCTCTGTTTTTCATATGAGCTCACTGTCATTAAACCGAGAGATACTAGGGACCTGGCCAGAGAATCTCCAGAGCAACTTACAGACTCCAAAACAATCTCTGGAGACTCTCCAAAGCCCGTTGCCATGTCTGAAAGCAGCTTCAGTGTGTTTGTGTGTGCATGTACCTTGATGAGGATCTTCCTGCGGAGCTGGTAGGGTGAGGGAAGCTCCTCCGCATTGTTATCGACCGGCTTGGTGAGCAGCAGATCTCCAAACACCTTCTTAAAGTGTGTGGCCATGTTCCTTTGTTGGACGACACTGCAGTGGTCCTCAATGGACAGAATCACAGGATACCTGCACAGAAGAACCCACTTTGTAATGAAACTTTACTCTTTGTGCTGGGATAATATGATAATACTGTAGCTTCAATGCTTCTGGTGCAGCCCATGACATTCAGGCCACATGAGTCCCAGACTAACTCCATATGTGAACTGAGTGATCACATGTCAAATATGTCCTCCCTGTTTAGACCCGGTATCAACATGAATCATGTGCCCGTCCAGTCTGAATGTTCAGATGTGTTCACTGTCAGTGTGTTTGTGTGTGTGAGACAGAATAAAGACACAATAAACAAAATCATGTGATGACCAATGTATTGTGGCAGTGACTGCAAGTAAATCAATGTATTGGTGTCGATTAGTGTAGAAAAAATCTCAAACTGCTGTGGATCAGAGGACATTGGCTGAGGAGACTGTCTCTAATCCATCTTGAGGACAGACTGGGTTCCTAGTTTTTATATGGACAGATTTGGTGACGCACTCAGACGTGTCACTTAACGTAATCTGCACGTGATCAGATCACTCAGCACAGATGCTAATAAAAGGTCTGAATCAATGCAGTTGCCTTTCTGGCACAAATGACATGGAAGGCATTACAAACTAATAGCAGCATTAGTTCAGCTCCAAAGACCCACTCACTCAGACGTGACAAAGGCGTGTTCTTTGATTGTGTGCAGCACATCCAGGAACTTGATCTTGGAGGTAAGGGTGTGGCCGTGGTAGATGATTGGCAGGTCATCCGGTCCATCCCAGCAGTCCACTAATATCAGGGGACACAGCAAACAGTTTAGCCTTACTGAGCCTTAGGCCTGAACGAAACCTGAACCATGAAGACAAGGCCAAAATAATCTTCTCTTGGTGTGTAGTCAGTGTTTTCTTTAATTCTTAAAATCTCAGATCCATTTTTACTTTTACCCAAAGTGAAGAACTGATAGGTAACATAGAATGAGCTACTTAAGATGTAAAAACACCATATAATTGGACAATATTATTCAAAATTGGACTGATATTATACAAAAAATTCCAACAACGTGATGCAGATATGTCATGTTCTAAATATTTTCAAAAGTTTCAAAAATTGATCTGTATTTAAATGTGCTACTAAATCATACAGTACTGTCTTCCTGCCTTCGGTGGTGTTAGTGCTTTATCGCTGATTCTCTGCAATAAAATATTACTCTGCAGAGTCTCTGATCAATACAAAGTATTATAGTGAGAACAGCACATAGTCAGCAATTGTTTCCCCAGAAACTCCAGTTGCTGCACACAAAGTTTGTTAAAACATGAGACCAAAAATGTACCAGACACGGGTCGGACGAGGACACAGCTGTTCAGACATGATGTGGGGAAAACCCCTCTTGACATTTACACGTCAGAATCATCAAATTTTGTACTCAAAAATATTAACTCTTACGTTCAATGCAGCGGCAGCCCATCCTCAGACAGCGAGCGTAGGCTTCAAGAGATGATTCACTGGAAAACTGGTCACCAGTCAGGTAGCTGAGACAACAACGGCAAAGACACAAGTTCATTACAATCTTTTCCTTGATTCCCTTGTTAAGAGGCAAAATAAGCATTATCAACAGTTTAGTTTGCACTATTTATTTTTGATTAAACCTGAATCATTTTTGTTCTAAACATACATAGTATTCAAGTATTCAGAGCAGTTTGCAAAATATTGCTCACACATTTATTTTTGTATAGCGACACTCAACAGTTTTGCTCTGATCTGCGTAAAAAAAATTTACGTCCTGGTGGTGGTCACAAAGTTGCTTTTATTTACTCTATATGGGCAAAAGTATTTGGACGCCTGACCATTACACCAACAGGGACCATAATGGTCCACCTTTTGCAGCTGCAACAGCTTCCAAACTTTCCTCAAGATTTTGAGGTGTTTCTGTTGGAATGTGTGCCCATTCATTCAAGAGCATTGAAGAGGTTCAGGCACTGATGTTGGACAAGAAGTTCTTGTCAAACCGTGTCTTTATAGTCCTTGCTTTGTGCACTGGGACACAGTCATGCTGGAATAGAAAAGGACCTTCCTCGATATATTCCCACAAAGTTGGAAGCATAGCATTGTCCAAAATGTCTTGGCATGCTGAAATGTTATGAGCCCAAAGGCTGATTGGAACACCTGAATTTAATATTTAACATGTGTGGCCAAACACTTTTGAATATATAGTGTAGTATATATTATAGTATAAAGCTAATAAGTAATAACACAGTCTTCTAGACAACTCAGAATTCAAAACGGACCAAATCCCTACTTGAAACAAACTAAGCTGGTGTTTCTGCTCCTGAACAACACTGTCAAACATCAACTAGTACACAATGTAGAATTATATTTTTATTATAAGTCCTACGTGTTGTGTGAAGAGGAGATCCAGTACTGAGACAGAGGTCTTTTCATGTCATCTTGAACAACAGGCGAAAGCCGAGGGTCACACACAGAATTCTCCTTAGAGAATAGAAAGGTCAGGAACTAGAAGAATAAAGCAGAGAGAGAGAGAGAGATAGGTAAGACATATGAGAGAACAATAAAAAGTACATTTCATTTCAGTTTTCAATCACATCTGCACATTTGTGAGTTGCTTCACCTCGTCTAGCTGCAGCATGGGCTCAGGCTGGGCTCCCCCTCTCATGTAGCCCATGAGAAACTCTCTGACGCGACTCAGATCCGACGCCCAGGACTCCTGAAGTCACATAAGGAAGTGAGTGCAAAACAGTCACTGGTTTTAGACTAAAGTTTTTTTTTCTTTTGCTCTGAGTTTGCTCGGTACCTTCTGGTCCATCTGTAGGAACTTGTGGAAGTCGTAGAGAGAGATCTGACAAAGCTCTGGTCTGTCAACGTTCCTAGAAACACAGCACATTTCAAGACATCAGGACATAAAAGTCTGAGAAAAGGACTAAATGTTCAAGAAAAGAACAAAATAATGAAAGGAGCACTTTATTCTGTATAATTAGGCCACATTTTTCTGGTTTAATGTCCCATATCATTAAGAAAATAGCCAAAGAAAAAAGAGGGGGAGGTGTGCATACGACGGAGTGGGCACTGAGGAGGAGGAGCAGGTGAAGGTGAAGGTGCAGGGACTCACCGCAGAGGGAAGGAGAGCTCCAGCTGCTCAATAATCTGGGAACAAAAAGGGGGAGGAACCAGGTGACGGACAGGTGGGAGGGAGCCAGGTGAAGCATAAACAGTTCAGGCTCAACGTGTGATGCAAGTGCAGAGGTGGAGACTGGCAGTGCTGTGAATGTACTCAAATACTTGACTTAAGGCTCATTTTAAGGTGGAAATTCACTCAACTATTTACATTTTGGTGTTTCTGGATTATTTCCATGATTAAGTGAAGGGGTTGCAGCAGCAGCAGCAGCAGCAGCAGCAGCAGCAGCAGCAGCAGCAGCAGTCGTTGAGTTATGGTTGACTGAGTTACAGGGATAGATGGTGCCTTAAAATCATCATACAAACACCAACAACAAAGTTTTTGAAACCTTAATGTTTTTACTGATGTTTTCATCAAACGCAGAACCCAGTGAGTAGTAAGTAAAATTTTTAAGTAAGTTAAAGCTTCAGTAAGTGACTTACTTTACTGACAGCATTGTTTTAAACCATTTAACACTTAAATAATATACTATAACTAAACAAATGTTCACATTAAGTTGATTATTTATACATTTTGATTTTATATGGTATAGACACCTGTTGGGGCCAAATAATCAGTAACTGAGGTCATGGACAAAATTAAGTCTCTCCACCACTTTTCAATGCTTTTTAAAGTTTTGTTTGGATTTTTTTTTTTACATTACTTTACTAAAGTTTATTGTAATTTTAGTCATATAGAGTTTGTTTTAGGAAAAGTTTAAATTCTGACTTTTAGTTGCTCTGTTTGTGTCCTAGTAAAATTGCTGTTGCCTAGCAACAGAGGATGTCTAACAATTTCACCATCTGAACGCCTGTTTCAAGGCACCAAGACTGAATTTTATCAAAACTGTGTCTAACCTGTTTATCAATAAACAGACTAGACGTTTCTATGGAATAGGTTATGCCTTTAATATTTCTTATTATTTAAGGCCAATAATGGAAATCAAACAGCGTGTAGTTTTCTCGCAATTAACTGATGAGATAAAGTGACTTTGTACTTTCAACCAAAAACAGATACAATTGTGTTTTTTATTAAGAGAAAGAAATAAAAGCAATTTGGCTTCAAAAAGGATTTTACATTTTTTATCCCCTTGATTTTGAATTACTTTATTTGTAAGTAAAGGATTTGAGTACTTCATTCACCTCTGTGTGGACATCTGTAAGTATGTGTGTCCTTGTGTTTGTGTGCGACGGACACTCACGCTCTTCTGTGCGTCAAACATCAGTGTTCTGTAGAGCTGAGCAAAGTTGGGGTAGGACAGATCACTCCGGGCCTCCACTTCCTGTTGGTGCGACACCGCGGTCAGAAAACCCACGAGACAAAACAAAGTGAGTGAATGAAACTGATGAAACTGTGGTTTAGAGTCCGCCCTCACCTGCAGCTTGTCTTTCAGAAAACGCATGTTGGGGACTCTGTAGTTGATCTGAGGCAGCAGAGCTTTCACTTCCTTCACTGTGACGCTGGAGAGGAAAACAAGAAAGGAAATCATCAGACAAACTGAGGTGCTGTCTGTCTGAATGCACTCAAGCAGAGCAGATAATTAAATGGCTATGTCATAAATAACCCAGTGATTTTTTTTATGCGTGTTTTGAGGAGACAATGAGAAGATTCAGTAGGATTTTCAAGCAAAGTGACAAAAAGAATTTTCCTTTTTGGGGGAAAAGGTTAAGTAAAGTAAAGCCAGTGTGAGCTGTGTCATCTCATTTTCTCATTCAGGCTGTGCTTCTAAATAAAAGGTCATAAAAATGCGGTAACTAATTCAACAGTGTATAATTACAAAATATAATGTATTTTTAAGGTACCATTAATCCTTCATTTGCACATGAAAGATTTGTGCAGGAGCGATTCTTCCACAGCACCTGTCAAACACACTCTAGTGGCTGCATGGCACCACCTCATGGCCAAAATCAACATTACAAAAACAAACGGAAATATTCAGAGAGTGCCCTGCTATGTGAGTTATTTATTTATTTCCTCTTTAACAATTTTCCTAAATGAATTCCTTATTTTCTTTTCTAGTGTAAGTGTTATTTTTATTCTGGGGATTAATAAAGTATTCTGATTGAGATAGAATAAAGTTAATCGTGATAACTGTTTTGACATGAGGCATTAGACAAACTGTGTTTAACCTCGACACACTGATTTAGTAGCTGCTTGGAAGCTTTCACTCATGCTTCATGAATCAGCCGAAGGACTTTGCCCTGAATTCAGTGTTGCCTACGCAAAACTGTGGGGCTCTTTCCAGAGACGAGAAGAAAAAACATTTCACCTCAGTTTTTTTTTAAAACCAACACAGATGATTAAGCCCTTAAAAGGCTTCTGATAAATGGAAAATACACGGGCGAGTTGTTGCAGTTGTTATGTCCTTTTTTATTCTAGCACAAACAGCACATGGACAATCACTTCAGCTGATTAAGAAAACACACACACACACAACCAGGAACTGTCAGTGAGGACATGTGGAACAAAGCACCAAGTGCAGGTTGGAAAGAGAAAATGAAAAAAAAGTGAGTAACAGTTAGGGTCAATGACTGATTGTTGTCACGGCCAGGTCAGATTTGTCTCTCCTGTCACAATCCTCTGTCCAACTACTGCTACTGTTGCTATTTTCACAAGAGACAGGAAGTTGCCCTGTCCAAGGCGCAGCCCATCGCATCACTTCCCGCGCCTTATCGGACGGCGGCAGGCTGTTTGTCCTGGAGCAGCTTCCACCCAAGCAGAATAAAAGCCAGCCTGAGAAAACCAGCGTGAGGTGTGTCCAGGGCCACAGTCAGGTCAGATCCCCGACGCACGAGCGTGACCAGCTCTTTGAACGCATCTGGATCTGCTTTCACCTTTGCTTTCCACCCACTGTGACCAAACCACCAATGAGTGTTATTTACACGCTGCTGCGAGCGGCTCGACAGGGGGGGGTTGACGGGGTTTTGTGGCGACTCACTCACCTGCCCTCGTGGTTCCTGTCCATGACGTCAAACTGTTTCCTCAGCCACCTACAGAGAATAGAATACAATCCTTTACTTTTTTTTATTTTACAAGACACTTGATTTACAAGTTAGGAGTTGAATTGATTTTCCATTAAAAACTAATTTACTTAAATTGTTGTAATTAGTTAGATGAATTGATTCATCGCCAGCCTCAGGGTGAAATTAAAATAATTCTGCAAAGCAGTAAATCATCATCCATGTTGGGACTCAAATGAGAGGAGGTAAAGATTGTGAATGGAAATGTCTTAGTGTTTTTCCTTCACTATGAATTTGCATTTCATTTCTTTTTCATGAAAAAATGTCTCTGTGTGTCTGATTTGTTTTCAAGAAATCATGTGCTGAGCCTTTATTTTGGTATGTTTTCTTTAGTCGTTAGCCTGTAGGCAAATGGACTTGGGCTTTAGTTGAGTAAGATTTTCAACTTAAAAACTGAAGATAAAATAAATATTGTTAAAAAAAAAAAAGTGAAACTTTAGAATCACCTGATTTTATGAATTGTTTTTTGCATTTATATTTATATCAGGAAGACGTCGTCTCTTCAGAGGCGGCCATTTTGGGACAGTGTTTTTACAGTAGCTCACAATGGACAAACTAAACGTCTTTGAGTTTTATGCTAACTTCACTTGGAAGTTAGCATAAAATGAAGAGAGTAAGGGGAAATGTATTGGAGTAAAAATACATATTTATTTAGTAAATGTAGTGGAGGTAAAGTCAAAGTTGCACTAAATATAAATAACAAAATAAAGTACAGAAATTTGAATTCAACTGAATTGGTCCAATAATAAACTGTAAATAGAAAAAGGAATGTGATGTTACATTTCAGAACCAGGGACACTCTGGCAAAAACTATGGCGCTAAAGTCAATATCTTTGATTTGCATGAAGATATTTCGGGATGTCGTGTTTGTCTTTTTTCTCACAATTTCTGGGATTTATGGACAAAAAAACACCTAAGTGATTGTTCCAAAAAACAATCAAAAAGTGATTAACTGTTAGTTTCAGCCCTAGTCTCTGTGTCCAAAAGCTGTTTCATCGCCATTTAATAGACAAGAACAATATTGAGAAAACTGACGTGTCTACAGTTTGCAGCTGACGAATTCACTCCCCAAACACTTTACACAACAACCGCGGAGAGTCAAAATTAGCATTTCCATTTCCGCTGACCAGCTCCACATTTACACCACTCTCATTACGTGCACAAAACAACTGTCTCTCTCCTGCACACCCTCACAGCCTCGCTCTGTTCTCCTGCTCCCACCACAGCAGCCGAGAGGTGCCTCCGCACTTTTCGTCAGGAGTAAACATCCTCATCCCAAGACAAATATTTGTCCTCTCCTCCGACCAGCAGCCTCCTCTCCAGCTCAGGCTGGTTCCCTCTTTTGATGCCACATGCAGAGATTGTATTATGAATGAATGAAGCTGTTAAAGAACATATCTGTATAAGTGTCTACCAGTCCAGATGTGGTTGACTCATGACTTTGTGCAATTAAACACAGAATAACATAATAGTGAAATTTAACAGATCACCCCTTTTGTCATGACATGAACTAAAAGTAACCTACTTCTTCAAAATTCAGGGTTTTGTACTTGTTCCCATGTGAGACTTCCTTACTGTATGAAGTAAGGAAGTCCAGGAAAACTGGAACAACTGCTCAACTTCAAGGTGATCAAAATGACGCATAGGATATAGCTCTCCAGTTTCGGGTGTTGGAAACTCACTCAAGAGCCAGACTAGGATTAAATCTGCAGCTCAACACCCACCTGTCTATCTGCAGTGGTGCCGGCGCTCTCTGAGTGTCGGCCATCAGCCAGTTGAGCCCAGTGACCCACATGTTGACCTCTTCTTCACTGAAGGCTGTCAGGTGACAGAAAAGAATAGGAAATAAAATCATTGCTTACTGTAAATATCATCAAAAATAAGGTATAAACCAAACAAAGCAAGAAGCTCTAATAACTTGGTACAGGTTCCTCTTTGGCACCAAAGTATAAATGATTGTTTGGACGAAGGGTGACATTTATTGATATTTATGCTTTGTTTACAATATCAACACTTTATAACAGCTGCAAATCAGCTGCAATTGGCTTCCTTTTCACCCGACAAAGGCTGAAAAGTGCTGAAAAGGTTTGGACTCCTCATATTGACTTCTATCATAAGTTAAAAGCATCATAGTTGTGAGGAAATGGGGTGAAACTAGCAAGCCCATTAAACTATAGGACATATTAGATTTTAGACCAGATGATATACATTTATAAACTCACTGTTTCCCCATCTTTCCTTATGGGGATCCACTTTTTAAAGATGGCAACTTATTATGGCCTAAATCACAATATAAATTGTGATGACAGCAATCATTGTGCATAATGTAGTAACTAATTTACAGCCTTATCTGAAACACTTCATACCATTCATGTGATATAAAAAATATACGTATAAATCTTGACTGGGACCCAAACAAATCCTGACCCATGTGTTAACTGCCTAGATGTCAGTAAAGTTGTCTTTACATCCATTATTTTACTTTCTATTTACTTTTTCTCTTATTCCCAATACAGCACTAAATGAGGATTGTTTACTTTCAGAAAATAATCCCTAAAAGATTAAACATGAGGACACAGTGCTTTTGCTCTGGATTATATACTGTAACGTATGAATACATGTGTGTTATTTTCGTATTTTTTGTCAGGACATTAAGTCGGGGTCCTACTTACTGCATTCAGCATCCACAGAGACTTGCTTTGGGCTTTCTTCAAGTGCATCATTTGTATTTCCTTAAATTGTTTGAGTGCTAAGTTGTACCTGTGTGTCAGTATCGGCGTATTTCCTCACAAAACCACAAGTTTCCACGGTTACTGTCTTCTTTGTTGTCTCTTTTGGCCAAAATAAGAGCATGTGAACAACTGGACTAGAAAATATTGTGCTACGGTGAGCATGTGCAGTCAGACGTTTGCAAGGATTTGTCCATGTGGGGTCTGTGGATGATGAACTTTACGTCACGCTTGCTATTGCAGATCTTTACGCACATGCAGAAGTGGAAAATACGACCAGTTCTTTAAGTGAAATAAAACTAAAAAGAAAAAGACAAAAGGTTTTTTTTTTTTTTTCTCATTATATTTCTCCTAAGATTTAGTAAAAAGGTGTGTGACCTTTCACCTCTAGTGAAGTGAAGGAAACAGTAACCATGAATTTGCTTCGGGGAATCACCTGTGCACACAAACACGCTGTGTGTGAGTGTATATGCAGACACTGACCGGCCACACTGAGCGTCCTGAGGCGAAACTCCAGGCCATAGAGCACGATGAAGCAGTGGGCGGAGTCCAGTTTACGAGCCTCCTCCGGGTAGCGCTCAAAGTCCCGGGAGCCCTTCCCCGGCCGCAGCTCCCGGATCTCTCGTATGTCAACTGGAGGAGGGAGGCAGGAAGGAAGGATAGTGTTGCATGAGCACAAATATGCACAACCATAAATCACAGTTTGGGTCGTTGTTCGTTTCCCTGCCAAACACACTGATATTTGCTACTGGAGAGCTGAACAAATGTACCGTGCACACACACACACACACAAACACACACACACACACACGAGTCCAGGGAGACATGCAAACATCTCAGCTGTCTGTGGCAGGATGCTGCTTAATGACTGCAGAGGACTTTTCTGCAACTTCCTTTCACCTGTGTTTGAGAAAAGAATCACAAAAACTTCCATGAACTTGTCTATATAGAGGATTTGTTTGTTAGGGGAAAAAAAAAGATACTAAGCTTTTGTTGAATTTAACATTGACGACTTCTCACCACATACAGTGTTCCCGCTGACAAAAGTTTCCAACTTGTTGCATTACAGTATCCCAAAATGACATTAATTTGTTTTCTTGTGCATGTCCAGAAACAAAAATATACAACTTGTTTCCCCCTTTTAGAATTAGGAAAACATCAGTCACTTGCATTAAACATCCGTGTTCCCCTCAAAATATATCATTCAAAAGGAATTTATTGGATTTTTTTGCCTCTGTGCTTCACATGCATTAATATTTGAACATATTACATGAACAAATCGAGGGGAAATAAAGTTTATATAACAAAAAGTACGTGCAGGAATTATAAAGGCAAGACGTTAAATTCAGATTCAGATTAAAAAATACTTGAATGAATAATATGAGGGATTTATTACTTTGTGTTAAGTGAAACTCTGGTGAGAGTGTTACAGGATGTAAGGGGTCATTTCAAGTTTATGTTTTTATTTATGTTGTATGCACAATATTATTTATTTTTGGTACTCCAAAATTTAATTTCCTGTATGCGTAATGTATTTTCTTTTGATGCTATTTTTGTACTTGTCTCACTAACAGATAGCAGATTTTTATTTGAAGATTTCAACAAAAATCCAGCTCTAATTCAGCTTTTTTTTTGTTATAATGTGCACAAACGGCTGGTTATAATCACATGTCTCATTTTCAAGAAGTTCTTTTTGTACAAATGAACAGTAAACGCTTGTGTCGCACCAGAAGAGTTAACACAGTGGTGCAGGCCAGTGACTGAGGATAGAGTATGATGTAAAGTGTGGACTAAAGTGTAAAGCTGACACTTGAGACACACCCACAAAGAAAACCCTGGCTAAGTAACATTGCAGATGTCTTATGCAAACACACATAGAGATCCCCTCATAACACACATTTACTCCACTAAACCAATAATAATCTAAATGATAAACTCATTCCCTGATTAGATATAAAGTAAAATTATCAGTCCAACAGGAGAACAATGGGAAAATGAACAATTTGAGCCATTCTCAGCAGGTTGTATACAACTGTGAGTCAAACTGAGCCAAGGGGAGAAATCTGGTTTCTATCCGAGGCTCCAGCATGTGGAGATGACAGGGAGCACACTTGGCATGAGATTAAGAGAAACTCTGTTATCGTCAGATGGACACGTATAGCCGTAATCTGCTGGGTTGAGGTTCAATGATGGAATCAGCACAACAACGTGAATCTGAATTAAAGGTCTCACCCATCTGCACCAAATCAGTACCAATATTGTACAGTTTCATCTTATTGTAACAAACTCCTTTAAGAAACCAAGTAAAACTCCGTCTTCATAAGAACTTTCAGTCTCCTTGTGTCCGAAGACTATCAAATGCAGTTGGTGAACCTCAGTTTCAGTGGCTGACATGTTGCTTCTCTCTAACAAATTGCAGTTAATTTTGACTTGATCCCATATCCACCAACCCTCTGCCAGAAATACCCATTACATGCTGATTAAAAAGTATAAAGATGAGTTGATCAGCTACTCCGTATCAATATAATCGGTCTAAAATTAGTGAAAATATTGGGAAAAGAAAAGAAAAGAAAGACGTGCGCTGCTGCTGTCATGTGACCAAAATAAATTTGCTTGTCATAAAATGTAAATAAGGCACATCTGCATTTTAGCCGAGTCATGTTGTAGTGATTTCTTTCTTTCGTTATGGGAACAGAATGTTTTTAAAAGTACATGGAGCACTGTGTTTGTAAAATTGTCTTGTCAAATCTCAGTGTTGAACACGTCGGCATGACAGCTTAGTTGTCTAAAAGGGAAAACAATATACAAAGACTGAAAAGTGAAGTTACCCAGGATTTTGATATTAATTTCAGTCATGGAAAAGTGTCCATGCTGACAAAAAGTACAGTTAACAGGTGTGAAAATAAAGATAGTTCTTTATTTAAAGCTGAATTCAGCAAGTCTGCTTGCTGCCCTGACCAGGGTGTGTGTGTGTGTTTGTGTGTGTGTGCGTGTGTGTGTGTGTGTGTGTACTGCTGTGAAGCAATTCAAACAGGTTAACTGGTTAAGGGGCCATGTGTTTCACTGTCAACTATAACTAAATATTCTGTTAAATACATATACGTAAGTCCAAATCTTGTATTTGCTTTTCTCTAATCTTGTCTTTTATTACTTCCCGTCACTTAGCTCGACTTTGACTTTGGACAATTAGGCAAACAGCTTGCCAAACGTCACAATTCAGTCTCCAAGACTTGTAACACACACCCTGCATGTCTCACTCACGCAGTACAAAATGAAATTACTGACCACACATACACACATAAGCATGTCGTTCTATTGTTCTAATGACAACTAAGCGTCTTCTGAAACTGTGAGAACTAGCCAAAAAGTCCCCAAAACACACACACGCACACAAAGACAAATAAATCCTCTAATGTGGCCTTTAATCCTGGTCCAGGCTGTAAACATGGTGGAGATAACGAAGTGCTTTGGAGAACAGCCTGACATGAACTTTGATGAATAAAACAGGAGTGGAGAGGTGAGGGGAAAACGGGCAAACTGGAGAGACATCCGAGATTAAGGACAACGTCAAGACACGCATTGAAATAAAACATACTGTAATGATTTAACGTTTGACTGATGCTGCCATTACAGGTTTAGATCTTGGTTCAGCTGTTCTGTGTGAAGTTTGCATGTTCTCCCTGCGTGAGCGTGGGTTCTCTCCTGGTTCTCCAGCTTCCTCCCACAATCCACAAACATGCAGATTAGGATTAAGTTAATTAGACACTCTGAATTGAGAGACGACACAGGCATCACCAGCTTGAGTGCATGTTTCCGCCTTTCCGCGTCCTGCCAGTTTTCTCTCTGCGTTAGTTCACCCTCTTGTTTGGTTGCGCTGGAAATGAGTGTTCGTGAATGTGGGGCGGGGCAGGTGTTTGTTTTCCTGTTGGGTATAAATAACAAGCCTTTCTCCAGAACCGGCTCACTCCACTTAGTTGTAATGTCTGCTTCTTCATCAGAGTGGCACATAAATCACTTTTCTTTCCCAGATCTGCTCAGAGAAACTGCAGAAGACTGAATGTTAGTTCAGTCTTCCAGCAGCTGCGCGCACTGCTGACCTGAAACCACCAGCCGTTGATAATTGCAGTGTACTTTCAGTGAAATAAACTGTTCCTGGTACAGCTGGTGACATCACTCCCTGCCAGATGGTATGGAGGGTTTTACAGTAAGACAGAGAAATGCAAAGGACCAGAGAGGGGAATGAAAAAAGAAAGCATTTTTTTTAAACTAATTAACAAATAAATGCATTTTTTGTGGAAAAGTTGTAACATAAAGATGGGTAAATTGGGTTTGACCAATTAGCACTGACTCAGACATATAAAAATGCAATGTATATTGCACAAAAATAAGTGGAAACTTATTTTATCTATCATCTATAATCATTTTTGTGTGTTTTGCATTCAATATTGCACAAAGTAGAAAATCACATTGATTGGATTGTACACATTGAGGTTTTGGAGGAATTAAGGAGCTTGTGGGTATTTACATTATTCCTGTGCAGTTAAATGTTAGTTAGGGTGGCAACTAACAATTATTTTCATCATCGATTAATCTGTCATTTATTTTCTCAGTTAATTGAGTACTTTAAAATGTTGAAAGATGTTGATCAATCGTTCCCAAACCTAGAAATGATGATGTTCTAAAATGACTTGTTTTGCCCACAAACCAAAATTATTCAGTCTTAATGAATTCTTACATGGAGCAGAGAAACCAGAAAATATTTACAAATTTAAGAAGCTTTAAAATCAGATGAACTTAATAATTATTGATCAATCGAATAATTGTTTCTGCTCTAAAGTGGATATCGTCGTTAACATGTAAAGCTTAACCCCATTTGTTAACTTAAAATTATTTATTAATGGACCAAAAGCTAAATAATCTGCATCCAAATTTATAATCAATGAATCATTTAAGTCAATAAAAATATAGCTTTAATTTTAATACTGTACAAATTATTATTATTTTTTTATTATTATTTTACTGTATCAAATAAACCAGACAACTAACCAGTTAACTGAGAAGGTAAGGAGCTCATTAACTAGTGATGAAAATGGTTAAGTGCAGTCTTTATTTAACGTGTGCGTATCACCCTGAGCATCAGAGGCATCAAGCGCCTCATTTGCGATCCACGTCTCTGCTTCCTGCAGAAGATGCTGGCGCTTTTGTCCTTCAGTCGGAGACAGGAAGACAGACACTCCCTGATAACCCCACAACCCCCCACACTTCCTGTGCTGCAGCATTTAATGCCTCCACTGCTTATGAAGAGCTCATCTCAAAGAAAAACACTGATTTCAAGTATGTGTGTGAGAACATGCGTGTGTGGAGAAAACCGAGGGAGCGACGTTCTTCTAAAACAAACAGCGGGAAAAAAATGTGGGCAACAAAAACAAAAGGAAGGAAAAGTGGGAGAGGAGGTGAAGGAGAGCGAGCGAAGGGGGGGGGGGGGGGCAGTTGGATAAACACGAGGAATATCTGGGAGCAACAAACCAGAGTATCAGATGATCGACCTGTGAAACTCAAAACGAAAATGAAAGACAACAGTGAATATGTGAAAAGGAAGGTGGGAGAAAATGATGGTAGTAAGAGACGTCTTAAGGTGAATGAGTGGGGGGAGGAAAGTGGGGAGAGAAAAATGGAGAAAATGGAAAACTGAGAGTTGAGGGAAGCAGCGAGTGGGTAGCTGAGAGACGGAGCTGTGGGAGATAAAGTGAAGGAGACCCACTGAGTTCCTGGAATGTACCGATGGGTTTGTCCACAGGGAGGTTGTTTGTAAAGGGGCGTTTGTGGGTTATAAAAGCATGTGCGTGTGTGTGTGTGTGTGTGCGTGTGTGTGCGTGCGTGCGCTGTGAGGTTGTGCAGATTTGAGCAGTGTAGGTGTCAGCCTGCTGGGTCTTTGTGGTTTATGATTATGGATAAATAATTGACAAGGCTCCGTGAGCAGAAACAACACCCGCACACACGTGTGTGTGTGTGTGTGTGTGGGTGTGCGCGCGTGTGTCTACCTGGTATTCCTTATGTTGTGGGGACCTAAATCTGTTTACAGTGTCACATTATGGGGACAAAAGTCAAGTCCCCATTATAGAAATTACTACATTTAAAGTTAAGCTGAGGTTAGGGTCAGGGTTAGGGCACAACTAATTATGGCTAAGGTTAGAGTTAGTCTCCAGGAAATGAATGTAAGCTAATGCAATGTCCTCGGAAGTCATGGAAGCCAGTATGTGTGTGTGTGTGTGTGTGCACTGCGGTCGTTAGACTCTGAGCCTTTGTCCAAAGAGGACAAATGGAAAACAAGTGAAACCTACAGTGGCAAAACGGACTGCAACTTCATAAAACATACAAGCAAAAAAATATGGAAGCAATATATGAAATAATCATTATTATTATTTGCATTTAACTGACACTTTTTCTCAGGAAACTTCTTAATCTTTTACCTACTAAACTTTTTTTACTGTATTTTTTTCCCCCCTCTTACGTTGTTTTTCCTTTTATAATTATTATAAGAGCTCAACCAATTCATCAGCTTGAATAGGACGTTCTACAAACTATCTTCAGACCCTACGCTGCCTCTGCTCCTCATGTGGAGACAAGTATCACCACTCTGCATGGAGGCTCCACAGGCAGGGTTGCTACTGGCAAACAGCACATCTAGCACAGATTACAGGTTAAATGGCTATATTTGCTCAATGACGGGCCACATTTGCTGAAAATAAAAAGTATAATCATGGAATCAACTTTCTACATTTGGAGCACAACATTGTTTAAATGGTGAAGCTCTTTTCTTCATCTGCTTGTGTAACGGCTTTTTTCTCCAGTTGTGTGACAGAAAAACAACCTATATAACTTTTTCTATCTCATTTGGGCGGAGTCTTCTTCTTTTTTTTATTACAGTGTGCAAGCATAAAGTAGAGAGAATAACACATGGCAGACAGAAGGAAACTCAATCATGCCAGAGAATGCTGTAACTTTTCTCAGCTGCCAAGAGACACTGTAACAAATCCTCCCCTGGGCCACAAAATCCAGGGCACAGACAATAGCCTCTACACCCCAGATAGGGCGAGCGGTGCTGTGACAGCCCGACTCAACTGCACAACAACAGCCTGCTGCTTTAACTTTACCACCGCCACCTGACTCCAGTCCACCAGGGCCGCCTCAGCCCACAATCACGTCATGGTGTCAGAAAGACAGGAGGTCTGGGGCTGGACAAAGACTCGGGGACTCATGTGGCCGCAGCAAGCGTGCCGTCCTTTTTGTCCACAGTGAGACTCAGTGAGGCTGACATTCACGGAAGCTCGGGCCACGGGGTCGTGATCCGTCTGCCTGCTGAGGACGCCGTGACAGCGGCTCAGCTGCACGATCAGATCGCTTCTAGAGAGGAAGAGGTGGGAGGTCAGCTCTATCCAGTCATGGGGAAAAGCGAGTTCATATGTGTGTTCTTCAGGGTTCCCACACCTTGGCTGACATCAAATTTAAGGACTTTCCAGGACCAATTCCCTCAAATGGCTTAAGATGGGAGGGCAACTTGTAAGTTTTTACAAGTTGCCCTTGTAATTTTATTGATTTCCAGCACACTCTGCATCTGGACAAGTGATTGTCCTTGGGATCTTGGTCAAGTCAGTCTTGGTAATTTTCTTTGGTGAGACAGAGATCTTGGAATTTGCATATTCCACGTCATTTGATCTAATAATTTTCTTTGGTGAGACAGAGATCTTGGAATTTGCATATTCCACGTCATTTGATCTCTCTCTTGCTTAACATTACTCACTCATTGCTCTGCATAGTTAGTTACATACAATCAAACAATGTAGGGCATGAAACAGTAGGTGGCATCGTAAGAAACAAGGGAGACATTTACCTAAATATCAAATGAAGTCCTTTCTTGCACAAAATTGAAGCACCTTCAATGACCCATGTCCATTTAGGCCAAACACTTTCAAGGGCCTTGACTTTTTTTTTCAAATTCAAGGACCCGCGGTAACCCTAGCTCTTTTTTTAAAAAAGAGCCAGTTTGGGACACATGGTAGTTTAGTAGGTTCTCCATTAACTGAGGCTACAGTTGTCTGCAGTGACCACAGCTCTGCTTCCGACTTGTTGCGCTGCATTTCTCTCCCTCTCTTTGCCACAAGTACAGTTTGTGGTTCTCCACATAACATGGATGCAGGCAGGATATGTGCATGAAGGCAACACAAACAAAGGTGGAGAACAAATGTGAAATGGAATGAGGTTAATCTGGACAGTCCCCTCATCCTCCAAAATGAGACAGTCAGTCTGTTTCTGTGGTTTGAGTCTGAAAAGTTAGAGCACCAACCAGGAAACTGTACTTCATGTATAATGCTGCAGGCCAGTCCCTACAACAGACTCAAACCACTGACCTCTTTAACCATCTGCATGGTATTCATGCCAAACAGTACAGATGGAGTCTGCCGATTAGAGCCAGTCAACTTGTGACCGTAGAGGAAAAACAAATTATTTTCTTAGTCTGACTAAAACTTAGATTTTTAAAATACATTTAAATAAGTAAGTCCAACTGAATATGTACACACTAATTTTGTAAGAGTAACACATGTGAGTAGTGGAAAGCACTGCTGCCTCACAGGAAAAAGGTCGCCAGTTCAACCGAGGGCTTTTCAGTGTGGAGTTTGCGTGGTTTTTACCAGGTGCTAGTTCCCTCCCATCATCTTCGTTTCACGGCCAATCAGTTCACGAGAATATAGCCTGCAAAGCCAGTCATTGTGCCACTTACTGGCAACAGAAAGTATGAAGCTTTCAAGGTGTCTACATTTGCTATACTTGACAAATTATGACACATTATTGGTGGGGCCACACAATGGCCATTGCATTCTCTCCATACAATGATATGAAAGTCATCTATCTTTATACTAAATGTCAAGAAATTAAGTTATAAAAAATATTATAATTGATCTTATATGACCCTGTCAATTGACGTGACCGAACCTGACCCGAGCCCGACAGTCATTTCTGGATTTTTGTCCCCTTAGAGACCCGAGGTCAGTTATTCATGGTCTAGTCTACAGGGACCATGGACCATGGTACTCACCTCAAAATTGGTGAAATTAATGAAAACACATGGTAGACTATTGGAGCTGAATATCATGACAACAACGGTGTTGCCGTGGTAATGCCAACTGATGGTCGACTCAACTTCTGTTATATAAACCTGATAGGCCCCACCCCTTCCTGAACCACACACATAGGCATGCGAAAGAACCAATCCACTGCATCCAACTGAAATGATTATTCTTTTCTTCCTTTACTACTTCATTCACTGTTGGCTATAAGGGCATGGATTGGATAAATGAGTGTTTTAGAAACAAACTACAGCTGAAACACTTTACCTGCTGCCATTTCAGCATCTTCAGAGAAGATGAACAGAAACACCAAAGCTTTTAATGGGGAATATGTGTCTACTTCAGTTTCTCCAAGTCTCTCCAAGTGTCTGTGACTCACATCTGTTTGTTGTCATTCTCTGTCTCGCTGTAGCCATTTTACATCTTATGGTTTTGCATCTCTGCAGTCACTCTGAACGTCTCTGTAATTGTTTCGAGTCTCTTTTGCAAAAGTTTGGCATTTTTGTTTGTGTTCAGAGCTTCTTTCCTCATCAGATCCTCACTAACCCTAAGCCACACAGACACTATATATATTTGTCATTCTGTTCTCAAGCTACTTTTTACTGGTGTTGCTCTATTAAAGTATTATATTATTATTATTATTATTACTACATAGTATTATAGCATTGCAGGGTTACTGTAGTCTACAATTACTGTATTCTTATTGGAATCAGGAACAATTAAATATAATTATGCAACCAGTTTCAGTGAGTCTCAGTGACTTTCAGATGTAAAATGGAAGTTCTAAAGTGATAATTCAAACTCAGCTTTTTAAGTGTGTTTACGTGTGGCAGACTTTGACCCATCTTGAGACAAGGACACTCAACCTCCTTGAAAGATGGCTGCCAGCAGGTACAGGGACAAAACCATTTTAGCCTCTTAACAAAATGCTCACCCATTAAATCACCTGTTTAAGATTTTCAAGACTATGTTTGCTGCTTCAAAGTTTGACGGTGTTTTCTGGCTAGAACGTGAGATTTGCAAACCAGTCACTCTTCCACACCAAAGTCCATAGAGAAAATTGTTTTCAGCTCATGGGGACACAGGAGCTTCTGGTCTACTGCTACACTTTTTGGTAAGCTTGTGCCACTTTCACAACTTTTCAACAATTGATTGCAAATACTTAAATCACAAATTAATGAAATTTTATTAAGTGATGATGCAACAGTGGATCAAAACTCCTGTCTGCTGTGACAAAAAATCTCTGTTTTCCTCTCTGGAATTTGGTGCAGGGAGAGCATGAATTAAAAAGTGACTCAGTTGTCACTGTCTGATGACTTTCTCGTGATAGTGTAGACTTAAGCAGGTGCAGGTGTTTTGTCTCGTGTCCCCGCTGGCAGCCATGTTTTCAGTGAGGGCGAGCCGCGAGCATCCATGTCTCTGGATGATTCCCAATGATGGCAGCGTCCAGTTGACGTGCGTGCTGACTTTGTGTCAGTATCTCAAAGAAGCACACTTCAAAAAAAGTAGAACTAGCACTTTAAGAACTGTACATGGAGGCTCTCATACAGGCCCTGGGGCACGCGGTCAGAGAAACTTGGACCTGTCCCCAAGACCCACTCATTCTCAATCCTCCATCCATGTGTTTAATAAAAAATACTTACTTTCTCCTTCTAATTTGTCCGGGTTTCGGCTCCACACTATCTGCCTTGTGTCCTGTCTGATCTGAAATGTTCTCCTCTCAGGCCGCTGGGACTTCTTCTGGTAGAAGATGGTCATCACCGTGCCCATCTCCAGGCTGTGCAGGATGCGTGGACCTGCCTCTGTCCAGTCCAGCAACCTGGAGGCCATGACCGGACCGGCAGTCCCGGCAGCTCCAGCCTCCTCAGCACAGCCATTGAGGCAGCCACTAAACCTGGCCGCACACATCTTCACAGCATGGCTGGGAGGAAACCTTGCAGGATCACTTTTATCTGTTTTCGATAATTGCAGATGATAAAGGTCTTATTTATTCAACTCTTGAGTGCATAAGTTGTCCAAAAATGTAGAAACTCAGTGGTGCCAGGAGGAAATGTGGCTATGAAGCCCAACTGTACCACTAAGGAGAGGCAGGGGCTTTTATTGTGAAAGTGATTGAACCAATTTCACATTCAAACACAATCTCAGAGGGTCCACTCAGCAGCAACATAGGTAAAAACCCTGAAAATATGTGAATGATCCTCTGAAGGAGAAGTGGATCCGTGTCTTATCCTTTCCAGATGCTTCTGGCAGCTCACTAGTGAAATCCACTCGGGGTGAGTTCTCATCACTGCTGGACTCGGGTTCCCACCCTCTGTGCGTCCTCCTCCTGGTCCCTTTGCTCCAAGACGGCAAATAAGAGGGAACACAGCCTGGGTCTGCGCCACCGCCGCCGCGCCGTCGCCTGCTGCTGCCGCTCCGGCTGACGCTGGGGCGGCAGACAGGACGCGTTTATTCGCTGTCCTAGATTTGGTTGAATGAAGTCAAAGACGACGATTTATGTAACGACGACGAGGTGAAATATCCGCAGCAAGCGGCGAGGAGGAGCACGGACAGCGGCTTCACTGAGACGGAGACGGAGAGACGCACGGATGGGAGAGCGCCGGAGCGGCCGCGGCGAGAACCGTGTGCGCTCCCATCCGCCGAACCGTTCTCCTCTCTCCTCCCCTCACACACGGCTCCTCTCTCCTGCGACAGGATGCATCACCACACACTCTGTGAAGAGAATAAAAGAAAAATCCTGGTACAAACTGGAGTGCGGGGTTGGAGCGGCGCGTTTACCGCCCCAGCCTCTCCTCCGCGCCCTGAATCCGTGTGTGTGTGTGGGTGAGTCTGTGCCTGCGCGTCCCTCAGCTCCAACGCCAGCGGTCTTATGAGGAAATTAGGGCTACCAGACCGGAAAAGCTTCGTCAGATTTTTTTTTTCTTTTCCTCTCAGGGCTGCTGTAAGTACAGCTTCATGAGAGGAAGATGAGGAGAGAGTGAGGAGCGAGAGAAAGCGGAGGAGAGAGCGACCTCTGCGGGCCTCCAGCAGATCTGCAGGCAGGTTCAAGGCAAAAGGAGGAGGAACAAAAAAGGGGACAGTGACTCTTTCTCTCTCTCCCTCTCTACTCTCATTTAGCACCGTCGGTGATAAGTCAGGTCAAGAGGACAAGTGTAGGTCAAAAGGTCAAGTGTGGGTCAGGGGTGCAAAAGGACACCGACATGTCAGGCTGCAGCAGTAACTTAAAGGTTTCACGTCCTCAGGTTTGAGGAGCAAAGCTTGCTTCTTTATAGAATGTAAGAGCAGATAAACATATTTTATGTACTCACTCAAATTATGTTATTTCTTGAGTGAATGAATGAATAGGTTGGGGTCTCCCCTTTGACTCAAACCTCAAATATTTTAAACTCAAAAAAGATGTTGATATCCACATTTTAGGCTGATTCAAGACAAATTTACAGTTGGACCTCCAGCTGCTCAGTCAGATTTCTTCTTCTATCGGTTTTACCGGCAGCTTGCATTCTTGATGTTGCATTATTGCCGTCTTCTGGTATTAGAAAATGTCTACTCTGCCACCTGGATTAAGGGTTTTACAACTTCTGTAAGAAATATTCAGTTATATGTAAAAAAAAAAAAAAAGTTAAATAAAGTTGTAAATAAAAAAAAAAGAAAGTGTCTACTCTACCCAATCCACCATATTATTTCTCCTCTTTTTTCATCCTCTCCTCTTGTACTTCAATTCTTTCTTTTAAATTTGATTTCAAATTGTCTTTTGTGTCACTCTTAATACACAATAATGAAAACAAAACCTGTGTCAGACGTGAAGGAAGTGTCCATGTTGTTGATAGTTGCACTGATACTTTTTCCAGGATTTTTGTTTGAAAGCTACAAACATGGATAAGCCTAATCTGATCACAGACAGTGTGAGAAATTCTGATTTGAAAAAAAAAATCACATTTGCAAATCACATGATTTACATCATTTTAAAGGTGTAATTTGTTCTGATGAAAGAACTGTAACATGAGCTGCACACCGTCTTGATTAGACCATGTGCAGCTGATTTTCTCTACACGCTTTGGTACAGGAGAACCAGCGGTTTTCAAACGTAGGTATCCAGACAGGAAAGGCTGTGTGACGGTGAGGCAAAGTGGCAAATAGTGGACATAGAATTCTGGGTTTGAAAAGTGAAGCCCCGAGAAAAAGACAGAGAATCAGTTAGCCACCAGGGGGTGACACTACTGGGCGCAAAAATTAGTCAGTTTGAATAGAAGCCTATGAAAGAATTTGCCTAGATTTATGACTTCATTTATGACTTTGGAGTTAAAGATCTTTTTCAAAAGAACACAATGTCGGTTTCATAAACTCTTTTTTCCCATTTAGAGGAAATTAACAAAAAAAAGTACTATGAGTGGAGACCAAAGTGACTGACAGTGGGAGGCTGGTTCTAAGTGACATATCCATTTGCAAAAACTGTCAAGGCTCTGGTTAAATTGCACATTTTTAAGGCTTCAGATCTGGAGTTCATTATTACGCAATCAGAAGACTACATGCACTTTTTTTTAAATAGAGTCTAAGATTCAGGCTGAAAGACATTTTCAGTGAAAGCATGTTCAAATAAACTGAACTATTCCTTTAACATATAAACATTCCCTTTTTTCCTAACAAGCAGTCAAAAAAAAACTTTTAAGATGTTAAGTGAGCAGATGCAGGGACAAGCAATATAACTGCCATCTACTAAAAAAACAAAACAAAAAAACAAAATGATGACTGAAATATTTAAATCACTTAAATTACTAAATAATTATTCTGTCCACAACATCTGAATTGTGGAACCGAGGGTGGAGATCATTGTCCGGTCTGCCGACATGAGACCGTCGTGGCTCCCTTCACGTCTAATCAGCTCCACATGTCTCACTGGGTGTATCAGTGTTTCTGCTACAAATGGTCAGCAGGCAGCCAATCACAGTCCAGGGACACGTTTCTCACATGTCTCGCAGCCGGAAGACAGAAGGGGGAAGAGTTTTCACAGGGTTTTTCAATGTTTGTCAAATGAAAAAAAGGAGGTGAAGAATTCAAACCGTGGGCTTTATTCACGGAAACACTGGTCAAAGAACGATGGGAAACAAACTAGAAACTCTTGAATAGATTGGCATTCAAATTGCGTTTCTGTCACCTCCTTCTCAGCAGTATGTAACTTCCAAGTACAAATTAAATGAAATACAAATGGGACAAGGCGGAGGAAGCTCTCTCTTACTCTTCATAACACACAGGTTTACACAGCTATTCTTCCAAGGACACTGCAATGAATTCCATTCATTCAGACAGCCTGAGCAAAGTCCTATCACTAAGCTGCACTGTAACCAGATAATGCCTAACTTTAACTGAACTACAATTTAAATCAGACCTAAACTTCACCAGTTCCACAAAAATGTGGTTCTGCCCCATTAGGACCAGATTTTTGGTCTCTTTGAGGACTTTTGTGCCAGAAAAGTTCCTTAAGCGGTAACAAATACAAGAACACACACAACTAAACACAAACACCCTGTTGTAAATTTGTAGGTTTTGCTCGATTTGTGGCTGTTTGTCTCACCAAGACAGTATTATACCAGTATTATGCCAGTCTAGCTCCACCTGGATTGGACCCGGATTTTACTCTGGTACCCCAAAAGAAGGGTGCCAAAAATGGAATGGTTGGGCTTGGTCATTTTGGTACTATTCTTAATTAATGCAAACATAACAAACCAAACTGTTCCACTTGGTGGAAATGCGGCTATATTGTCAGCCTGAAAATAACCCTTATGAGCTATGGTCAATTTAGAGTATCCAAATAACCAAATAGCAGTCTAAATGTACTTGGGAGTACCTGGAGAAAACCACATGCACATGGGGAGAACAAGCTCTTGCTGTGTGTTATCTTGACACATCCCACCCTCTCCTGTCTGTCTGAAAACACAAAGAACACACACTGCATGAAGCCAAGTGGAGGACAGAGAGAGACAGCATCATGTCTGCATGATCGTTTATCACAATGAACTGCACGTGTGTTTTCTCTTCTGGTTTTACTATGGCCGTGGTCCAGATATGTAGGCACTAGTTGTGGTGAATTATTTCAGAAATTCAAATCAGTGAAAAATACACAAAAAAAGCAGGAGATGACAAGAGAACAGTTGAGTAGAATCATCTTTAGTTGGCAAGAAGAAAGTTGCTGTCACCGGAGCTGCCTTTACGCAGCTCTGTCACCAGGCTGTGGAGTTTCTCTGACACTGCCACCTGGTGGTGGAGAAGGACGAGAGAGAGAGCGAGAGAGAGAGAGATGTTTGCAAAAATGTAACTTTTGTGTGTTTTTGTATTGTGGCACATTCAGTATTTTCTGAGTACAGTGCTGAGTTGTGAGTGAGGCTCACTGTGTAAGGGTCTGCGTCCTGCAGCCTCTTATGGCGAGGGTGAAGAGTCTGGAGGGAGGTTTGGACCTTTGCTCTAGTTTCTGCAGCGCTGCACAGAGGGTGTGTGACCTAGAAAATGTGGGAGACACATTTGTCAAGAGAAAACTCCTCCTTTCTTTTTTAGTGCTTTCCAGAAACCACTCTGATGCGTGTTTTAGGGAGTATTATACACGAGGACAAAATTATTAGCCCCCCCCAAATGAAAATTTCATTGTTTTTTTAAGTATCTCCCACCTGCTGTTCAAGAGAGCAGAGGATATTTAACAAAGCTTTTTCAAGCAAACAGTCTTGTTTTGTTTTAGATGTTTCTGCACAGAAATGGACTAGACTACACAGTTAAGCACATCATTGCATAAAAGTCAGTTCTTAAGAGGGCTTATAATTTTGACCTTGGTAGTTTTTGTGGAATAATTTCATTTCTGTGTGCAAAGCCAAATAATGGAAGCATCCAGAATAAAACTAGGATGTTTAAAAAAGCTGTTAAAATTCTTTGCTCTGTTTAACAGCATGTGGGAAATAATTATAAAACAGTGAAATTTTAATGAGGGGGGTAATAATTCTGTCCTCAACAGGTACATGTACTGTACCTTCTATTATTGTATGATTTACTGTTATTTTAGATGCTGCAGAGCCTCAAAGTTGAAATAATTCTTTAGATTTCTAAATCTGATAGTTTACTCTACAGGCCAAACAAAGCTTGTGTTTGATCCTTCACTAATTTCAGTTACACGTAGTTGTGTCTGTGAGGAAATAAGGAAAAAATGCACTTTTAGCTGGATGGTGTGCCTCAAGGGTCAGTACTCGGACCAATTTAATGTTATTTTTGTACACGCTTCTTTGATTTAATGGGTGTCAAAAACTGGGTTTTTAAACATTTTCTTCAGCAAAACTCAAACAAAAACAAAATAGATTACCAACACTGGGCTACAGCACATGACAAAAAGGTAACATTAAACAGTTCATCTGCGGGTTGGTGCTCCTGTTTCATGGATTTAATATTTAGTTTATAGGTTACCTTCATTGTAAATACTGTATATATAATTGCACCATAGTGTTGTTCAATAACTAGTTATAGAAGCTTAGCAATATTTTTTTTACCTGCTAATATTACCTGTTAACATTAAATTCTTTATCAAATGGAGGAAAAACAAACATGGGCTTAATACACGGGCAAAGAAGGCATCGATTATCAGCCAAAGTCACAGAAAAGTCAATGAACTGTTTTCTAATTATGGCATTAGCATTTGGGTTGAGCATAAATACTACAAAGATACATAACTGAAACATAATTTGTGGTCCATCTATTACGATGCATTGGCAGCAGCAGCAAACAAACACACTTGCAGTGGCTTGCATGTGTGTTTGCTAAAGGGCAATCCCTGTCTGTATGCAGGCTTTCGCTTTGGTTGATCTTTTTATATAAATTTATTCTTGGCCTGGTTCCTGCTCTTCTGTCTACCTACATGTATAGAAACTAAAATCAATATGGCCTTCGCTTACACAGTATTCTATAGACAAGGGTCCCAAGAGTGAGAGGAGAAAGTAGGAAAAACTTTCTGAATTGTGAGAACTCTGTGGGAGAGTTTAAGCAAATATTGAACTCCTTTGGCTGATGTGACTGTTCCTGATTTGTATTCATAACCATTTTTAGAAACTTCACCTGTATTATAATAGGTTTTGCCCTTGATCATGTATTGGATGATGCACTTTTATTTATTGTGTATGAAATTTGTGTTGTTGTGTTGTGCTGCCTTCTTGGCCAGGTCACTCTTGGAAAAAGAGGTTTTTACCCGGTTACATAAAGGATGTACTATATATATATATTACATCCTTCATCCTGCCAATCAAAAGTTTGGACACACCTTATTTTCATGAATATTTTCATTGTAGATTGTCACTGAAGGCATCAAAACTATGAATGAACACATATGGAATTATGTCATAAACAAAAAAAGTGTGAAATAAATCTAAATATGTTTTATATTTTAGATTCCTCAAAGTGCTTTGTTGACAGTGCTGCAAACCCTTGGCCTTCTCTCAATGAGCTTCATGATGTAGTCATGAAATGGTTTTCACTTCACAGCTGTGCCTTGTCAGGGTTCATTTGTGGAATTTCTTGGCTTATTAATGGGGTTGGGGCCATCAGTTGTGTTGTGCAGAAGTCAGGTTGGTACACAGCTGACAGCCCTATTTGACAACTGTTAGAATTCATATTATGGCAAGAACCAATCAACTAAGTAAAGAGAAACGACAGTCCATCATTACCTTAAGAACTGAAAGTCAGTCAGTGCGGAAAATTGCAAAAACTTTGAATGTGTCAAAAGGTGTCCAAACTTTAATATAATCCTGTTGAATATCTGAAAAGTATTGCAGCTTAAAATATTCATCCCTGTTTAGCATCAAGTGAAAATCCCCTCCTCACCTCTCCTGTGGTGAACACTTCCTGACGCAGACAAATGACCTGAGCTGGAGTGATCGAGACAGCGTCGCTATTATAAACCATAGGGTGACAGCTGAGTGGGACTCCTGCCTCAGGAGGAGACTCCACCGCCAGGCACACCAGGTCTAGAAAGGCATGACCTGCAGAGGTGGAAAGAGATGAAAGACTGTGAAAACATCTACAGTCACATATTCCTAGGCTTTGTGAAGCAAAAAAAAAGTATAAAGATTGCAATGAGGCTGGTGCCAGTAAATAAGCCACTGTTGTGGAACTGGAAATATACTTTACAGATCGGTTACTTTGTCACAGTCAAATCAATGTTAAAGCATGCTGTGTGGGAAGGGATGAAAAGAGCCTTTCACTGATACAGTATATCTGTCACATTTCTACCCAGATATCTTACACTTCTTATTCAAGCACTACCAAAGTCAAAACTGCACACACTGGTGCTTTTAGTAAGAAACCTGCCAAATGTGAAGTCTGTCAAGAGACCCATTGGACAGTTAGTTGATTAAAAAGTTCATTGCACTTATAGATAGATATGGGCAACATACAGCTGCAGGGCCATATCTGGCCCACAAAGTCCTCAAAGTAAAACATAATGGCCCCCAAGAAATTAATAAAAGGCAGCAGCATTATGAAGGAAGTTCAGGGTGACAGAAAGTGAACGCTGACTTACACCAGCAGGACTAAATTATTATTAGACCACCATATCAAGTTAGTGTAAACACAGACTGAAAGCTCTAGTTCCTACTACTGCATCATCACATTAAAAGCTTTTGACTGGCAAAATGTAGCATGACCTTTATTCTGAAGTACCCACAGGAAGTCAAGAGTTTAATTAAAATGTCACAATGTCTTTGGGAATCACGTGTGTCTGCTGTAACCAAAGCTAAATAAACGCAGTCCAACAAAATATTCATGTGAGTGGCCTTTTATTTGGCAGGGCAAAGCATTTCGACTATGTCGTGGAACCCAAGTGAAGCTAGATGGCGCCAGAAAAGCAGTCAGAGTGAGGGAAGTGTTGAAACAGAGACGAGGCAGGTCATAGAAAATGATTCTCACCCTCATTATCTATGAGCCTGTAGACAGCTTTCCTCCCAGGAACAGTGCTCTTCTCTGGGTCTTCACTGATCTTCATCCTGGGTCTTCCCCTGACCTCCACCAGCTAACACACACAAGGAACATGTTAACATAACAAAACAACCACATTCACAGCATTTACAGGTACAGTGTGCAAAATTTAGCAACCTTTATTGTTTCACCTTTCCCTTCCAAGTGTTTTGGACAAACTAAAGTATGTGCCCATCTTAGGATGTTTAGTTTGTCCATTGTGGGCTACTGGGTTAGAGTTAGTGCAATTATTTTACCTTCCATTTCTGCCAGGAAGAAATTTGTTTCACCTACATTCTACACAATGGACGTGTAACTGTAAAAGTCACAAAACACAGCATCATTTCAAGAAATGTCTTAATACATAATGACTCCACACGCTGTGATACACATGCCAGATCTGTATGAGGCTGCACATGGTGCAAGGTGCCAGACAAATACACTAAAAATGGAGAAGAGAATAAAATGTGCGTGCTGTGTAGACGACAAGAAAGATGTCTGACGGAGTTAAGGGAACGAGAGGTGGGGCTATGATTTATTCACTTGTTTAGACAGGGTTTTAGGGTTCTCACAATATATAATCCATGAGCATAAAAAGTTGACAAAATTGTGTGGATTCTCCTGAACTCATCCTCGTAAGCGAGTGAGGCAGCGGGACACTGTGTGCACTTGTGTTTTTTTTATTTCATAACCTTATACACACAACCAAGCGAGGGTTGTTTAGTGCAGGTGACCAGGTGCGTTCCAACACCAACCACGTCGATTTCATTCTCCTGAAACAAACACACACAGAACGTGAGGGACAAAGATGGAGTCGAGAAGAGACTGAGCACCAGAGACGATGAAATGACCTCACCTTTGAGTTGAGTTCAGCCATACTTTCCTCGGAGATATTATTGGACCCGACGATGATGAGTGAGTGAAAAGCAGGGATGGAGAAGCTGTGGAGATGAAGCCGGTAATGGTGCGATTTAACTCACGGGAGAGTAAAATCCAACACAGTTGTTGGTTGTAAACTCATACTGCTGCACCTCACTCACTGATCACTGCAGAGTCCGAAAACGCGACGCACTTCCACCGACTGCCTGCAGAGGTCCCCGCTATCCAGGCGAATGCCCACAGGTTTGTAGCCCAGTTCACACAGCGCCAAGGCCACGGCACAGAAGTTCAAAAGGCCACTACTGTTAAACCACAAAAAAAGACAAATATCAAGAGTTTTCACAAAGATCTGTGTCTATATGTGAGTCTACAGTACCACCTGCGTCACCTCTGGTGTGTTGTAGACTGTTTGTACTTGCATTGAAAGAATTAAGCCTTAAACTGGGAGGTCTTGGTCTAACTTTATAAAGTCCCATCAGATAATCTATGTTGTTATTTTACACTGTACTACTAAAATGTAGAGTTTTGAATTGTGAATGATTGAAGGGGTCTTTTTATTTCACTTCAGTTGTTTTGTGCTGTTGTGAGTTTAACTGTGTAATTGTACAAAGAAATGCAAACTTCTGTCAGTTCGTAATGTTGCTTCGTGACAGAGGTTTGTTTTTAATTGGATTAAATTAAAATATGGAAAAGATTAGTGCATTTATTTAGCCAACATAGATTTATATGATGCTGTCGAGCTGGAAGATATTCGTATTTGTATTTGTAAAACTACTCAATAGTACTGATACTGCTGCGCTCGATACCATGGTAAATATCCTCAAGTGAGCAGAGCAGGTGTGTGGATGTGTCACAGTTTGGAAATAATTTAAAATAACCGATGACAACTATAGAGCGGACTGTAGCCAGTAATTTGATAAAACATCTAAAGAACCAATAGCAAAGGATTTGCCACTAAATATTAAGTATTATTCATTTAAATGTAATTCAAGTCTATCTGTTGTTTTGCTCACCTAAAAATGATGTGTTCCTTGGAATAAAGAATATAAGACCTCTTGTCTTATATTGATCCCTCTTTGGATGTCAAACCACAATGTTTTAAGTGAACACTAAAAATGAAGAAACAGTCCTCACTCTTCCAATACTTTTCAAGGAGACTGCAAATGTTTAAACAGCAGCAATAGTATCTAATTTTGTTCACAGTCAAAGTCAACTCAAATTTAAGTTAATTAAGGTATTATATTCCATTAATACCTAAGTTGTATTTGAAATTTTGAGAGATAAGATGTTATACAGTCAAAGACAAATTTCCAGTGTGGTGATTCTCTAAATACCAGCCAACGCTGTAGCTGTCAATCACAGGGAGGAAGTTGTGGGGGTAGGCGATGGCGTAGGACAGGAAGGCGGCCAACTCGCCCTCTCTGATCTTTCCAGGCGCCGCTCCGAACAGCTCACACACGCGACTCAACCAGCCCTTTGTCAGAGAGATGACGTCGACTGGATCAGAGTCCCCGTTCACTGCCACCAGAGTCTGCGGAGAGGGACAAACAGCAGAGACACATCACCGACGGCATCAGGAGTGGACATAATTAAATGTGGCGAATTTAAGACTCTAATGTGAGCGGCTTCAACAGTAACACTGACAAAAGGGAAAACAAAAACCTTAATGTAAAGGTTGTAACCTAAAATCAGGACATTAGACCATATAAGGGACATGTGAAAGCAGCATTCGACACAAATAAGAGTTTTAAGAGAGTTTTAAGTGAAGCTAATAATAGCTTTTATAAATATGTATAAATTAAGATTTAATCTAAAAAAGCAAAAGGTGTGTGCATCTCAACTTGTAATTATGAAAGCCAAATCTATGAAAGTATTACTGCTTACCTTCAATAGAAATTTCATAAAATACCAGAGTCCTATTTTATTTTTTTTCCATTTTATGGCTCATGAAAAGGAGGAAGACAATAATTTCAGAACTACCAACACATTATTGTGTTTATTACTTGAGGGCTTATGTATGAACAAACATGTATGAACAAACATTTTTGACACTGTGACTATAGACTTTAGTCTCGTGTCAGGAGTTACTGCAGGCAAGTGAACTGGCTTGAGTTTAGTTGAGTACATATCAGCAGAAATCCAAGATGCTTCTTTAGTTCTGTAAATGAAAATAAGCCTCTTTTGGCTCAAGTCAAGGTGTGAATGAGGGTGATAAGGGTCACCTGAGAAATACTACAGAGTCTGCGGATTGGGAAGACTGTCTCAGTGGTACATTGAGTAGTCTTTCAACCAAAACCTCAATGGTTTGATTCCCGGATCTGCTGCCCAAGTGTCCCTGGGCAGGACAATTAACCCCAAGTTAAGTGTGTGTGTGTGTGGGAGCAGCAGAACAGCTGAGGACCAAGTTCACCTCCTGGACATCTGTCCGTCCTGGGAGAGGGATCGCTCCTCTGCGGCTCCTCCTGAGGTTTCTCCCATTTTTAATTTCTGTTAAAGTATTTTTTTATTAACTCATTGAAGATAGACGGTGTCACTTGCGGTACACACTGTAAAGCTTTTCAAAGCACACTGTTTTTGTGATGTGGGTCAATATTAATTAAAGTGACTGGAGTGGGCAAAAGGTGTCATGTTCTGTGCCAACGGGAAGGAATAAATGCCCACACGCCTCCAGTTTGAGCCAAGTGTCCATGTGCTCGTCATCTGCCAGAGTGTTAGCCCTGAACAGATAACACCGTTGTCGCTGGAGAAATGACCTCCCCTTTGTGCTTCATCGGACTGATTCATAACATTATAAGACGGGATATTGATCGATCCATGACACATTTATACATCACTGTATGTGCATCTTATATAACCCATTAGTGATTTGTATTGTTTATTTGTTACACCCCTAATGAATAAAATAACATGGCGCCAAACATCTAATGGAGGAATAAAAGGCCTACCATGTTCATGATTGAAATCCACAAACCTGTGGTGAGCTTTGGATAATGACTTTAGAAAAAGTACCAGGCATGAAATACTCACTCGCGGCCACACCTCCTCCAGGGAGGTGAAGGAGGTGACGAATGAGTGGGCCATGGTTCCTGCAGTGGGGATCCCGAACAGGAATCCAGCCTGAACATTACTGGTGAGATCAAACCCTGAAAGCAAAAAGACAGGAAAGGTTCAGCCAAAAGGTAAACAACTTTCTTCACATCACCAAGTCAAGTCAATTTTATTTATACAGCCCAACATCACAAACACAATTTGCCTCGAAGGGCTTTACAGTCTGTACAGCATGTGACACCCTCTATCCTTAGACCCTCACATCGAGTGAGGAAAAACTCCATAAAAAACCCTTTTAAGGGAAAAAATGGGAGAAACCTCAGGAAGAGCCACAGAGGAGGGATCCCTCTTCCAGGACGGACAGACGTGCAGTAGGTGTCACATGTACAGAGACGAGTTCAGCAGAAGCAGCTCTTGTTTGTCACAGAATCTAATGTTTGCAATTCATTTTTCTTTAAACTGTGGCTGCAACCAAATGGACGCAGACCTTAACCTATGAAATGTCTTTCTTTTTCATTCTTGAAAATACAGGCAACCCCCTCCGAAACTATTCTAAATGTTGTAGTATATATGCCTGTATGTGGCGCTGTAACGCTGCCACAGCAATACACTAACAATATAGATTACGCTTAAAGCTTATGAGCTGTACAAACTCCAAACACAAGAAGAAGACGACAATGATAAAGATGCAAACAGTGAATGCAGAGGTGGGGCTATGACATGATCACTTTAAAATGTTGTTTATTGGCAGTGTACACGAAAATGCAAGGGTGATGATTTCACTGTGAAAAACATCATTTAAGGCCTCAAAAACTCCGCACGAAAACTGGTTCTGTGTGGAGAAAAAGACGATACAACAAACTTTTGCAGATCCTGCTGAACTCATTCTTGTGTGTAAAAGCCCTGAGACATCCTAACTCACACGATCACATGAATATTCCTGTTTCTATGTTTGAACACCTCTAAAGTAAACTGAGGTTCGTTAGTTCATTAAAAACTCGCTGCAGTTGATCAAGACTCTGGATCCAAGTTCATGTGTCTCCTCTTAAGTAAAAATGTGACTAAAAATAAACTATACCTTTTTTCTAAAACCTCACTTCTACTTTTTGGGGCATTTAAATTGTTGGTGGGTTACATTTCCATCTTTCTAATTTTACGACTCGCACGACTTTAACACTTAACTCGGTGCCTGCAACTGTTTCGAAAAGGTACTACATCTCTAAGTGAACACAGTAAATGACAGTTTGACTGCCCACGCAATATTTACCTCCTATGTGTGTGTACCGTGAGGCTGTGAGGCCTCCATCTGGCCCCTGCGCTCGCCTGAGGCCCATCTCCAGCAGCTTCCTCCTGGGACCAGCTGCCAGGCGGAACCGGGCTGCATTACTACAAACCAGACTGCCAACAGTGAGGGGGGGGGGGAGGACATTGATTTATGACCTCTGCTATGGTAAAAGATTTGGATAGTGTTATACAACAGCTGTGGCTGACTGACTGATGGGGGAAGGACAAACAAATGAAGCCAAAACTCTAACTTCCTCGGTAGAGGTATTTATACCACGTCTCTGTGGTGTCATGTCATGGTCAGGCTACTTGTTTTAAAAAGGATTATACACCCATCTGGTAGACGTAGAGTATAAGTACCCATAGACCACACTGTCAATCATTTTACACTGTAGTGCATCATACTAAACACAGGGAAGGGTGGGTCTTGGATCTTGGATGCTGACTGGGTGGAAAAGTCCCAGTAAATTTTCAGAGACTTTCCATGGGAACTTTCTTTGATTGAATTTTGGAAATATTCAAAATAGGCAACTTTCCATGGTAATGAAGTACTATAAACATATCACAGCTGATTCAGAACTGTCCTAAATAAACTTGAAACTTAACATAACTGTTACATATATTTGCTCCTGGTCTCCCTCATTCCTTTTCTCTCCCCCTTTTCTGTCCCCCATTTTTCCTTTCACCACAACCAGTCGAGGCAGATGCTGCACAAATGTGTTGTTAACAGCTTCATACAACCAATACAATGGATACTGGTAAAAGTCACTGAATAGGGTATAGGAAGGAGAAAAATGTAAAATCAATAAAGCAGTTGGATAAATTTGTCTTTAAAAGTGCATGAAATGACTGTGGGTGGTAAATGCTTCCGCACAAATAAGTTATTAACAGCTTAGTAGTTAAAAAGGTGTAAAATGACTGATATTGGTATCGCTAGATACTCGTGGATGTAATATCTGTATCACACAAGAAAAAGTAACAGAATCTCTTAGTTTTTTTAACTGAATTGAATTCTTTGAGTACAGAGGCTCAAAGTCAAAAGAACAGTAGATAAACACTTCAATAAAGTTAGATAAAAGATAGAAATGTAGGTTTTTTTAGTCCTGAATGTAAATTTGTCTCACACTTTAAAATATTGTTTTGCACTTCATGGGCCACCGTACACCATACTAAAGAATATTATAGAATAGAATTGAACATCTTCATTTGTCATTGTGACACGTAGAATAAAATTTTGTGTAATTCTCATTAGTGCAAAAGATATAAGGTAGTAAAAATAAAAAAGTATGGCTAAATGTAAACTATAAAAACAGACTAAAATGTAAAAGGACAGCTGTGATAACCTCTGTGTGTGTGTGTGTGTGTGTTGTTACCTAGCATAGTTAACCAGACACAATAAACTGGTCTCCAGCAGTTGAACAACAGCCAAAGGACCTGCCACCTCCATCAGTGGCACCTGCAGATATTAGATGTCAGCACGGTTTATAAACACTTCCTAACCCTGTCCAAACCCTGTCTGGCTGTGACCTTTGACACTTTGCCCGCTCACCCTGGCAAACACCACGGTTCCCTCTGGAACGGAGCGGAGCGTGACACCCGAGCAGTCCAGGCCTCGCAGGAACTCGAAGAAGGCGGGGTCTGTGGCCGGAGGCAGCACCGAGCGCAGGAACTCCACATCTGGGCCCAGTGAAACACAGCAGCTGCATCAGCAACAGTAAACGACTGACAACGGGGTCAATCCTTCATCCTACAAATCGCTGCACATGTGCGTTCCATGTGCTTTCCATGTGCCTTCAAGCCCGCTCTCTCATGTGTCCCATAATTGCACACACACACACACGTATAATGTTGGAGCTAAATCGAATAACTTACTCCACAGCTAATCTAATCCAGCAGCTACCCAGTCACCTCAGTGGCGTGACCAGTCTGTGATCAAGGTTACACTTGACATGTCTATCACAGAGGGGGAAAGTTGGGATTATTCAATACAGTTAAGTATCGGTATCAGGTCAATCATTGGATCTAAAAATGTAAAAAAAAAAATCTTATATAGTGCACGTTTCACAAAATGTAAATAAGAAATCGTCAAAATGATTTTTGCTGAGTCTTGCTGAGTTGTAGGCTGTTCCTTTCTTCTTATAGTCGCAATAATAATAGTTTAAAGGGTGTAAAATGACTGTATCAGATTAATATTGGTATCGCTACTTGAGGTTGTTATAAGTGTATCACACAAGAAATAAAGCAATCCTCAGCAGAAAGTAGCTATAGAATTTATTCTGGTATATACTAATATTATATTATTATTATCAATATTGTAAAAATAATGAGAATTTGCTAAAATCATATACTGCGATATACTCACACAACAGCTCTAGTGAGAGTGAGCACGTCTTTTATGCTAATCCACAAAAAGTATGTTCTTTACTTGTAACATCATTGAAAAAAATTATATGCTTAAATGAGCACTACTGGGTGTCTCAAAAACAATATAATATCAACACACAAATTATTGTGATATTTCACTGGATCGATAACCCCCCACCCCTAATATTCAGTATACAAGTTATTATAACAGAATAACTAAAATTCCATGTAAAAACCTTCTTAAAGTGTGACGTAAAACAAAAACCTTTTACGCAAAATGTAATGAGCACACGTGAAATCCCCCCGTGTCAACATTTATAACCTCTTATTGTGTAACATTTTAAATATGAAAAACAAATATCCGTTACATTCAACCCGTTGTCGAATCAGCTGCACGCGAGACTGTGTTTCTCAGTATAGCATTGTTCCCGCAACATTACCACGCTGCACATATTGCAGCATTTTATATCATGACTGATGAGGGGAGAGAACAGTTGGGACAAATAGAGACTGCAGTGTTTTGGCAATTACTCAAAAGTCCACACGGGGGGCGATAGAAGCTCTGCACTGGAGCTTTAACTCCAAGTTTTACAGGTTAACAGTTAACAGGTTTTAATCGAACGCAGCAATAAACACTGCGAGATATGCTGTTAAATAGCAGCAGAAAGTCTTTAACTTTAAATGATGACTAATTACGATAGCGTGTTGGAATGAAGGCAATGCTCTGTCAAACAATGCTTAATCATGAACAATCATCATGCTAATTGATGTTTACAACATATCTTAATATTATTGCCTTAACTTTTCTTATTGTATGCATGTGTGCATATGCATGTACATTTATTTAATACATGCACTGCCTAGCTAATTCTAGTTATTATTTTGCCCAATAATTGTTGGTTTTATTATTGTCGAGACTATTTTTAATTTTATCATCTCACGGTTTCTCGTGAATTCAGGTCAAAAAAAGGACCCGTCCAGTGCTGGAGAAAGTGACCGGGTTGGCCGGCTCGGTGGTCCGAGTGGAGCTGGACCCTCTGGCGACAGTGGCAGAGAGGAGAACACTGGCCAAACTGATGGTGGCGTTCCTCTGCACACTGTCATCGACAGCCAGAGAAGCCTGTTCCTCCTGAAGTGCAGGATCAACAGGCTCCAAAACTCCTTTGTCTCTCGAACCTTCAAACTGTTCAATCACACACACTTGTCCACTATTATACTTCATGTTGGGACTTTTTGGTTTTTCTTTTTTTTTTTTCAGTGGTGTGATGCTATCCTAATCGTGTGCAATTGTCTTGGCGCTGTATTGCTTCCCAGAGGGAATGGATTAATAAAGTTCTCTGAATCTGAATATCTTGGACAATATTTTGGTTTTGTCTGCACATTGTATCTCAAGTGTTTTAGTTTTGTTTTTCCTGTTTATTTATTTTATTTTCATTTCATTGTGTGTTGTATTTTTTTTTTTGATAAGTATGTTTATGAATGTGTAAAATTGCTTTAAAATAAAAAATATGGATTTAATTGCCTTAGAATAAGTCTATATTTGGACTTCGATTACCTTTTATTAGTCCATTAAGAGGGAAATTGAATCTTCTAGTGTCATTTGAAAATTTTTATTTTACTTTACTTTAACTGTCTCTTGTTTAAAAGTTTGAAACTTCGTCTTAGAATTCACTTTAAATCAATTCTGTGTGAACTGAACCTAAAGTTAAACAGAAACACAACTTCCTCGTGCTTTAATTTTTTTTTTAAAATTACACGTCCATACAGTGCAATGTAGCTCCATGATCCTCGCAGCACGTGGCGGATTATTTTTAAGAGCTAAAATTCATAGATTTAACTTAATCTTCCACCACTGGTGATGACGGTTTCTCACTGTGGGGATCATGAAGGGGGTCACACGGCCACAGTGTTGCGCAATCAGCTCGGTATGCGTCCAAATAGACAAGGGCAGGGAAAAGTCACGCCGCTGTGATAACCCTCAATTTTGGTTTAAGTGTCTGGTTGTTAGTGTAGTGTGAAGGAATTAAAGTCTGTTGTAAACGTCTCACCCTCGTGTGTGAAGCGAAAGCTGCGCAGGAACCGTTGACAGTCGTGCAGACCGGCGAACAGCGAGAAGCCGCCGCCGAATGGGTTGTCCCTGAAGAAGAGCTCGAACACGGCGGGCTCCTGGTGGCGGCCGGCCCGCCAGTACGAGTACGCCATGGTGAACTGGTAGAGGTCGGTGAGCAGAGGCGGGACTCGCTCTCGGATGGACCGCTCCATAGTAGCCTCGCTGCATGTGTTGTTGGCGGACGGCGCTGCCATGTTTCTCTCGCTCCGGCCCCGGCTTCACTGATGCTGAGATGTCTGGGACATGGAGTTCCCGCTGCGGCTTCTCCCTCAGCTCAGGCTGCTCTGTTGGCAAACAAGAGCCGCGGTCTCTGCTGACAAATTCCAGTCGAGCTTCATTAACCTGATGATGGTGAACTTTCTTGACCAACAAGGCTCCAAATGTCACGGGCTTCGTTTTCTGTAACACGACCATGCTTTACTGGTTGTGACTCATCACACACTCTCTGAAACCGAGGAAGCTAAATGGAACTCAGCCATCACTGATTTATTTTGATATGTCAAATGTGCAAATGGCAAGATGAATCAGGTTACTTATTCTTTTCCAGGGTCAGTTATTGGTGTTTCCTCGTGATGTTATTACCAGAGGCGTTCAAAAAAACTTTGGGGGCCCCTAACCCCAAAAGGGACCTTGGAGCAGGCCTTGCACCAAGGTGAAGTAACTGAAATAGCTTTTAAAATTTGAGAGGGGGCAACTTTTTCCTAATAATTAAAATTATGTGACTACATGCACGGTCACTTTTGGTTTTCAATAAGCCATAAATTATACAATTTTCATTTTAGGCCGTGTTAAATACCTCAGGGTTAACGACTAAAGCCCTCACTAAAAGACAATGTAATCTTACAAAGCTCAAGCTTTCCCTCCGCAACAACTGACCAGATGTTAGGGAGTTGGCTTACATATTAGCTGAAGTTGTAAGTGACGCTCCATGCATACAGTCCATTGACTTAAAGGTCCAAGGAGTGAAGATTTGTCCTATCTAATGGTGAGCGTGCAGACTCCATACACTTAGTGCTCTCTTGCAGGTATGTCTAGGAACTACCCTTGCTTTCACATACCAGAAACAAGATGGCGTCCTCCATAAAGCAAGGCCCTGGCCCTAAAATACATACAACATTTTTCTAAGGTTACAAAAAGCCAAACAGTTTTTATTTTAAAGCAGATGAACACATATAATGTATGCAGATGAAGCCTCCTAAATTATACACACTGGACCTTTAGCCATGATATAGCCTCAGTCAGGCTCAATAACAACATTATACAATGGCTAATACTATACGGCTATCCGATTTTACCATGGGCCATTTTTTGTTGTGGATATTTTTATTTAGGCATTAAGTTTTTATAGTGGGGTCAAAAATAAATATAAATAAATACAACTTAAGAGGCTAAATTCCATTAAACCCCCCCTTGGTGCTATGTCTGGCTAGTGGGGCCCCATCATCAATGCCCCACCCTTGATTTACTTTAATATCTGTGCAATAAGAGTTTAGATAACCTGCTGTGCTGACAACCTAGATGTTGTTAGCATTTAATTGATAAATAGTACATTTGTACATTTACTCTTGCTGTGTGACTGTGAGAGTGGGTGGATTGTCTCTTGTGTGGCCCTGCGATGGACTGGCGACCTGTCCAGGGTGTACCCCGACTCTCGCCCTGTGTCAGCTGGGATTAGGTACCAGCGCCCATCACGACCCTCAAGTGGTAGAAGACGAGTGCGTTTTTGACTCCCTGAAGCTCAAATGTGATTCGTGGTTGACATGACAACACTCATACAAAGCTTTTGACAGCAGGGGAGTGGGGGCCTTGATTCGGGGCTCTCCTGCACACAGCTGCATTTAAGGGGGCTCTCACCAAATGACTGTTGCTGTCAAATACCTGATTTTGGTTTTCAGGTCCTGTCTGTGGCTCACTGGTGGAAGACGTATGTGAAAACCCCACTGCAGCCTCGGTTTTCTATGGTTTAATAAACCCATGAATAGCAATCAATAATAAGCATTTTTTTTAACCAAACTTGCTCAGTCTTGATTTGTTGATATGGTTTTAATTTGGTCTGTGCAGTCTAGGTTAGAACTCACAGCATCATGTTGTAGAACTAACGTATCAGTTTCATTTCAAGTTGAGTGAAGCAGCTTCTGTATACAGGACTGCGGTAAATACAAGTTAGTGAGTATAATATATACGTAAATTTAGTCTGAGAAAATAGACTTTCAGTTTCATATTTATTCGAAAAAGACTTTGTTCCTTATTTCAAAATGTTTGTAAGAGGGTTGTTGGTATTTGTCAAAGAACATTTCATTAACCTGGACTGTTCATTCTACACATGGTGTCTGTTTTTAAACAGTATAAAATATTATTCATGTTACAGCAGCTTGAGTAGTCATGCTTTGTTTTACTTCGCTCCTTTTTCCACTTTTTTTTCCCCCTTTAGTATTGAGAAACATAATACCAGCTCTGAACAAGGCCAATGTTGTTCAATAAAGTTGAGATACACTGATTTTAGGGCTGCAAATAATGATTTTTTTCATAATCGATTACTCTCAATTATTGACAGTTGTTTGGGCCGAAAAATGTCAGAAAATGTTAAAAATTGTTGATCAGAGTTTACCAAAGTAGAAACAGATTAATCAATGATCAAGATGGTTTACAATTAATTTAGTAATCAATCAATAATCATTTAATTGTTGCAACTCTAACTGATTTAATAAAAAAAAAAAAAAATTGAATGACCTTCCACTATAATCTTATAAATTAGGACAGGAAGACATGTTGGTCCTGCATCTCAGTAACAACCACATGCAGGGCATTTTTCAATGTCTTTCCCCACTTTCAATTTGTCACAGGGGTCCACATGCTGTATGTGGATGACTCGGGACACCTTTGACTGGTTCTGGTCATTATCCCACTTCTCCCTGTTGCCCGCTGATGTCTCCTGCTGCTGGGAAGCATCCTGCAAGTTCATTGGTCAGCGTGTGCTCTTGTCCTCCCCATATGAAACGTGTAGGCTGTCCTGATTGTCCCTCCTCTTGTGCATAAACAAAGAAGGTGCTAAGCTCGATGGCCAGAGCTGAACGCACCAGGCCGACGCCTCCTGATCGCTCTGAGCAGGGGTGATACACCCGGCCACTGCTGGGATGCATGTACAAAGCCTCTGGGCGGAACGGGACGGCCAGCTTCTCCGCTCCGCCGCAGTACGACAGCAGCTCCTTGTCTCCCTGCAGCAGGTGGGTGAAGACCACAGGTCGGTCATCGCAGCGCAGGAAGTTCCTCTCCCTCCCGCACAGGGACAGGAAGGGGAAGTCCTCCTCGTACCGCCCGCTCTGGTTTGAACGCAGTCGGTTGAAGAAGAAGACCAGGAAGTGTTTGTCTGATGGATAAAGACATGACATAAATGTGGTCATCACAAAGGCTTCTCCTGACCAGTCAAGTCTTAATCTGTGCAAATGATTCATGTTGGGGATTAAATAAAAGGTTAAAAAGAGAATAAATGTCCAAAGATGTTGTGAGGTCACAGTGGAAAATTATCAGTTCCTTGAGTCCAAGTGAGACTTCGTAACAAATTAAAAAAGAAAGAAAGGGAAAAAAAAAACTAAATGGTAGCAACACTATCTGAATATTTACAATCAGTGTGATGGCTCACTGACTTTAATAGTCTCTCTGCACAGTGTAGATTAGGGATGTGACCATATTATTGCAAATTGTGATAAATTAATATGTTATTGTGGTGAACTTTCATTATTGGAGAAAATTAGTGCTGTCAGTTAAACCCGTTAAACCCATTTTAACGCGGTCAATTTTATTTTTTTTTATCGCGAGACTTGCGTTCTTAGCTGTGTCGTTTGTTATTCACACGCTGTTGCAACAACTGGTAACGTTAGGAAAAACTACAACACCACACCGGATCTAGCTAGACCGGAAGCAAAATAACAGACACGCCGTTTTGGGCTTGTACACGAGTCTTCGTCTGATGAAGAGGAGGACAGTATTGAACAATGCCTGGAGGCGCTCCAAGGCAGAGCCTCTTACCGGCGTGGACGACTGTCCCCAGGAATGTCTTGCACGCAAGTACTTAGCAGCACCGGCAACGTCAGTACCTTCTGAACGGTTGCTTTCAGTGTCTGGGCCTGTTGTTAGAAAAGAAGCGAGCTTCCCCCTGTTGTCTGAAAATGTCTGTTTGAGTAACTGGCTCAAAGCAAAGAAGTAGTAGGCTTAGTTTTTATTGACTGCAGTCTCGCGATAAAGAAAAATATTTGCGCGTCTGCACCACGTATTTTGGTAGACGACGTCCTGGTGCGTTCAGGGCCTTCGGGATCATCTTCTACCACTTTATCAACAATAATTATGTTCCGTTTTCACTGCATAACGTTATTAAAAACGGAGATTATATATCTTAGGCCACCATTAGATTTGTTGTATTAGCAATGCTATAATGACCATACTGTACAATTTATTTCTCAATCACTTTATTGGAACATATCCTGAAAGTATGGAGAAACACATATGCAGTTTGAAAATAACATCTTTTTCAGAAAAAAACTAACAACAAAAATGCTTCTATAATATCAAATATTTACTGTGAGCTACATTTACACTTGAACAATAACACAACCATGGCTCTTTAAAACCTGGAATGGAACCCCAATGTTATCGGTCAAACCTGTGTTTCTCCTACTATTTCATGCCAACAAATAGCTGCTGTGAAAAAGGTCTATTATACCTGGTTTAGTCGAGACATGTTTGAGCATTACATACACATGTTGCACAAGTTCAACTCATGGACAGGTTGATCATATAGTATAAGACTGACTTTTAGTCACATCTTTTCAATCTAAACGCCAATGATCACAAAATTGACATAAAAACAACAAAGCTGGTGGTGGCTTATGATTTATGCACAGTACTGTATATATAAATAAAAAGTTATTAAAAACACACACATATGTATATATATCATTTATATCCTTATATTCTATATCCCAATAACTTTGATTTTATTGATAAAGTGATAGAAGATGATCCTGAAGGCCCTGAACGCACCAGGACGTCGTCTACCAAAATAAGTGGTGCAGACGCGCACACATTTTTTGATCGCAGATGGCGTGACCGCAGTTTTTATTGGTAACCAACCCGTTACTGTTCATTCTTTCTGAAATAAGAGGCTGGATTGATGAGCCTCTGGTGAACGAACTGCTATGTATTAAGCCATGGTTTAACTGCACTATAGGCTGAGTCCTAGTTTACCTGACATGTGCACTTTATAATTGTATTTTGTATGGCAACGTTTGCCAATGTTGTTTTTCAATTAGAAAAAAATTGCATAAAGCAAGCCAATCCACTTTTCCATGTTGATAAGAGCATTAAAATGAGAAGAAGAAAAAAATAATAGGACAAAAAGATATCGAGGGACATTTAGAATCGATACAAATGTGCGATTAATTGTGAATTAAATATGACATTAATGTGATTAATCCTGATTAAATATTTTAATCGTTTGACACCACTAGAGAACATTATTTCTGAAGATTTTATGAGTGATTTAAAAAAAATTCCCAATTTCATGTGCCACAAGGGGGCACTTGCTATGATGGTATAAGATTTTCTGTATACTAGTAACACATAATTGTAACAATACAACATTTTTAACACTTTCTGGTAACGTTTTTAGTGATGTTTTCCTGATAACGATGATCTTCCCGATCACACAAAAACCTTTCTAGTTAAATTATGGAAATTAAATTACTGACTCAGTGGCTATGTTGTATTTTGACATTCATCAAGACTGTTTGACAACTAAGTTGTTCTTTATATTTGTAGTGAAATACAAATCAAATGGAGGTCACTTTCCATTAATTACTTCATCCATATAGGGATTACTAACCAGAGTACACTTAGTTTATCTCTGAGAACCAATGTTCATTCAAAACTACCAAGTGCCAGCTGAGAAAATAGCACAAGTAGCACATTATCACCAGTGTTAAAATACAGTGGTGTTAATAGGCCGAGCAAAGTCAGATACTGACTTTTCACAGGAGGCAGTTTTATTCCCAATATGATCATTTCCTCTCTCATCATCCTCCTCTTCCTCGTATGCACTTCAGACTGGTATAGCCAAATTAGATTAAGATTGAGTGAGAGATCAGGTGACTCTAATAATCGTTTAATTCATTTATTTTGTTATTTCCTATGCACACCGGTCAAAATTCCCCAGCTTCACTCTGATCACATACCCTGGTATATACGGTAGAACAGTATTTTTTTGATTTTCCTCCAAATACCACCAGAGGAAGCTCACCACAGTTTGAGAACCATGGATCTAATGTGTGTTTGGGTGTCTTCATCAGGAAAACTGTGCAAGAATGTGTGTGTTTTTACCTTTAAAGCAGGTGACAAAGTTCTTCACCTTGGTGTCATCAAGAAAAAGCTGTATACATCAATCCAAACACAGGAAAAATTAACATTATATATGTATATATATTAAATGGTTGTGTCGGGTCATGGTGCAGACACTCGCCTGTCCCTGGTGGTCGATATAGTAGAAGTATTCTCGGATGCGTGGCTCGGGGCTCTGGCCCTGGATGTACGCAGCGGTGGTTCTACAGGAGGTGTAGCCGGCGGGCAGGCAGCGCAGGGCGGCCAGAGCTCTGCCGCTGAGAGCCGCCGTCCGGAGGAACAACATGACCGAGGAGCAGCACAGCAGATTGGAACACGGAATAAAGGACAAGTGGGGACAAAAGAGAGGGAAGACACTCTCTATTTTAGCTTTACTCTCATGTTGTTGTTTACTGTCCAGCTGAAGTCTCAACCCGGAACAATTTCGCTGTTGCAACACCGGTCGTTTCTGACTGCTGCCACCTGCTGGACACTGGTGGAACTTGGTTGAAGTTTCCTTTTTTTCCTCCTTCTTCTTCTTCCACCAGAATTTTTATGCCACGAAGCCTCTGCAGATTTGAGCAAAACCTTGACAAGTTATACATCAAAATGTGCAGTTTTAACCGGGAATGGCGTGCAGTTAAGCATTTTTGAGCAACAGAGATGGAGAAAATCGAGGAAAAACCGCAAAAACATCCCCATAGGAAATTAATGGAGAGCACAGATCAAAGGCAGATGGAATTCCACTGCAGGCACTTAAAACCTTCACCGGCCACTTTATTAGGTACACTTGTTAGACTGCTGAAGTTCAAACTGAGCATCAGATTGGTGAAGAAGAGTGACATTAGTGACCTTGACCGTAGCCTGGCCTGAGTATTTCAGAAACTACTGAGCTACTAGGAGTTCCCCCCACATCCATCTCCAGGGTTTCAGGAGAATTATCAAAAAAAGAGAGAACATACAGTGAGCAGCAGCTCTGTGGGTGAATAAAAAATGCCTTGTTTATGCCAGAGGTCAGATGAGAATGACCTGACTGGATAGAAATTATAGAAAGGCAATAGAAAATCCCACAAAGAGACTTGCTATAGCCAAGTTATGACGAAAACAATCTCTGGACACACAGCACATCAAACCTTGAAGCAGATGTGAGGGCGGCTGGGTGGAGAATTTTGAGCCTGATGGAGAACTTTGAGAAGAACTTCTAACTGTGACTGTTTTAAGAAAAAGAAGAATATGATGATGATGATAATCAGCTGATTGTTGCTTAATAATAGAAGTGATGATGACTCTTTGATAAATGCTGAATGTCCTGATTTATGTACTCATAATTTTGTTAATATATATTAATTAAAATGTTCAATATTTTTCTATGTTAAGCTGTTTTGTGTATCATTTGTTATCATTATTAAACTGTTATACTGTATTTTTGTCAGATGAAGAAAATAACTGACAGTTGACCCCCAAAATATCAGCCTCATATTTCGACCATCGGCTGCACTGATTCCTAGAGATCGTCACCCAGAAACATCAGTCGGGCTCCGTAATGAAGTGACTGGTGAATGAACAGAGTCAGATTCATTAACATACTGTACAGTGTATTTGGTGAATACAACAGCTACAGCTCTTTGTCTCTGCGCTGATGAAAGAGGAACATAAATAACAACATTCCTAAGAGACACACACACACACACACACCGACTGCTATTCTTCTTGGGACACTGTGTTGGCTTCCATTCATTTGAACAGCCAAAATAACTGCTCACCACTATTTAAAGCTTAGCACTAAACTTAACCATTTCTTTAGAAATGGGGTTCTGCCTGATTTGCATTTAATAAAGTATCTTTTTACAAAATAATTTCATGAATAACATGAAATTTCTTGAGGAAAAATAAGTGTAATATTAAACCTAAGTTTACTATTTACACATGTGCATTAAAACTTACAGATTACAGTAGATCTACAAAGGCACTAAACAATTTGTCACAGGTATCTGGAACAGAAAAATATAGTAGTTTACATACTGATTAAATTCTACTCATTATGTGAAACTTTCACAAATTCATTATGTGGGCCGGTTCTGGCCCACAGGCCGCATGTTTGAAACCCATGTCCTAAGGAATAATAGGGATTAAGAACTTAAAAGCTTTAAAGGTAAACAAACGCACACTTGCACAGCATCCTTAATGAATGAGGACACTCCTGGACATAAAGCATTCCTTAAACCCTTAAATAAATGCTTAAGATAAATGCTTAACCCGAACCTTTAACCCATAGGTCTCAAACGTGCGGCCCGCCGGCCACATGTGGCCCGCAGATCAACTTCCTGCAGCCCACCACTCAATATCAAGTTATAATGAAGTACATGTGCATGTTTTTTTTTAAATTTAGATTCAATTTGCAGCATTAATAAATTTAACATTGTGAACAATGTACCATTTAAAATTAAACACTCACTCACTCATCTTCTACCGCTTTATCCTCCACATGAGCTACACCCTGGTACACCCAGGTTGCCAGTCCATCGCAGGGTGTGTCCAGACTTTGTTTTACTGGGGTGGCCAAAGTGGGCATCAAGTAATGCAGGGGGGGGGTGGGGGGGGCAGGGGGGGGGGGGGGGGGGGGGGGGGGGGGGGGGGGGGGGGGGGGGGGCAAGCAGGATTAAGTGATGTATCAATCCCCCGACCGTAGCAGCCTAACGAACACGCCTTTTCTTTTGTAACTTATTCAATTGCTAAAATTACAGTGTTTAAATTTTTTTTTTTTTAAATAAATAACCCAAGTCATCACAAGCTTTTATTTGTGCAGCCAAAAATGTACAAGAAAAAAAGGCACAATACTAAATAACACATTGGACATATGTACACTAACAATATAAAGTGCCAACAAAATAGCAAATAAGATGAAATAAATAACAATTTGTCAATAAAATAAAATAAAATAAATTAAATTAATACCCCCCCAACACAATTCATGCAAATAGCAAATCATGCCACCAGTGCAGCAAGCAGGGTGGCACCTGGGGTGGCCAGTCAGATTTTAGACACGCCCATGCTAGCCACTCTCATATTCACAAATATTACTATTGTATTACTATTGTACATTTGACCGTCCTCCTGACCAGACTAGACGTTCAGTGGACCTGGGGTCATTTGAGTTTGAGTCCCCTGCTTTAACCAAACCCAAAAACTGCCTTAACATTATAAACGCCCTTTAATGTTGTGAAGACCAGCCAAAATGTCCTCACAAAGACGTGTTTAAATCAAATTGTCCTCACAGCTTACACACGTACACACCAGAGGCAGAGACAGAGGCGTCTTTACGCTGTGTGACAGTGACAACAACAAAGAGGCTGATTCAGACGAGCAGCTCATGACTTGACCTTCATACGGAATCATTAAAAAGCTCGACACTGTCTGTATCTCCAGCTGTGAAACCACATTTCCCATCATCCACCAGTCACCTGTCCTGTTCCTGACCTCACCTGGAGACTCCTCTGCCTCTTCCGCCTCACCTCACCACTTCTTCCTCCTCCAGGCTCGGGTGGAGTGTGTTTTTTTTTACCTGGAGTCTCGCAGTGGAGCAGCACACTTAATTTACGGATTTAACGATGGCGTTATAGAAGGACTTTGTCGGAGTGCGTTCACTGACCTCACAGTAAGTCTGTATTTCACACTTGTCCGCCGAGTTCACGCTAAAGTCGTTTCTGAACCGGTTAAAGTAGCGAACAACCTGTTCACTCGCGTCGCTTTTGTTGACGTATTTTTGTCTTGCAGTGAAACCTGCTCCAAACTCTTCAACATGGCGCACAAAATCTTTGTTTTCTATCACTTTAGTTTCTTCGTTTTTTTGTGTATGGCGAGTTTTTTTCGTATTGGGGGCGTCGTGACGTCACTAGCGTCAGGAAAAATGTCTACATAAAGTGTCGATTATTGTGACGTGTGTTGTACTGTTATACTTATTGTTTAGTGACTTGGAGACTTTTTATGGTGGTCAAAGTTTGTATGTATGTGTCGGTTTCGGTCAGCAGGTATGAGTCACCCGCCCCATTCGAACCGGGGACACCGGGAAAGAAACGGGGAGCATCGGGAGAGAAACGGGGAACGCCGCCATTACCGGGACTCCCACGATGACAGACGTCCATCACCTGACACTGACAGGTGCGTTCACTGACCTCAACAACAACTTAACTAGTTGTTTCTAGGGGCTCGTACCCTTTTTGTTTTATTTGTTTCCTTACAAACAACATTTCAGACAAATATTAATCCATAACAGAATATTATTTTAAATCTCAAATCGCATTATCATGTGCAAGCATTTAAGCAGCTTTGAATGCTATACCGCCATTTTGTGGAACGTTTGTGTTAAACAAGTGTTAAAGTAAATTTAAACCACATTTTTCTTGGTTCTTCAACTTTAACTCATTATCGTTATTTTATATTTTTTCGAAAAGTGATCATTATTGATTGAGTGGAGGAATTGTATTGTGTTATAGACTGAAGTTGTAGTTGAAGTCATCTTATATTACAGAAAATAGATAAATATAATAATAATGTCTAGCTGGAATAGGAAAAATCTTTCTTGTCTTATTGAATTAAGTAAGTGACTTAAGTACTTAATCCACAACATTGATAAAGATCATAAATCTCCCTCTACTTGTGTCCTTAGTGCTTATAAATGATTGGATGACAGGACTCTTTAGCTTAAGTAGTAGTTTATTAACTAAAGTTGAGGTTTAAGTTCATCCTTGTAGAGTCTCCTCCTATGTCTGTTGTTTTACAGCAGCTGACATCAGTAACTGTTACTGCCACACTCTTTTTCTGTAGTATTTTTTGGATTCCTTCCTCCTTGCTGTTAAGTTTTTCTCTTATAATTTTACCATGAGCTCCATTTAGTCGCTGCGCTGTAGATTTGTCACCGTAGATTGACTTCTCCATGTTACGATGGCATTGGATGAATTTTTTTTTTTTTAGCCATACAATAAAATAGAACTACACGTTATGAGTTTCAGTTCTTCATTAAAACCAGATGTCCACTTTCATTTACTGTGCCTCTCTGTAATTCTTTTGCTGACTGCCATCAAACCTTTGTGTCTGTGTGTCCAAGGTCGTCCTCCTCTCGACCTCCGTATTACCCCAGAGAGGCGGACTCTGCTCCTAAACATGTGCGGGACGTCCCTCGAGTGAAGCAGCAGGATTCTAAATGCACACACATCTGCTCCAGGAGAGGTGAGTCAGTATGTGAGCTAAATAAAAACCAGAGCTCCTGTAATCAGAGGTGCGAAATCATTCAGCGTGAGGACTGTCGTTTCACTGCACTTCATTCCCTCCTCCCTCTGTGAATACTGGACTGACTGGTTCTCTGATGGAAACACACCTCTTTCCTCAGCGTTTAGATTTAAACAAGGAAACATGAACCGTTAGTGAGTGAGAAAGCCTGAGTCGATACTGGAGTTTTATACTTTATTCATTATCGACTGCAGAACCTTTGAGGGTCACAGAGTGAGCTGGAGACAGAAAGGCAGTGTCCACTTTGGGACAGGTCAGCGGTCCATCACAGGACCAACATATTGTGTTTCCACAGAGCAGTATGAATGATGCTTACTGCTACACGACCCTCTTTCCCCCTGTTAATAGTTTATTTATAAATAAATTAGGACTGCAACTAATGATTATTTTCATTATCAGCTAATCTGTTGATTATTTCCTCAAGTAATCGTTTGGTCCATAAAATGTCAGAAAATGTTTTATTTTTTTATTTTTTGTTTTTAATCATTTCTTTGTTATAATAAGAAAAAAAGGAAAAATGATTAATTATCTAAAGTTAATAATATCAAAGTAGTTTATGAGTCTGAACACCCCATTTATGTTAAAGATGTAAGTTGTCACTTCATAAAATGGCAGAGCCTGTGTAGATCAATTTTCAGGGGCATGTTGAGTTAAAATAATGCTAATTATAAAAATAATTTTTTTTTTTTATTGATTTAGAGTTGGAATTGTTTAATTTAGCTCAGGAAAAGTTTATATTTTTGCCATGGCACACGTTCCTTGCATTATGTTAATGTTACCTACATGTAACTTGCAATGCTGCCGTCATGCATCCGTTTTATTATGACTGACTTTGACTTCTGTTCAAAAAGTCTTACACAACTTTACAAGTCCCATTTGATGGCATCCTGTAATCTGAATGATGGTTTTTATGCATCTACTTTCATTACTACGTCTCTGAACACAGACTTTTACATTCTCACATCTCTTGATAAAAGTTGTTCCAATATTATTCCAACATTCAAGTCCATTGGCACCAAATTGGAGGTTTAACCCCTGACTGTGTCATACCAAAAACTTTAAAAATGATACATATCTACAGCCTCTCCTGGGTTAGGGTTAGAGATGTAGAAGTTCTCTGATGGACTAACATCTCATTCCATGGAAAGTGTCTGACCTCTTCATCATAATCACATCAGGCAAGGAAGCGAAAAGAAATTGCCACAATCTGGGTTGTGGACATTTCATTTTACTTTGAGTTGTTGGATTTTTTTGGCAGCTTCTGTCTTCATTTCCTTGCTTACCTGTGTCACGCATGTCGAATTTCCTCCCAGGTATCGTGCTCATCTGCGCCGTGTTGACCAACGCTCTGGTGCTGATCTGTGTGGTCGCAGCTCAGATGGTGACGTCAGGCATGACCTCTGCTGCCAACATGGGCGGCTTCAACATCAACTCCAACTTCAACCTGCAGGGTACAGAGCTGCAGAAAGCTCGAGAACTGGACATGCAGTACAGCCAGATGAGGGCGCCGGGGATCTACGGTGGCATCGCCTTCAGCCTGACCTTCGGGGTCGTCTCACTGCTGTTCGTGGTCGCCGGGAACAAACCCGCCCACCTGATGTCGAGGAAGCTTCTGGTCGGAGCATTGTTGTTCCAGGCGGTGGGCGCGGTGGCTTACGTGGTGGCCGTCGGCCTCTACCTGCACTTCATCATCGGGGTAAACGCCACAGATGTTTGCAAGCAGCGCGAGAGGCTGTACGCACGCAGCGGCTACTCCTGGATGAACTGTGATGTCAGCGGGGCGGACGCAGCCGTGGCTCTGTTCGGCCTCATCACTGCCATCTTGTACACAGCCGGGGCCGTGCTCACCATCAACACCATCCGAGGGGTGAAGCGATACCTGCAGGAGCGGAAACGCAGGGAGGCAGAGAGGCCGAGGGGCCCGCTGAGGGCTGAGACCACCGCTGTGTGAGGGGAGGGTGCACATCTGGACCCTGAGTCACATTCCGCAATCAAATCTGGCTCACCTTTTTTTTTTTTTTTTGAACCTGGGTCAATCACCATGGAAACCTGGGTCACAGCTGACCTGCTCAGTTTTTACATCAGAGGATCAGATCAAAATGTGTCGACAGATGCAGCATTTGTTGTTATGAACAAAACTATGAGTGTTTCCCACACTTTAAGACATACTTTTTTTTTAAAAGGTGGCAAACTAAATCATGACAAGTACATTTGTGTAATTCACAGCTTTTACAAATTTGTGCAGTTCACCTGTACACTCCACTCCATCACAGGGCCACATAGAGACAGACAACCATTCATTCTCACATTCACATCACATCACATCAATTTAGAGTGAATTGGAGGACCTGGTGAGATCTCTCACCAGGTCGGAAACGCTGGTGAGAACTCTCACCAGGGCTCCACGCAGGCAACCCTTGTTCCAACCGGGTTGTGAACCCAGGACCTCTTGCTGCAAAGGCAAGAGTGCTAACCACTACACCAGCCGTATCTATAACACCTAATATGTTAACTTCATTTTATAACAGTTCCTTAGAACAACCCATACAGTGAATATTCCAGTAAATTCCTCTTCTTTTTTTTTTTTGCTGTGTTACTTTTGTAAGTGCAGTTTCTACACATGTGGCGTGACATTTTCTGTGTGACCTCACTGGACTTCTAATGAGGTCACATGGCACTGGTTTGCAATTTCTCATCAGTTGGAATGAACTGTTTGTCTCTGTATATTAGGCAGGGACTTAAAAGTTTTTAAGTTGTATGAATTAATGTGTTTTATAGATATATATATTTTAGATGTATAGCTTTTATAAGGTAAAGACATGCATGTTGTAACTCAGCCATATTTCCTGATTTTAATGTTTTATCTGCTCAAATTAAAACCACCACTACTGTGATTTCTTAGCTTGATCCTGGCCATTTTGAGTAAATAAATTAAACATTATAATAAATAGCCTGTAGAGGGCATCAAGAGACCTGTGCAGCTCTTGTAGCTGCTGCTTTACAACCTGCCCCCTCCACAGGCCTCTTGCCAATTACTATCACAAAGAAACAAACCTTAACCTAACTACAATTCAAATCTTAGTCCTAAATATGACTTGGCTCTAATGAAGCAGAACCTCATTTCTGAGAACCAGGTTTTTGGTCTTCATGAGGATTACTGGTGCTATCAAGGTTAGTGTTTTAAGGGAAACAAATACAAGCATTCTTAGTAAGGTCACACATAGAGCAAATGCATTCCCTAGCCCCTACCACAAACCTTAACCATCACAATTAACTGCCTAATCCTAAATCTATGTATAGTTCTTTTAAGGTGTGACAGAACACAGGGACCAGCTCAACTGTCCTCACTCTCAGAAAGTGTCCACTTCCTGTGGTTTATACATTTTTTTGGTCCTCAAAGCTGTATGTACAAGCATACACACACACACACACACGCAGTTCCTAAGAGAACAATCCAGTGAGGTAATTATCCATGTTCTAATTTTACCATTTCACATCACCATCACAATGCGCTGATTGTATCACATCACAAAGCAAGACGACGTCACACCAGCCGAGAGAGAGGCAACTTTGTTTCCTCTTGATGTGCGACAGCTTCAATGTGAAAGGGTCAGTTCACTCAAAAATACCAACACATTTCTGCTGTTGACTTGGGACAATTTAAATGAATGAAAAAATAGGCTGCAGCTGAACTTTTTTCATCTTTGTTTAAATGGGTGCTCATAATGATCAATCCAAAAACAAAAAAAAATTACTTTTGTTGTGAATTTTGGTCATTGCTCTCATGACTCTGGGTTGGTTATCAGGTCAGACAAAAAAATCTACTTGAAAACATCATTTTCCAGCATCTTTTAGAACACTTTGAAGAGAAACACACTGAATGGGGATAAACAACAAAATTGTCACAACGAAAAACAGTCCAAAGTAACAAAAACTGTTCAGAGGAACAATAAACACCATCACAAAATGTTTGGCTGTTGTTAGTTATGGAAAGTGACGTGTAAAGCTTGTTTTGCCCAAAACAGGAAAAAAAACCAAGAACTAACGCAAAAGTATTTGATAAAATGGAAAAAATATAAAAGAGGAACAGAAATTGAGTCAAAGATGGACGTGACGAATCATTACAGAAATAGGCAAAGTCAACATGTTGTGGTTATCTGAAAACGTTTAATTTATTACATAGCAAAAGTAGCTCTGTTGTGCGATTTGCCACTGTAAAGAAGTGTGTAACACTGTTCAGAAAACAGTTACTGAGCTGGTAATAAGTGAAGGATCTATTTACTCACCACTGCAGCACCATTCTGAACTCTGCTCAGCCCCAACAACACAGACCAGGAAACGTCAGCCGTCAGAAATAATCGTCTTTTCTCTCAGAGAATATTAGTATGCTTCAGTGACTAGGTCACTCATAAGTATTAAACTCCTAGGAGTTAGTTAAACAGTCTTACTAACTCCGACTACTGTAAGGCCGTCAGCCATGACGAACATGAAGTTCAGCCTCGACACAAAACAGAATGGTCCAAATCTCAAAAGTACCGTGTAGCATAAATGTCAACTCCAAAGTCTACAAAAAAAAAGCAAAGTGCTTCTTCAAATTAAAGATATGATTTAAAAAATATGAAGATTTAATCAACGGAAAGTGTTATAAAAATTGCATCTCAAGGGGCATTAACAGAAAAAGTAAAAAAAAAAAAAAAAGTAACCTAACTGTCTCAGTTCTGAGAAGTCAGACGTAGAGCTGCACGAGTCAGAAGAAAATCACCTAAAACAGTGAGTGTTGATGCGACTGGTGTCACTGAATGTCACTTTTAGTGAAAAAGTTATAACCACGTGATCCAGCAGAGGGCACTGTGAGAGGAGCTTGGCCTTAGATGCATTATGAATGCCCTTTTAAACCAATGACATTTAATTGTTTTACTGTAAAAATGCAAAGTAATCTGTCCTCCTAAGTCAACAAGCGCAACATGAAAGCATCTCAAGATCGTGGCGTGTGTAGTAATTTGGGTTCTATACCAAGGACGACAAAGTAATAAACAAATCTGCGCACTCACCTGTTAGCATAGCTGTTTGCTCCACCTGAGTGAGGCAGTGGAGCGTAATGCTGTCATGGCTGACGATGTTCAAATATCAAACTGTCATGTTTGATGTTATTCAATGGTGTGAAATTTTCGGAAAAAAGGTGAGAGAAAAACATGATTACATTTAGTTTGCGGGGAATCGTGCAGCCCTACTCTGAATATTCTTTGGAAAGAGCGGTAAAAATCAGCGCCACGTCGAGCGTCAAGACCTGACTGTCAGTTCAGTTTGAACTCCAGGATGAGAGACCAGTAGGGGGCAGGAGTTAAAGGGGTGTTATGAAATAGTCTGCAGGTTTCTGGTAGCTGTGTGCTTGCTGGTTGTGTGTCTGCATCTGCTCCTGCTGCTGCTGGATGATCTGCCGCACTTCCTCCTCCAGCTCAGGGGGGATGATGAGCTGGTCGTCGGGGTCCGGCTGGGCAGGGGCGTTGAAGTAGCCTCCCTGCTTCCTGATGGGGGCGTCGGCTGCTTCCTCTATGACATCCTGGTTCCTGCCTTGGCAGGCAACAGAGCCGTTAGCCCGAGCTCGGCGACCCAGAGTCCCAGACCGAGACTCCCCGCTGAGGCAGGGGGAGGAGGGAGTGATGGGTGAAGGAGAGTGGGAGGAGAAGGGAGATGGTGACGGCTCGTGACGTGAGGCGACAGAAGGTGGAGGAGGGACGTTTGTGCTCGTCTGAGTATGAGTTGGACAGTCGTGACGGTGCAGACAGTGGACATCAGCTTCCACCTCCACGCGGCTGCCGTTGGAGAAGACGCCGGCAATGGGCTCCTCGTCCTCACTGTCGAGCCCATTGTCGGACAGTGCTCCAGAGAACTGCCTCTGGAAACCGCCACTGCCTCCATACGCCGGTCTCCGCGTGCCAGCTCGTCCCAGGACGTTGAAGTGGGACATCAGGGGCTCGGTGTGAAGAGGTGGCTCCTCCGATGACGCCGTAGATCCCACCTCGCTGCTCATTTCAGATGTGCTGAACTCACTGCTGGGCTCGCTCACTGTTCCTGAGGAGGCCGGCGGCAGCGGTATACCACTGTCTCCGCCTGCTGAGTATTGGTGTGTGCTGGTGTGTGCGCCCGGGCCGGGGCTAGGTGGTGGTGGCGGCGGCTCGCAGAAACAGCAACAGTCTTCGGTGATGCTGAGCTGGACGACGACAGCGCTGAGGCTGTCAGAGCAGCCGTAGCTCTGGGCAAGTGTCACCAGCTTCTTTGCAGCAGCCAGGGCGTCCGGTACATTTCTGACTGCCTCCACTGCCTCACTGGGAGACAACATGTCCCATAATCCCCGGCTGCCTAGGAGAAAGAACTCGTCCTGTGGTGTGAGCGTCACGGTGGAGACGTGGGGCTGAGGAGTCACAGATGGGCACAGGAAGGAGTAGCCCATCATTCTGGTGGAGTCAGTCACACCACTGACTTTGTTATCCTGCAGAAGGGGGAGGATTATTTTTATCACACAAACTTCAAATGTTAAAGGCTGAATTTAAGGAAAATCACAATTCTCCAATATCCCAGGTCAGAGTCTGTGTTTACCTCTGTGACGATGGTGTTGTGCTTTCGCACCCTCTGGTACTCGGACTCTTCTTTGACAGTGTGCGTTCTGGAGAGTTGCATAGCTTTGCCGTCTCGGCACAGAACAGCCTGACACCTGCCTACGTTAGCGGCCTTCAGCGTGAAGCAGCCGCCATGCTCGCCGGGAGCCACCGGGTCGTGTCGGATGTGGCATAAAGCTGCTGAGCCGCCCATCCTCTGTCCTGCAGTGCCCAGCTTCCTGCAGCGGACAAACACAGAAACTGTACAGTGTGTGGAATAAAAATGACGTCATGATTGTGTGTTTTTGTCATGTCTACGTGTTGTTACCTCTGCATGGTGAGGAAAGTGTTTGTCATGTAATCCTCCTGTCTATGGCCCCTGTGCAGCTCCTCTGCCAGCACGTCTCCCATGGTGCACTGCAGCAGGTAAGGCACCTCAACATTCCTGTCTCCGTCAAAAACGCCGTACAGAGCTTCACGAATGCCACAGAAACTGTCCAGAGCCAGAGCAGCCACACACAACCTAAGGACAAGAGATGCCGCAATTACAGATGCCCTTTTCTGTATCTTTCACGGGAATATGGCATTATTAGGGATGGGCATTTCAAACAAAAATTCTACTTGAATATTTGACGGTATTTTTCATTGAATATTCAAAGTAAAGCAGGGTTCACAGTGTGTTGAAATCAGCTAATAAGATGCATTCAAAGATCCTGGTAAATTTAATCACTTCTGCAGGATCTACAGCAGTGGTTCTCAAATTTTATACACCAAGTACCACCTGAGGAAAATACTGAGCCAATGTTATACAGTGGTGTAAATAGTTCAAGCAAAGTCAACTACAGACTTTTCACAGGAGGCAGATTTATTTCCAATAAGATAATTTCCTCTCTCATCATCCTCCTCTTCCTCACATATATTTCTGACACTGGTATAGCGAAATTAGGTTAAGCTGGAGCAAGAGCTAAGTTGAATTTATTTTTATTAGTTTGTTATTTGTTTCATCTTCTACGTACTCTGGTCAAAATTCCTCAGCTTCAATCAGATCATATACTCTGGTGTATACAGCAGAACAGTAGTTATAATTTTCCAACCAGAGGAAGCTTGAGTACAGTTTGAGAAACCATGGTAGCAGCTTTAAGATGCATTCAAGAAACCTCATAAATTTCATCGCATAAATTCTACAAACTACATAATTGCTGCCACTGTGTGATAATTAAAGCATCACAAATTAAGTCACCAAAAACCAATTAGATTTTAAGTTTTGTATCTTTTTAATAATTAATTATGAATAGTCACATTAACTGATCGATTTTTTTCTTAACTCATACAAATAATTGAATAGTCATGTCCATGGTCACACAAGACTATCAAAACTTGTGCGACCATGGTGTACTATGGTGAACAACCATGTATGTGTGTGTGTGTGTGTGTGTGTATATACATATACTATATGTATGCAAAGATCAATAGTAGAACATTTCCTGACACTGATTGAGAGATAAAACTTCTCAGATATGCTGAAGTTTTATTATCTAGATTAAAAAAAAACAACTCTTTACTCTTCAGCTGCCAACTGTGACATTAGAGTCAGCACTTTTTCAGGGTGATCTATAAATATTGCCATCTCTATAACTTTGTTTTATGCATTTTTCATGCTTCACTTGGCATGTTTCATTCCATTTCACTGAAATTCATCTCTGTATTTTACTGTGACGGCTTGGAAAAGTGCTGAATAACCTAAATTATGTTCACTTAGAGATCAATAAAAGACAAGAATGCTTTACAAGCAGAGGGAGGATAGAGGCAGATGGAGGAGGACTGACTTGTTTTTGACTCCAGAGGCTTCAGTGTAGCCGTGGCTCCACACAGCAGGGGCCCCATGACTCTCACTCCCACATGTAGCAGAAGGAGATGGATCTACTCGGAAACATCGGATGTTACTGCAGAGAGGAGGACAAAAAAGAAGAATTAATAAAGAGCAGCCTGTTTGTTTTGTAACTGGAGCACTGCAGAGTGTTTATGTAAAGAGCTCTTACTTAAGGAGCTCCAGGCTTTTGTGGTCCAGGTTGAGGCGAGGATTTCCTGTGAGGTCCAGCTCCTGAAGCTTTGGAGGAAGCGTCTCTGGTAGATTCACCTCTGTCAGCTCGTTGCAGCTTAGGTCGACACACTGAAGAGGGAAAAGACAAGACAGGGTCAGCTCTGGGAGCAGGTCAACAAATATGGGTTCTTTTATGATCAATGTCGAATTTTAGAAATCGGGACAGCTGATGGCCGATATTTGAGTATTACATATAATACTACTGGTTTTTAATCGTCAGTTTCCCCTTGAACTGATAAAATTTAAAATGTAACAACATCAAATAACATAAACCTGCTTGCACTTGATACTGTAAAATAATTATTACAGTCCTCAGTTTCCAGTACATGTCAACATCAAAGTTATGCGTGGTTTCTGGAAATCCTGTAATCTCTCTTTTTGATTTTTACAAGCAAAGGCCAGTGTCAAAAAAGGCACGAAACAAAATAAGTAACTGGATCTGTTACTTTCATCACCTTCCATCGCCCTCGTGCACACACTCTAACCCTGCATGAAGCATAATTTGGGTTCGGAGAAAGGCAGAGATTAGAGCGTAACCATAAAATTACAAAGGATTTCTTGATCTGGTCCAAACCAGTAAAAATGAGTAAAGAGGTAGAGCAGAATACGTAAAGTTAGTTTTTGTCATTGGACGAGTCAAAGGTTGAAGTTTCCTTCCTTAATTTCCAAAACTAATTCCAGAGGACCCCTACATTGGGAAGAGCTGATGCAGGTGGTTGTGGGGTATATTAAGAAAAACTGAGCAAAGGGTAGGAAAAAATATTTGAGGGCAGCCCTGTTTCCATCCCCAGAGAACGACCTCAGCTGTATAAAATCCAACATCACTTACTTTGATCTCAGGCAGCTGGAGGACCTCTGGGAACGCGTTGATGCAGTTGGAGTGAGCCGATAGTGTGTGCATGTGCTGACAGCTGAGGATGGTGGTGGGCACGGCCCTCAGCCTGTTGCCGCTCAGGTCCAGCTCCTCCAGCTGCTCCAGTCGGGCCAGTTTACTGTAGGAGGAGGAGGAGGTGCAGGTGTGATTATGTCAACAGATGGTTATTGTTTGAGTTTTTTCTCATAGTGGTCCTAAATTTAAACTTAACACTCTCTCTTTTTAAGTATGATACAAATGTCAGCAATAAGAAATTAGGGGTTTCTTTATTTCTAAGGTAACTCGGGAGTTCAAATTAGGAAAAAGCCCATATTAACACCTTAAAAATAGAAATGGGCGATATTGGACTTTTTTGCCGATATCAGCAGCCAATATATTGGGAATGCCGGGGCCGATAACCAATAGGATACATATATAAGTTTCTTCCCTGCGCCTAAAAGTAGAGATTTAGTCCCTCCTGTAGTGAAATTAGCATTTTCATACTCATGTCACAGCAGATGTAGATATACATTTTTTTGTTGTAAAAAATAAATGAAGGGCACAAGTATAAACGTCAAGGAGGTACCAGCAGGGGATCTTGGTGTGTTTGGCGATATTTGAGAATACATTTTAAAGCCAAAAGCGGCATTGCTGAACATATCACGCACCCCTACATAAAAGGTATAACTGTCAGGGTTCGGCTTCCGTGCTTCCTGTCTTTTATTTTGTTACCACTGTTTGCTTCCTGTTAGTGTGCTTTCCCCCTTAGGTGACTTGACTGTTCTGCTCGGTGGAACCTCTTCTCACGCACCTGCAACCCATTTCCTTGATTATCCAGGTCCTTTTTATACCCTGGTGTGGGCAACGGCAGGTGTCAGCGCGTCTAGTCAAGTACCGTGGTAACATGCAGTCTGCACACACGTTGTTCTCTCGCCAACATAGTTAGTAGTCGATTTTTTGTTTTTCCCACGGCGTACTCTCATGACTTTTTTCCCTCTCTTTTCTAGTCCACCTCCCGGAGGTCTCCGCCCGGCAAGCCAGCTCGAGTCTCCGCGTTTTTTGTTGATTAATTGGCTTGGTTTTTGTTTTCTGTTTATTAATAAACTCCAGTAACCCGTGAGCTTTTTGACCGGACAGTCTGCTTTCTGGGATTCCACAATACCAACACGATTCATATCATCACAATAACTATACATTTACACAACACACACATAATGAACAAACCTTAATGAATTACAATAAGTTTGAATGAATTAACACTTTTGTAATAAATTTGTTGGAACACACTTAAAACCAAAGCAGTTCTTTTGAAAATTATGTTTGCCAGCCCCCCCCCCCCCCCCCCCTGCCGGCCCCCCCCCCCCCCCTTTCTTTCTTCCTTCCTTGCCATGACCCAGAACTGGATTCTGATTCAACAAAAACGCATGTGGATGAATGAAATATGTCTCTTGCTGCCACCCTCCACATACAGCTCCCTTCCATTTCCACTCAGCAGCAGTGGAAAGAGATTGTATATCCATTCATGCTCTTTTCGGACGATACCAACTGTTAAATAACATTGTTGTCCACTATGTGCCATGCTTTATCATGATCCTCTAAATGGGATCATAAATTCCAAAATGTTTAACTGAAAAAGACCTGAAATTAGGGATTGAGACCCTTAATTTTTCAGGAAAATGTTTACTGATGTACATCAAGTGAGGAATTTTCCCTTACACTTCCAATCAAATGAGTTTCTTTTGGTGTAAGTCTGCAACGATTATTCAATTACTAAATTAATCATTAACTATTTGTATAATAATGAATTGGTTTTCTGATTTCTCAGCTCCTTAAATGTGTTTTTTTGTTGAGGTTTCCTACACGCTTGATGTCACATAGAGCAGTGAAACATGGATGAAATGACGATTTATGGAAACAGCTAAGGCACCGAAACATGTGTTGTAATTTAGTCAGGGAAATACATATAGTGCAATATAAGCACTGAAAAGCTTGGCACTTATAATGCACTACATAATGCATTATATTGTATCTCCCTGACTAAAAAGTGCAATATAAGCACAGAGAAGCTCTTTAATTTTTGGAACCACATTCTGGAGGGACGGCTATAGCTGTAAGACCAGCTTAGTTCAGTTCAAAGTGATCATCATACAAGGAGAGCTCTGTAATATACCTGGCAGTGAAGGTGTGCAGCTGGTTGAAGGCGAGGTGAAGCACCCTGAGGTGGCCGTGTGCCGTCAGTAGAGGGACACACTTGTCTGTCAGACTGTTGTTGGTTGCGTAGAGCTCCTGCAGGCTGCTGACGCTGTCCTCTGATATGCTGGCTGCCGGGAGGTTCTCCAGCTTATTGGCCGACACATTTAGATATCGCAAGCTGTGAATACATCCCAACAGAGGACACAAACTTCAACTAAGGACTTCACAAAAAATAAATAGAACACAATGAAAGAGAGGAGGAGACAAATGGGAAAAAAATGCAACAAAAAGTAGATATGAAATACAGATAAAAAGAACAAAGTAGGGAAGAAATGAAACAAAAACAATAGATGCTGTGTCACTGTGTGCACCTCTGCGCCTTCATGAACAGGTTGTGTGGGAGCTCAGTCAGATAGTTGTGCTGGAGGTCAAGGACCTCGAGCTGCGATCTCTCCAGCCTCTCAGCCAGCCGACACACTTGGTTCCAGCCTGCAATTAGCTTTCTCAAGCTCCCACTGGACAGTAGTCTGCAACACAAACAACTCAACAAGCTCAGTCTGTGTGTGTTGTAAATCTGTCAGTGGAAATGGCTCTGTTTTACCCTGATGAGGATACAGAACAGTACACAAAACACTCTTTGCTCTAGTGATTTAATTTTCCACTGAGGTTCAGTAAATACACCTCTTTATGTAAACTCATTCTGAATGATGATGATTACAATGGCTGATATCATTATATATTTATGACACTGCTTAAATAACTATTATTAAATAATATTTCCAATGTTCTACATTAAAAGCCACATGGGAAGATAGTTAAGTGATAGGGTTTATCATTTTAATTGCTCAGTTGATGATGCCTATGTTGTATAAAGACTGAAAATAGCACCGCACTGGAGTGTTGTTATTGAGCTTTGTGTTATTCCATAAACAAAGCATTAAAAACATGTTGAGCCACTTCCCACTTCTCCTCTCCAGATGACCCACTAACTTTTCCTCCAGTACCATAAGCAGGTAAAACTAACTTGTCCAGCACTTTATGAACAGACTCTGTTTATTGAGCTAATTTGAAATGCTTAAATCAGGGGTGTCAAACATGCGGCCCGTGGGCCAGAAGCGGCCCGCCAGAGGGTCCAATCCGGCCCACATAATTCATTTGGGAAAGTTTCACATAATTATTAGAATCTAATCAGTATGTGAACTACTATATTCTTCAGTTCCAGATACATGTGACAAATGGTTTAGTACCTTTGTAGATCCATTATGATCCGTCAGTTTTAATGCAAATGTGTAAATAAACTTAGGTATAATATTACACTTATTTTTCTCAAGAAATTTCATGTTATTCATGAAATTATTTTGTAAAAAGATACTTCATTAAATGAAAAACAAAGGGAAACATTTGGATTTCTTGTTGTTTATAGGTTATTATTATTTTACTGGTCTGGCCCACTTGAGATCAAATTGCACTGTATGTGACCCCTGAAGTGAAATGAGTTTGACACCCCGGGCTTAAATGCTTAAATATTAAAAAGGTATAGTATGTAAAAGTTGGGAACATTTAATTGTGAAGTTGTAAGTTACTACCGAATATCCCTGACCTCACCCTTCCTTTCTTTTAATTGGCTGGAGAGTATGTGTAGTCGTCAGCATCAAAACTCTAAAGATGTTTACTGTGTCCACTGTGGGCTACTGTAAAAACACACAGGTCCGAAATGACAGCCTCCACTGAGCTGAACTGGCTCCAGATATAAATATAAAAGGCTCATTCTGAGGTAATGAAAAACAACTTCCATACAGTCAGGTGATTGTACACTTTTTAATTATTATTTCACCTTTTTTTTTTTAGGCATTGGACTTTAACCCTGTGGCATTGCAGCACATTCATCCCAAAATGTGGTTAAACAAGTCTTTTCAATATACAGTATATACATGTGTATAGGGCTGCAACGATTACCCAATTAATCAATCAATTAATTTTGTTTTCTTGATTTTTCAGCTTCTTACATGTGAATATTTTCCGGTTTGTAGTGAACACAACAAGGCATTTTAGAACGTCACAATTTACAGGTTCAACACCGATCAATACTTTCTGGAACAAAAAAACTCATAGATTAATTGAGAAAATAACTGTTAGTTGCAGCCCAACATGTGTATGGGCATACACACATTAAAGGCCTATGTAAGGGTTTTATAGTTAAGGTCTTCGCATATCAATGGTAAAGCAAGTAAAAGGCACAAAATGGTGAAAAACTCAGTGGTGTTTTAGTGACTTTTATCAAGTTCCTAAGACCAAAAATGCATAATACTAATTCGCTGGTTAAGAGATAATAATAGGCCAGCCCAGTAATGTCGGACAATTAATCAGCCCAACCAATTAATCTGCTTATCTCAAATTAACATATAAAGTAGAAATCACATGTACTTATGGTGTGCATTAGATTTAGAATTAGGCTGAGGATAAACTAAGTGTTTGAGTTAGAGATTTAGTTGAGATGTTGATGTAAAATGCACGGGATCTATGAGAGTAAAGAACACACAGGTGCATGTGTGTGTGTCTTACTGTATGGGCAGCTCAGTGACAGAGTTGTGACTGATGTCCAACACCTCCAGTCTGCTGCTGTCACACACCCAGGAGGGGACACATCCCAGCTTGTTCCTTTAAGAAAACAAACACATTCAGTCAACTGCCCTCCACTGTTTACACTGTCAACAGAACAGTGCAATGTTCAAAGTGAGTTTTCATACCAGGACAGGTCCAGGACCGTCAGATTGTCTGGCACAGGCTGAACCTCCAGCTGCTGCAGCTCTGCAAAGAAAACATGAGCGGCTCTTTATAGTCTCAGCGTCAAACATCATCTGTTTGTCTCCTCTACAGCAAATATTAAGTGCCGGTACCGTTATGAGCAGCGTGTAGGTTCTTGAGAGTGCGGCCACTGACTCTGAGGTGTGACAGAGTGTTTCTATCACAGCGGAGGACCTCAAGTCTACAGAGAGGCCGGACATCCAGCTCCTGCAGACCAGTATCCCTCAGGTCAAGGTGGACAATGTGGTCCAGATGCTCCGGGTCTCCAAGTGTCACCTTTTGAAGCTGGTTCAACCTGTTTAAAATGTACAGAAGGAAAAAGATCAGAAAGAGCGTCAAACAACTGGTCACCCTCTTCAAATCATTGTTTTGCCTGCAACAAATTGAAATGTAACAAATTTAAGGGACAATTTTGAACTGAAGATGTATGTAAATACATCTATTCATTTATTTATTAATTCATTTATTGGAGCATTAATAATTGAAATTTTGTCCTCTGTAACTGAAGTGAATCAGAGGTTAATAGATTCTCACCCTAATAAATAGTATAAAGATAAACAGATACATGTTTGTGCAGCAATGCAAAAAAAGACTGTATTGAACTTTAATCACAGGTGCTAAGACACAAGGACTAAGATTGGCAGTGATGTTAAATTCTGGAGCACATTTCTTGCTGCGGCATCAGTGGAAGTGTTGCATTTCAGCTGAGTGTTGTTCCAGTATTACTTCTAAAAAGGTCAGCGTCTGTGAGGATTTTCTTACCTGACATCTACGTGGTGAACAGACAGCCACTGCAGTCCGACCATGTCCAGGACAGACAGCCGGTTCCCTGCCAGACACAGTCTCTCCACGCCTCTGAGCTTCTCCAGCAGAGCAGGGACGCTGCTGAAACAGTTGAAGGATAAGCCGAGGTAGGTGAGGCTGTCCAGAGAGCCCAGCTCCACAGGCAGAGAGGTCAGCAAATTACTGTCCAGGAGAAGCATCTGCAGACTGGACACAACGAATTATGAGTTAAAGGGAGGAAACTCAGAGCAAGAAAACTAAATGTAATTGAAACTATACTTTCAGTTATGGTATAGTTGGGGCTGCAACCATTAACTGATTACGAATCATTCGTTACACTACAGTCAGTGCTGAAAAGTCTTTAGCATGTGAAGGTGGACACATGAACTGTGAACCAGGCAGCATGTATGTGATGGACTTTCAGTACATCTGCTGTTGCAACAGGTAAATTATGTACACAAGCAGATTACAACTCAAATACATGCACTAATCCTTTCAACGTGGGTTAATGATTTAAAGTCATTGTTTGCAGGCTGACAGATTGGGGTGAACTGGGATTTAGAAGAGTCAGTTTCAGTTTCAATTCACTCCAAATCACTGTTGGGCCATGGGCTGCCCAAAAGACAATAATTAATAACCTACAATAATAATAATAATCTAACAGTATTGTGACTTGAACAAATATGGGCTGCACCATCTCGTCATCCTCACAGACATCATTACGACACCATTGCTGCTGAAACAAACTCTAACAATACACAAAAAAGCCTTAACAATATACAAGTTATTTTAATATTTAATACAAATTCCCCCCATTCCTGAGCCTTTTTACTATCTGCCCAAACAATTTTGTTTTTTTGTGAGAATTTCTTTTTTTGTGAAGTGATGAGCTACATCTGCTGCTTAAATCATTTATGTAAGGGGGAGAAAAAAAAATCAAATAAAGGCCAGTAGCCTGTGGAGAGGTAATTACTGTCCTCTGAGGCTTCATGTTGTGAATATGGATGCTCATGGCCTTGACATTAAAGCAACAGCTGTACAAATGTCTGTGTGAACTTGTGTCTCAGCCTGTTCAGACTCTGCTCTGAGGTCTGCAGTCTGTGTCAGTATTATACAGGTCAGTGAGAACACATTTGGCTGTCGGGCAAATAACCAGCCAAATTACCATCATCATTATCGTCATCAACAGGACTTAAGCCGTCATTCCAGCTCACTTACTTGTGCATGGTTCCTATATCTGCAGGCAGTGACGAAAGACGATTTGCAGACAGGTTTAGCTCTGTGAGTGAGGTGATGTCGCACAATGCCACGGGAAACTCGGACAGCGAGTTATTTGACAGACTGAGGCTTCTCAGTTTACAAAACCTAGAGAGAGAGGAAAAATCATGTTAATCTGTCTGTGCTATAATGCGACTTTCAGACTTAGGACTTCCTCTAAATTATAACAACAATATCTCATAGTTACACAAGAACAAACAGGGGAAAGTTACCAGGGAGGAAACCTGCACAAGGTCTTCTACAGTACACAAACTATTTAAAGCAGAGTGTTTACTCAGTATAAAGGTTCACCATAACAATACGTCATGTGGTTCAGGTGGGAGTGAGTACGTGCCTGCATGTGCTTGTCCCAGATTTCCTCACATAATCAGTTCACAGAAGGTTCAGAGCAGTAGGCAAAACTAGTCCCACATTATTTCAAGGGAAAGTCACAGACAGCATGGGACAACCGATTCCTCAGAACACAGCTAAGGAAGCATGTGTTTATGGGGGAACAATGGAAGTATATTGTGTGTGTGTTAAATATATATATATATATATATATATATATATACACACATACATACACACACACACACACCTACTACCAGTCGAAAGTTTGGACACAAGGGTTTGCAGCACTGGCAACAAAGCACTTTGGGGAATCTAAAATAGGAATCTAAAATATAAAATATAATTTCACACTTTTTTGTTTACTACATAATTCCACATGTGTTCATTCATAGTTTTGATGAGTTCAGTGAGAATCTACAATGTAAATAGTCATGAAAATAAAGAAAAATAAGGTGTGCCCAAACTTTTGACTGTTTGTGTGTATATATATATATATATATGTATGATCTGAAATGAAGTACTTGAAGAAAAAACATAAAAAGGTCTCAAACTGCTTCTCTCATCTTTGCAACACATCTGTGTATAATGTTTAGACAATTCAACACCATCAGGTTATTATCCACAGTGACGTCACACTACATGGTTAAACTGGACATTGAAGTAACAGGCTTCACGTTTGTATGAATATCTTGTGATGATAAGGACAAGATAAAGACAAAAAGACCCTGTTAGTAGCACTTAGATCTTACTCTAGTTAAAGTCTGAATGAGAGAAGAAAAATTACCAAAGAGAAATGAGACATGATTCTCTAATGATCATGTAAAGAGTCTGGACTTATTTTTCTGCACTATAATATTCAGAGTGGATAAAGAACGTGTCTCATAGAACGTCAACAAGCCAACATTTCCTAGACTACATGCACAGTGTGTTGGCTGTATCCGAAAAACATTCACATGAAAACAACAACCTGGATCAAACATCAGCATTTTCATGCTGTTTTGATCCAAACTGGTGTTCAAAACAGGAGACAGAGTTAAATCAAATAATCTCCCTCCTCCTTTTTCTGAAAACAGCAAAACTGTGCGTCACAGCCAGACCAGTTTCTGGTCAGTGGAATGACAGAAACAAGCCAGTAACTTTGGTGCACAAGTCTGTTCACCATCAAATTAATCAAATAACATTTACGGTCATTTTGCTGTACATACAACAGTAGTGCAGACAAAGAGTGAGTGTTTCCCTAATTACCCATAATAATCCGTTTCATTGTCATAAAACTGCCTGATAAAATTAACGATAATATCTAATGCAGGGGTGTCAAACATACATACAACCGGCCCCACAAGAGGGTCCAATCCGGCCCGCAGGGTGAATTTGTGAACCTAATCATGATGTGGAATACTATATTTTTTCAGTTCCAGATACCTGCGACTAAATGCTTTGTGCCTTTATAGATCCAAGGGATCTGTAATTTGTAATGCACATGTGTAAATGCATAATATTAAAATATATTTTAAAATGTACATGCACATTTTCTCTCACAAAAATTCAGGTTCATAACATGTCCTTTAAAAAAGATACTTCATTAAATGTAAAACAAAGGGAAAAATTTGGAGTTTGTGTTGTTTACAGTATAATATGTTTACTGGTGCGGCCCACTTTAGATCAAATTGTGCTGTATGTGGTCCCTGAAGTAAAATGAGTTTGATCTAATGTTTCCCCACACATAACTTAAAGAGTCCATTGAGAACAAATTGAATCACTTTTTTTCTTTATTTAGGCAACAAAAAGACAGATTTTCATTTTAATTTTTCACACAAGCCTGTGATGTCAGTGACCAATCTGACCAACTGACATGGAAAACAACAAGAAAACTTCTACCCCTGAGGTCAGGTGGCCAACGTCAAATCGTTTTTAATCTTTGGAACCACAGAGTCGCCCACATGCACGATGTCATCTGTAATTTGAGCTAAGCTGCTTCCTCTTTACACCATATGGTAGCTCCTCGACACAGAAAAGAACCACAGAGGAACATTCCCACATCCAAAGGGGAGGATAACAAAGAGGGAAAACACTGCTTTTATCTGCCGGCTCCTCCTGTTGCTGTGTTCAAACACACAGGATTATAGTTGCCCATGTGAGTGTGGTGCGTGCTGACAATAGAAACTCACCTGGTGAGTGCTGGAACACCTCTGTGAGGGGAGAGGAAGTTGTTTTTGAGATTGAGGTGGGTGAGGTCCTGGCTGTAAAACAGCTGAGCAGGCAGCTCCTCCAGGCTGCAGCATGACAGGTCGACTGAGTTCACCCTCTGCGACGCAATCTGACACAGACGAGGATGAGCAGCATGACACGAGCATGAGGCAAAGTTAAGTGGAGGCAGATGTGTAAAACATAGCCACACTCATCCACATGATACATCAACACCGAATTAATGTCAATAAAAATGTCAAAGTTGAAGTTGTTTCTATGGACAAAAGATAGTGTAAAGTACCTTTGAGGCCATCCTGTGCCACCGCAGATGCTCTGTGTATGAGTCGTAGCTGATGTAGTAGGTTTGACTCTGAGGACCAGCAGAGCTGAAAGCCAGACAGTGGCTGTGTCTCTTCACCTCCTCCACCTGCAGCACACAACACACTTTTATCCACATCAAAACCAAACTTTCACTGAGAAAATCTTTCTCTTTTTTGTCCTAAGGCATCAGTCAAAACAAAATTGTTTCAACAAGTGTCTTAAGCACAAGAAACCTGACAAAATTACTCTAACCACTTGCAATGTATATGTCAGGACTGTATGTGGAGCTGTAATTGCCACAGAAACACATTTTTCTTCCACCAATAAAAATACGAATGATATCTATGCATCTGCCCATACGTAAAGCATAGCTTAACAGATTTACAAACACTACAACAATAAAAGGTACTGTATTATCAATAGAAAAAGATGAAAAGCATTGCTGTCATGTGCAATGATATTGTTTAATATTACAATGATATGACTTGCACTAAATGTGGAAAAGAAATGTAGAAGGGGAAGGGGTGGTTCTCCCAACAGGGTGTAGTTGCATTTTATATTAATCTTATATCTATACAATAAGTAGAACTGAGAGGAGGACTGGAATAAATAGTTTCAAGAGGAGCAGCAATGATAATGCTTGCAGCAGCAAAGTCATCGCTGTATACATATTTATCATCACTGTTGAAAGAAGGGTAAAGTAATAGTGAATTAATTCATCACCTGCAATTGATGCTGTTGACTTAACCTATGGCGATGAGTTTACAGAAATCTGACACATTTAAAGCTCATTAATCCAAGAGTCTATACACATATATCTGTCTTATGCATCATTTAATACCTGAATCACACTGAAGGCATGGAGTGTGTCTGCCTGGCAGAACAATGTTTGATATTAATAATACAATATTCTGCAGTAGGCCTGCAGTGATTTGATTATTTTCTCGATTAACAGAGTACTTATTTGGTCAGTAAAATGTCAGAAACTCTTGAAAAACTATGATCGGGGATTTCCAGACCTAGACGTGATGATGTTCTTGAGTGTCTTGTTTTGTACACAAACCAAAATTATTCTGTTTCAATGATTTCTTTGTTATACTGAGCAAAGAAAGCCGAGAATATTCATATTTAAGAAGCTGAAAAATTAAGAAGCTGAGAGATTGTTTTAATAAAAAAAAAATAAACACCCTCAAACCGATTATCAGAATAGCTGACAATTAATTTAGCAATCAATCAATCAAACTGTTGCAGCCATACTCTGCAGTATCTACTGTAAAAATACCCTTGCTATCAGTTTCATTGTCACCTTTTTTTTTTTTTTTTTAATGGCATAAATTATTAAATATACCTTATGTAACACCTAAATACTGAGTGTGTGTCCAACTCTTTTCACTACAATGTTTTTAACAAAGACATGATGTGGTCATGTGACTACTCCTCAGTAGAGAGAAAAACAAAAAAACTTGTTTAGCCATGTATCAAGTGATTTGCTGCTCCCAAAGAAGAAACACATCACCTGATGTGTGGCTGTGTCAGAGGAGGACATCTGGAAAACAAAGACAATAAAAGCCGGAATTCCTCTCTAAGCTGGAGGATAAATATGAAAACTAGTCAGTGATGGTGCACTTCTTTTCCTCAACCCTCCATTCACTCACACAAGCAGGTTTGTGCACCTATTCTTCGCAAGACACTGCATGACTTCCATTCATCTGGACAGCCTTAACAAAACGTCATCCCTAACTTTAATCATAACTAGTTAATGACTAACCTTAACCTTAATCTAACAAATCTAAGCCCTAAACTTAACCAGTTCCTCAGAAATTAGGTTCTGCCTCATTAGGATGAGGTTTTGGTCTCCATGAGAACAGTGTTTATTAGAGGTAGACTGATTCATCAGGCCAATATTTGCAATTATCAGCCACTGTTCGCAGGCTGCCCTGAGTTCTAAAATCAGCATCAGTCTCAGAAAAACCCATATTGGTCAACCTCTGGTGTTTATGGCAGAAGAAGTCCTGAAAAGGCAACAAATATACACACACAATCTTATACAACAAAAACTCTTTTGCAGACATGTCTGACAGAAAGTCAACATTCACTAAATTTAGAGAGTGAAACTGATCTTTCACCGCAGCCCGAGTATCTACATCTGTCAAATAATATGTCACAAACACGCATTAAGAACCTGTTTCCAAGTAAAACAACTCTACCATTCCCCTTTAGTGAATTAAAAAAAGAGTCCTGGCATGTGGTTGAATACAGTGAAATATTAAAATGGTGTTATTTAAGGCTATTTTTGAAGACAAACACTGTGCAGCTTGTCAGAACACACTCCCTGTGTGAACAGCTGAGGTGCAGCAGACTGACGACGCGGCTGTCAAGCACTTCACACATCCAGTGTCGCCCATAAATAAGTCTTCATGAAATAATGTGGAGCATGCTGTAACTAAAACTTTTTCCTCTACTTCATTTTGGTTTGCTCGGTCTTAGGCAATGCGTTTTTACTTTACTATTTATGTGATGACACCCGTAGGTTATGAGCATGACTCAGTCTTTTTCTGCAGATTCAAGATACACCCTGTTCTACGGAGAACCCACAAGCCGTCTCACTAATCACATTTCAAAGTGGTGTCTGTCTGATGCTGCTTCCACATTTTAGATGATTTCAGTTGTGTTGCAGCTGTGCTGAGTTTCAATGCTACCATAAGCCAACATGTACATGTGTGAGGGTACAGCATGTTCTAGCTGATAATAGTATTTAGCCTTGCAGTAATAACTTAGACTGACAAAGTTTCTAAGTGCTCACCCTGGAAACTTTACTCACACACACACACGCTTCAACCAAGGGTTAATTGCAAATTGCAAATGTTAAACACCAGAAGATTGCAATTTAATGCAACACAATGTAGGATTCTAACCTTCAAATGATGTCTCCAACATGATTTTAATAGTAAATCTACTGTCAAGAGGGTGAATGGCATCCCCGTCAAAGCCTGAGTGGGTCTGCATCACCTGAATTGCCACTATGGAACTTCAGGTTTTCAGTTCAGCATTACCATGACACAAAAAGAACTGTAAACGATTACTTTACGGAAACTTTACCTCTATGAATTTCTTTGCTTTTTCACTGAGCCTGGTCTGAACACATGTTTGTTTGAAAATTAGAAGTCCTGCCTCAGAATTCACTGGTGTTTTTAGCTTGTAGATGTACTACAGTTGTAATACAGTTTCCTACATTACTTTAAGATTTAACAGTAAATCTCGAAGAAACGTCTCCAGTATCACACAACACTTTATCCAATGAGGAGGTACAACACCACATACAGGCGGCCCTCTCTGCTCATGAGGTTAGGCTGTTTGTCGATGTATAAATGGTTCCCTTCATCAAATGCATTCATGAGGTCGCATAGAGAGGAGGGAGGAGAATGTAGATTGCACTGCCGACAGTAAAAACACTGAAGCATGTTGGGGCTGGGCATAAAGGAAAAAAAGGCTTATAATGGTGTATTTTGGCAGAAAAGCAAAATAACTTACATAAAACATATTAAAAATATAACATATAACAATATTTTTAAGAAAATTAATGAAAAACCAGCTTTGAACTGTGTTTGAAGTGCGTTGACTTGTCTGGTCCAGCTCTACATGATGGCCTGGAGATTTCTGAGAATTGTGCGGCTGCAGAACCTGCTGCAGCAGGAGGTGAATGACCTCAGTGTTTCAAAACAAACCCGTTTTGCTCCACGGGTCCAAACCACCGAGGAAAAAACTGTCTCTTTGAGGCATCTTTACAGGTGCTCATTCACTACACAAACTCTGCATGATAAAGAAGCTGAATTATTGCATAAAGTACCAACCTTTCCTCCGATGAGGGGGAGGATGTGCATCTTGCCAGTGTGGTAATGTTTCACAGACGAGACAATGAGGCAGGTGCCACTCAGTGTGACCTGACGCTTTGACCAGCGGTTCACTGGTAGCGCGAGCTTCCCTTTGCGGACGTTGAACACGCCTGACAGCTGCACACGCTCAGAACCGCCCACACTGCGAGGCTTACCTGGAGAGAGAGAGAGAAGTTACTGACAGGAGCAAACAATGTAGCAACTAATTTGCCGCCACCTAATACAATTTGGAATTAGTAGACAAATAATTTCCAAAAGATTTTAGCAGGGTTCCCACACATACCAATTCCCTCAAATTCAAGTACCGAATGTGCTGGCAACTAGGGTGGGCAATATATATCGTCTGCGATAGGACCGTGATTGTTGTTTTAACGATGTTCAAATTTACATTATCGAGTATTTAATTTAGTTCGCCAAAACCATTGAAACGCACGCCGACACTTCACATTACAGCGCAGCAGCGCTCACCACACACAGCACGACTCAGCCACGCGACTGGTGGGCTAACGTGATTACAGCTCCAGTCCCTCAACCTGGGTCTACTTCAGATGATTTAGTGCCGCGATGCGGGTCTACTTCTCTGGCATGGAAACGGTTTGGTTTCGAAAAGACTGACGTTCATCAAAACACTGTCATGCAAGATTTGTCGGAAATCTGCCGCCGTTTAATGAGCACTTGCTATTGCTCAATATTTCTTAAGGATGCGTGGAGAACTTTTTTTTTTTTTTTTTTTTTTACAAGAATTCTATGTTCCTGCACTGTCAATTGAGTTATTTTTTAATTTGTTTGATAAAGTTTAAGGACAATAAATAAGAGTGTTTTCCTTAAACATTTTAATCATTGTAGTTATTGTAATCTTTAAGTAGGTATTACTCGGAGAATTCCAATCAGATTTTTGAAAATATTGACAAAATATCGTTAAAATCCTAAAAAATATAGAGATATTATTTTTTGCCCATATCGCCCACCCCTACTGGCAACGCTTAAGATAGGAGGGCAACTTGTAAAAGCCGCTTCTCCCATGCACGCCAAGTCAAGTCAATTTTATTTATACAGCTCAACATCACAAACACAATTTGCCTCGAAGGGGTTTACAGTCTTTAGTGCAAGTGACACCCTCTACCCTTAGACCCTCACATCGAGTGAGCAAAAACTCCACAAAAAATGGGAGAAACATAAGGAAGAGCCACAGAGGAGGGATCCCTCTTCCAGGATGGACAGACGTGCAGTAGGTGTCAAATGTACAGAGACAAGTTCAGCAGGTTACAAACAAAACATCAAATATTACAGAGACAGAAAAGATAAGAGACCAGGGTGATTCAAGAATCAGTAACATTAATAACAGTTATCATCATCATCATCTCATTCAGGGTGTGACATGTGCTGTCACCATCTGGGTTGGGTTGGTTCCAGCTCCTCATGTGACCCCCACAAAAGGACAAGCCATTGTTAAAGGGTGGATGAGTATAATTAACATTAGCAGTCCACTTTTTTTTTTTTTTAGTAATTGGCACGCATTTGTATCTGACTGTCCATGTGATTGTCCTTAGGATCTTGGTTAAGTCATTGTTTTTAATTTTCTTTGGTGAGCCAGACATCTTGGAATAGACATTTCCCAGACATCACGTCATTCGCTCTCTCTTGCTTAACATTACTCGCTCATTATTCTGCATGAAATGTCACATCAAGGGGCGGACAGAGACAGTGGACAGTTAGTTACGACTCAGCGTAGGCCTAGTCTACGTACAGTCAAGCAATACAGGGTATGAAACAGTAGGTGGAGCACTTTCAACGACCATGTCTATTTCATGCCCATTACAGAGCCACATAGAAACAGACACCCATTCCTGAGTCACATTCACACCTATGGGCAATTTAGAATGTCTAAACATGCCAAAATCTGCACATTTTTGGACTGTGGGAGGAAGCGGGAGAACCCAATTTAGATACATTAATTAAAACTTAATTTTATGGTGTTATGTTGTTTAAAACACAAAATTGCATGTTTGGGAAAATTTTCTCAACCCATCTGTGTTTGGGAATCATTACTCCATATGATAGAAGATCTCGCTGGTAAACCGGAGTATGATGGTTATTGTTTTTTTAAACCACAGAGATACGTATACAGTACAGCTATGTGGGTTTTTGTGAATCAGCTCTCACACAGGGCCTCTCTTTCAGAAAGTGAGATCAGCAGGGAGCTGTGTGGTTATGTAAGGGAACTGTAGCTAAGAGCCCGAGGGCTGAGTGAGTGAACAGTCACTCAGGCGTGAATTGTTACATCGCTGGCACCACAAGCTTCCACAGTTCATTTAAAGACACAGGCAGTGGTGGTGGGTGGGGGTGGGCTGTGTTTGAGGCCAATGTGCTGCACTGCTCTGTGTCTGAATCTAACTTTTACAACAAAACTGAATATTTTCCTTAAAAACCTGAGAGTTCTGCTCCTTTTCTTCTCTGCTCTGAAACACTACACATACACAGTGAGGGCCTTCAATCAGATGAGTTTGTTATGCAACACAAAGTGTCACTTTGGTTGGGTGCAGATTATCAAACATCCATTCTTCCTCAAGTCCACTGAAGTGTGTCTGTGTCAAAAAGTTTAAAATGTCAGGGTCACAGTCATGTTATTTACAACTAATTATACAACTATTTACTACTCATATAACTGCCAATATTGAAATCAACAATTTGCCAATTTTAGATTTTGTGCAGCTGCTTGTTGTTAAACAACAATAAAACCAGGGATATTTTGAATTGTAAAGAAGTGAAGAGGAAATAAATTATCAACCACTTTGAAAAGCGATTTAACCATTTAGTTTGTTTTTAAAGAAAATCAAATTACAACCATTTAAATTATCATGGAGGGAAAAATGGAGGTAAAACACAATTACAGTGTCAAAAACTGGATCAGAAAACAAATAATCAAAAGTTGCAGGGCTAGCAAAACATTTTCATATCCATTAATGTGAGGTACTGGAGTAAGCAACATATTTTTTTATAATACAATAGTTGTAAGCAAATTATGTTCAAACTTTAGTGGTGTTTGGATGCATCAGATTCAATTCACTCCACTCCCTTTCTATTTTCTTTTAGTTACTTCATTCAGCCAATATTAACATGTTGAGATTGTACATCTGTGCTTCTTTCAACAAAGTGGTACAAATATTTGCCAAAGTTAAATGCACGCACTCACACACAAAAGAGTATTAAAACAAGTAAATACAAAATAATATGCACAAATACATCATTGCAGCAACTTAACCTGTTCGTTTAAGATCAAAAAATTACAATTATGTCAATCATCATTTCATTTTTAAATGGATTAACTAATAAATCCAAGGAACGTCTGTATATCAGTCAGTTGGGTAGTTATAAAACTGTCCAACAGTTCGTTTAACAGGCTGCAAACTTGTTGATTTACCAAAGGTATCAGTGTGTGCAGTGCCAACTCCAACAGGGTTTGAATAAGAAATGTAAGAGGTATTGGCAGAAATGCAACAGATATATCTCTGAAAGAGCTGCCTCCATCCCCCCACACAAACCCAAACCTACACAAAAAAACCGGCACACATTTAATAGATACTGCACTAGCAAAACAGAAATTAATATACACTATACAATACAAATAAGTATTGTAGTTTTCCAAACCCCAATGTAACTTCTAGCTTTTTTCAACATAGAAATATTATTACACAGGATGACAAAAAAAACGCAGCCAAATCAAAAGCCTGAGAAGATAGAAATGGCAACAATGACTGAAACTATTCATCCATTATTAAAATAGTGGACCAGTTTTTCCTCTCAGTCTACTCAGTCAGCAGTTCTGTTGTATCACTACCACACTGCCATGTATAATTCCAGGGCTTTTGGCAATTTATTCCAGGATGAGGGAACTGCCCACATCAAAGTTCCTTTTCAGATCTCTGAACAGAGCAGAGTACAAACAGGAACAGCGAGTCCTTAACATACAGAGAAACATGACGCAAGCAAACATCAGTGAAGCAGCTGTGGAAGAAACTAAAAGACGAAACATCAATGATTAAATTTAAAAAAGGGATGTGTGATATTAGGTGGCTTCTTTGACCATTACAATTGGATAATATTTTCAAACACACCCTATTTTAAAAATATACAGTAAAGTGGAATGTGTATTGTGTGAGTCCACCCTTCCCTGGGTGGAGCAGGGGAGACGTAGCATGTTACACATGCCCTTTCCTTCCGTCTATTTCTCTCAGCGTGGATCATCCTGTCTCGCAGTGAGTCATTTCCTGTCCGAGATGCAACCAAACTTTTTTGGCGCATCTTGTCCTTGACAAGCTTGGTGTCCCCGAAAACACCAAGCAACTGACAAGAACAAGAAAAAAGTTCCTGATTTTATTTTTCTATCATTGCACACCACACTTCTTTGTCTTTCACTCAGACAAAACAGGACTCTTGCATTGTTTGTGGGCAAAGGTGCAACAACTTGTAGATTAATCAGTGAGTTGTTTGATAATCTGTTGTTTCGGGCTAGGGTTAATGTGATTTTAGTAAATATCCTTTAGTTTTGACTGTAGGCTGGACAAAAGACAGACTGTGGGACAATAAGAGGGAGCTTCCAGTATTTTCTGATGTAATATTGACATAACAAAACAAATGTATTAGCCCTACATCTGTAGTCTGCACCTGCTATTCCAAATGTTTTTCTAAGGCTGTACCACAAACATTCATTGAATCCAAACCAGCTTAGTTCTGGACCATGGTAGCAGCATTCAGCAGGAACAAACAACATTTCTTCTCATGGTTTTATGGTTTCAGCCATAAAATGTGTGTTTGTTATGTATTATTCTACTTGAGCTTATCTTCTACAGAAATTGTACTCTTATTTTTTTTCCTATGTAAATAAGGTGCTATTTATATTAACCTGCTGGTTTAATATCGCACACACTGAAATTATATATTTTTACTTATGCAATACAAATAACATTGTTTTTCTTATGGCAACAACAATAGAGGGACAAAGTGAACAGCCAGCTTATATTCAGGTTGGTAGATGTGGACATCACATAGTCTTTAACCTTGTAAAGTAAAGGAGTGACCTCTGAGTGCTGCAGTGCCAGGATGAGGCATCTGCTGCTGTGACTGTCTCCGAGAGATCCAAAACACTGAGGAGGTGAAATCTGAGTTCCGCTAAGGTTGTGTCAGCACTGTGTGTGCGTATGTGCAGTTTGCTCTTAGTCATTGTGCTTTGACTCGAACATCAGCATTAACAAATAAGATTGAGGGAGGGGAAAAAATACTTTTTTTTTCTCTTACTTCTTCTCTTCCAAGTGCATGTTTGATAAAAAGAAATGCATCCCTAATCAAAGGACTTGCGACTTTGCTTTCCTATTAAAAGGGCTACAAGGAGAAAAAGACCAATGTTTTCCAGTGGAAAATGTTTTATCTTATGCTTAACTATTCCATTTTATGTCAGTGGAACAGCTTACATTATCTCATCACACCACTTCTCTGTGATGTTGCCCATCACGCAGCACTTCCCCATCATACATTCCAGCAATAGAAGTACAAGTTTTTAATAAATCATCCAGCTATTACAAAAAAATACATTTCTGTTCCCAAGTCACCCAAACTTTACTTCTTTCATCAAAAGTTTTTTCCTCTTTTTTTCATGTATTTGATACTTAGTTCATACATACTTAAAAAAAAAACTGTATATAACTGCTCTGAAATGTAGGTTGGAGAAACAGACCATTAGTGTTGTTCAAGGACTAGTTACTGAAGTTTCTTATGATATGTTATCATTAAACTGTCATTTTATCAGATAGAGGAAAAGAGGAAAATCGGCTACATCAGTCGACCTCTGACCAGCATCACCCGTGAAGGGCCCCTGGCCTCATTAGTGTAACACTATGTCATGTTTTGGTTCTCTGTCATGCGACTATGGAAGCCAAAGAGATGCAAGGGGTGGAGGGTGGAAAGGAAGACAGGGAATTCAGCCAGCTATCCATGTGACATTTTTTCAGGGTGTGTTTGACAATTAGAAAGAGGAAATTTGATATTGGTAAAAAAACAACAACAAAAAAACTATTTTTCTATTTCATAACTTGATTTTATAAATCATAAACTCTCACTAAACAATAGAATCAAGATGTTTTATATATCCATAATCTAAACAGCTTATCCTTTAAGGGTTGGAGGGGGAAACTGGGGGTCATGTCTATCCCGGGACAGATTAATCAATGTTGAAAATAATCACTAGCTGCAGGCCTTCTTGAGTTAATGGGTTTTTTTCTGATATAAGAAAGAGACGACAAAATCTTCAGAAGGAACAGAGAGTGTGAATTAATGGTCCATATGCTAATTTCACTTAAAAATATATTTGTTCTTCCTTATTATTACACCATTGGCTCCTGACTCTGAAAAATAAGGTCACAACAATATCCAGTTGTATTAATCCCACAAGAGGTCATGGTTGTTTTTTTAAACATTCTCTTACATTGAAACAGGTTCAATAACAACACTAACACCATAATAGGAAGAGCACTTAAACCCATTGTGCCTCATATTTTTGTCTGCCTGCAGCATGTCAACAGATCACACCTGTCACCTCCAGATGCGTCTCCCTGCACCATTACACACACACAGAGTTGTAGAGGGGAGTTTACAGGCAAAACACTGGGTTTTGTCCCTGCAGGACAATCACATACACTGGTTTAACACTGACCCAACAGAATGACAGGGCTCACGCTACACTGAGACTGGATGAACAATGAATGAGCAGTGATGAAAATGGCATGGTGTAACCAGCGCCCAGGGGCTAGTCTCCCACAGCGTAATTTAACGCGCTTGATAAATCTTCCCAGGGTGTTTTATTGTATATTAAACCATACCTGCAGCGTCTTTACTTTATTTAAAAATAAAACCTGATGTGAATTTTGAGAGCACAACTTAGAGAAAGAACTCACCGAAGTAGAAACGGATCAGGCAGCCGATTTCTGGATTCATTCCCTCTTCCTGCACCCTCCAAGCATCTTCATAGCCCAGATTGGTTAGGTATTCATTTAATATCTGCAGAGGCCTCTCTTCATCTCCCAGCCGCCGCACAGCTCCACCATGCAGCTGGACAAAAAGGGCTGGGGTTGGACTAGAATTTATGGGCTCTGACCATCCTCTGCTCCCCCCAGAGATCTCCAGGTCAGCCTGGACAGATGCTTGGCTGGTCAGGGGTCGAGACTGGGAGCTGCTGGAGCATTTGGAGGGAGGTTTGATTAATGTGGGGGTATCTGTGTTATCCCCAGCTCCTGAGTCAGTGTCTTGATCTAGTCTTGTCACTTGGGTGGTGGTCAGGTCCCCGTGCTGGTCTGTGGCACAATCACTGTTTGAGTGTGTTGGGGATGAGGTGAGGTCCACTTCATCTGAGGAGCTCTCAAACGGGTCAGGTTCCTCTGTGGCACTGTCACAGTTTTGGCTCATCACTGAGGAGTCAGTACCCAATCCCAGGCCATCACTGAGTGAGTCCCGATGCTCTGTGCTCCTGGATCCACCTGGACTAAAGTCCTCACAGGTGCTGCTCTCCATATCTGAACCTGAGTAGACCCCATAACAGTCCGCTGCACTCAGACTTGAGTCCACCCCAATGTCATTCAGATAAACCTCAGATGAGGAGTTGCTTGTGCTTTTATCGTCTAACAAGTTAGAGGATACTTTAGTGTCGAGATAATACTGTTTCATGGGTCCATTATCGTCTCCTTTGTGGTTTCTGGCGTCCACACCAACAGTTACGCCGTTACTATCATCGGAATGACCATTACTATATTTACAATTCTCATTTACGTCAACTGAAGCAGGAGTTTTGCTGTTGATTCTTAGCACAGCCCCAGCTTTGCTTCCCTCCAGCTTCGAGGCTACCTCCTTAGCTGTGGTGTCCACTGTGCACAGAACGGGGCGTGGGTAGGAGGGCGTGAGCCAGTCGTGGACGTGAATGCAGCCCCGCCGCTGCTCCGATCCCACCCATGACTTATCGGAGGCCTGGAGCTGTTTGGACTGTTTTTGCCGAAGAAAAGTCCTCCTGTCCAGGCTGAGGGTGCTGAGCGGCGAAGTGGAGGCAGAGGCACCGGCAGCCTCCGCCGAGGACAGCGCGGCAGAGGCGCTGGTCGGCGGAGCCCCCAGTGACAAATTCCTCTTGTGCCTGTGTCGTCTCCTGCCGAGCAGAGAGTTGACAGAAGTGCTGTTGCTGGCAGATGTCAGATTGTACATGTTCGCTGTTTTCACGGAGGGCATGTTCGGGTTTTTGGCCGCGCCGCCGGTGGCATTGGCAACTTGATTTTGATAGATACCGTTCCTTATCGCAATCTGGAGAAGGGAGGTGGCCGCGATTCCCTTTCCGAAGAGTTTCGCCTCTGCGCCTCCTCCGTCATCCTCCCCGATGGAGGGTCTCTTTCCAGTAGAAATCGGCGTTAATCCACTGGGCTTCATAGAGTTACTGTCGCTCACACAATCCAGTAAACCGTGTGGCGCTGGCGGCGTTGAAACTCCCCCAGTCCCGTTTTCCTTCACACTTTCCATCGGTTCGTTCGCAAGCGGCGGCGGCGTCACAGAGTTAGCAACAGCCCGCAGGTGAGCGCTAGCCCCGCGTTAGCTCGGAGCCTGTTAGCACTCTCTACTTCACTGGCTACAGTTTCACCGCCACGTTAGCTTAGCAGGCTAAAGTGCTGCGCAGTTCGCCCGAAATAGAGTTACTCCGCTACATCATTCCGCCCGGTAACACACGCGTCGGCTCTCCTCCAGGACCGGACCGGCTGGCCGACGTGAGAAAAAAGGCGTTTCTAGCTGCTCTCCATGGAGTCTACCACGAGAAGGCGCGACAGCTACTGTACAAACCCACGGCAGTTACGGTCAGCGGTATACGATGGACAGGGCGGGGTCTCATTGGATATGAATTATGAGGCGTTTAGGTGCCAGCACAGTGCTCGGAATTATATCAATTGTATGCACTGTCGTGGCGCGTATTTTCCTCAGTATTCCGAACCGCATTGTTTGGGCAATTACTCTATAGTTATTTACACATTTACTTGTCTTTCTTTAGTCCATTTGGTGTCGCGTGATCTGGTTAACAACGTTTGACACAACATCATCAATCTTTTTTTACACGTAGCAACCTGTAAATACCAATATACAGTGTATTTATGTAGAAGTTATTGTTCCTAACCTTTGGAAGTTTATTTTACGAGTTCAATTGAGTATGTGAATGCAACACGGACTGCAGTTTATTACTTTGTCATGAAGTCAGTTAAAAAAAATACACTTTTCGAAAATAAAGTTTCCCCGTCTTCATTATCTCATTCTTCGCTCTTCTTTGACTGTAAACTACTGAACAATACGTCTGCAGTTTACTGCAGTTGTTGTCTCGGAGACGTAACCCGTCTTCTAGTACCATCTAGTGGTATAACTCAATATTAATCATGACTGTGTTGTTTGGAAGTGTAGTACACTTTTGTCTTGCAAGGCCAATGCATACTTATGCGTGAATCTTTTATTTATTTAGTACTTTTTTTAAACACAACATAGTGCTGCACAGTACATAAATAAACAACAAACATAAACAAAAATATTTAAGAGGTCACATTAAACTGTAAAGAAGAAGGTGAAAATTGGTATGCCTTTTATATTGAGAATTTTGGAGACCAGAAACTCCAATGGCAACCACAGAGTGTGTAGCAGCTCGAGTCTTGTTAACAGCCAGAACAAGCAAACATTCTATTTGAAAAAAACTACAACAGTTAATATTAATCACTTCCCAAACGATTAAAGAGTATAAATAAAAGAAAAGGTGATGTGACTCAGTGGTTACCGTTCCTCTGTCCCAAATTTTGTTCACAAATAGAGTTAAGAAAACACAGAAAATCTTTTGTTTTTCCATTTGTCTGTTAAATGATAGATAGATAGATAGATAGATAGATAGATAGATAGATAGATAGATAGATAGATAGATAGATAGATAGATAGATAGGGGGGTGGGAATTGTAGAGTACCTCATCATACGATACGCGATACAATGTCCACGACACCAATATCACAATACAACAATTCTGTGATAATCAATACATTGCAAGACAATCATAGACCGATGTATCCCAATATCCGACCAACAGAAGAAAACCAAACGTCCGTGAACAGTTAAAGGTGCTGGATTTCTCTATTTATTCACAACATAGAGAACAAAGTGCATAAAGTCTATGTGTAAACGTGTCACTTTGTGTCTTTCACTGTTTAAATAAATCTGATAAAATCATGCCCATGTCGTTTCTGTTCAAAGAATCTGGAGCAGAATTCAAACTACTGTGTGAATGTGAGCGATGTCAGCGTGTTGTAACTGTCTCAGTCCTTATCACTGTCTTATCCACACAAACAGTCGCGCAGAGGGCAAAGAGCAAACTGTGACAGTGGAGGTTTATCATGCTCTCTCTCTCCCTCTCTTCCTCCTCCTCCTCCTCCTCCTCCATGTCAAGTCTCCACCTCGTTTTTTTTTTTTTTTTTAACACCAGTCGCACAGAGACTTTCACTCATCAGGCTTCACAGTGTTGTGATTTTGACTCCTTGTCACTGCAGCTACAGCATATTCAGGTAAGAACTTTCCATTTCACTTTTAAATATGTGATGTGTGACTTGAAATCAAGGCTGAATGGATGGAAATCAGCCTGCCATTGGAGCACGGTGAATCTGAACTTCACAGGTTGGACATGGTTTTGGACAAGGTTTAATCCTCCTAAATCTTACTTTCTTACCACTGTGGATCCAAATTCCACAATTAAACGATCATGTGATCGTTGACACCTCCATGCAAATGTATTTTAGGAGGTGATTTAATCCCACATCAAGTCTAAAAAGACTTAAAAGACTTAAAAGTCTTTTTAGGACACTTGAATTGATAATTCCACTTATTTAAATGCAAAATACCTCCTTAGAAAAATGAACTGACGTGATTTTTATACACATTAAATAAAAAAGACAGATTGATTGAGGTATCCTGAGGGAGGAATGAATAAAATGAAATTACCTCACTCTGCTGCTGAGTTTAATTCAATAATTTTACGATCAAATAAGGTTCTGTAATTGAATAAAGAGACTCAGTGAGGATCAGATGGGCTTATTTTGCTGCTCTAATAATAAAAAAGGCATTTACTGAATGGAGATTTAAAAAGTACGGGATATTTGAGAACGACAAGAAAAACAGTAGCTCGACTCTGTCATATGTCTGTGTCAATTTCAGTTCTGGCATTTTGCACAAACACTTTAAACACAAAACAGAAGTATGTTCCTGCTGCATGTAAGATGACACATAATGTTTGTTTTTACATTGTGCTTGAAGGAGAGAAAAAAGACAAATAAATAAGGAAAATCGGCATTGGAATGCTCCTCATTTAAAAAATGGGAAATAGAGACGGACTAAAATTAAATGTGGGTAGTTTCAGCTCAAGGGCTGAGTAACTCTCCCTATAGCGAGTGTATAGTGAGTGTATATGTGCATGAGTACGTGCGTGGTTCAGTCACTCACTTCCGTTTGCTTTGGTTCCTCAGGCAGAGCGCTGACAAATTTAGCTCTCAGCTAAATGCTGAAAAAACAGAGCAGCGATACATAATTGGAGAGTAGTCGCTCATTTTAAGCCGTTTGGTGAAACCCAGTCAAGTGTTTCAGCAAGGACACACCATGTACAGTACATTCAAGAACAGAGCCGCACATCAGAGTTTCTATAGAAATGTGTACCCATCGAACCACCATATAGACCATATAGAGAAATAATTACTTCAAAATGTTGTACCAAATCTGCTTCAGCTAAATATACCATGTTGTACCACGTTGACCGCGATGCCTGCTGACGGAGGGGAACAGCAAATTCCTTGGTTTAGTCTTCTGAACTGTGGTTTGTCGACAATGAACTTAGGTCAAAAACTGATGAGAGGTCAGATATTTGTCAAAGTGCACCAGTGAGTCATATACTGTATGAATATCACTCACTGGTGCACTTTGACTCTGTTCACATCTTCCCTTTTCTTCCACAACTGACAGAACAGGGTGAAAATTGAAAGTGAATTTTCTATCGGCTACAAATGAAAACCAATAGCATTATAAAGCACAGACAACAACAAGCTGTCACGTGTCACGTGTGATGTGTCAGCACATTTAGTGAATTTGTGTGAATTAGTCCTGGAACGTCTTTGGAAAGTCATTGAAGTTGAAGTCAACCAAGGCGTGTCTGATCCTGCACACACATACCAAATTTCGTTAACAAACTATAGGTTTTGACAGATTTTTTTAAAATGTTGCCTGTTATACAGGTAGCAGTAGGACTTTCCTAAAAAATGCGATAATTTTTTTTTTGTGACTTCGTCAGTAGGTAGAGTCGTACCAAATATACTTGAGCAAGAACCTCCCAGAGAAAGTTGCTTACAGAAGGACAAACTTACATACTGAATAGCCACCAGGGGGCGACTGCACTGTTTGCAATCACAGACCACAGTATGAAAAAAATGAACATAGTCTTTTGGGTTCCTCCAGAAGCCAAATAGGAAGATAAAATATACTGAACAGCCACCAGGGTTGCAAAGTTGGTTTGTATGGGAAAATTAGCCTGCTTCTCATGTTAATGTCTCAATTGCTTCTTTTAGGTTTTCTCCAATAGACCATGATGTCATTTTTCTGAACAAATTTAGAGGGAAATGGATGATAATGTATGGCACATAGTGGACACCACACCAGTGTGATCGACAGCAGGTTTTGTCCAGTAACACGGAGTTGAGATTCTTTTATGTGACATAACTTGCGTATAAAACAGTGTTACTGTACTGTTGCAGCAGCTGGTCTTTACATTCCACTCCATTATGTACAATTCTGGCTCAAGCGTTTTTCTGGGAATGTCTGATCCCATAAATTAAAGGCCCACATTTGTACATGGAGTAAAAATATTATCAAGTCAGACAATAAGAGGTATAAGCAAGAACAAGTCCACTGAAAAAGAAAAAAATAAACTTTTTACATCCACAAGGAGGTTATGGTGGTTTGTCTGTCTGTCTGTCTGTTTGTCTGTTAGCAAAATAACTCAAAAAAGATATGGATGGATTATGATGAAACTTTCAGGAAAGGTGCGTAATGGGACAAAGAACAGATGATTAGATTTTGGTGCTGATCCGAAACGCCGTCTGGATACAAGAATGTATTTATCATAATATGACGAAGCGCTCGCTGCAGAGCTTGATCACATGACACACATACAGCACTACATTCATTTATGTGCTTGTCCTGCCACCTTGTGGCAATTTAATGGTACTGCAGTTCATTGCCTCCACCAAGGAGGTTATGATTTTGCCAATATTTGCTTTTGTCTGTCTGCCTGTTAGCAAAATCACTTTAAAATTTATAGATGAATTTTGATGAAATTTTTAGGAAAGGTGTGTAAAGGGACAAGGAACAGACAGATAGAGTTTGGTGGTGATCCACATCCGCCATTTGGATCCAGGAATTTTTTGAAGGACTCTATCATTGCTTGGCGGAGGTCTGCACTCTGTGAGTGCTTCTAGTTTAAAATGGTTTTAATGACACATTTAATATTTAAACGTATTTTATTTTTAAAATAAAATACGTTGACTTTTGACTCTCCTATCAGGAATTGGCATCAGTCAAGGCTTCACTTGTGTTAAGATTTCGATGGAAGTCTGAGTCACTTCTTATTGTACTTTAACAATGTGTCATACATGAACACGCCACTTTTCACCACATCCTGCTCATGAAATGGTGATTCTGTCTGTGGAATAAATGAAGAGTGAGAATGAAACAGGAAGTCGCGGAGTGTTTTGGTTCTCAGCAGGTTATTTCTGTGTGTTTCCCTGGTGAGCACTGGTTTTATCACTGTTTACCCTCCTGTGGTCACATGGTCAGGGTGAAGGCGAGGTGAACCACCGCTCGGTGTGTGTGTGTGTCTGTGCACGCTCTTCTGCACCAGTGTCTGCTCCCCTCCTTCCCACAGACATGCACCAACATGCATGTAATTGCTCTGGTCCATATGCTAACATAAAGCACAGATAGCACCGAATTAGCCACTCCATGGTTCACACAGGAATGTGAGGGGAAATTCTTCAACGTCTCACATTAGATTCTAAGGGGGAAAAAAAGGAGGTGGCTCATGTTTAAATTCACAGAGCTTAAAGGTTTCTCTGTGTTAAAACAAAAACAGCATTTACAGACGCATTTCATGGCCTTTTTTTAAGGTCAGAATAACAGGCACCCCTCTCTGTTAGAGCTCTAAAATAAGACTTTCTTTTGGGTTGCCAGGTTGTGGAAAATCCCTCTCCTCCGGCCTGTTCCCCAAGTGGTCAGAGTCCATTAGAGAGGAATTCCATATGTGTCCTAAAAAGATGTCATGTTCTGTCCCTCAGCCTGTCAACCTAAAAGTTCTGGCTCATTGTGGATAAATAATGCACCAGTCCATGCTGCATAATTGCTAAAATGCCCTAATAAACCCATTAATTATTGCTTATAACTGGTGCCAATGAGACATTTCATTAAGTGCCACTGATGAATAAAACTAAATAAGTGGGGCCAAATCACAAAGCGACCATTTGCAGTATTCTTTATTCAAGACAAAATATGTGGCAAAATGGCGTAATGATGAAATTCTGCAGTGCAAAATATAAAATTATATCCTCAATATAAGTCTTTTCCATGTACTTTAGACAAGGGTTTTGCCTAATGATGGCCGTCATCTTGAGTTACTAAGTATCTATGGGAGCCTGATGACTTCAATTCTGGTACGCAAAGGCCAGTGAAGTTTTCTGATGCTCGAGTAAAGTCGAGTAGAGTCCTGCATTCATTACAATCTGCAATCTCATCATTAAATATCAGTCTGTACATTTTCATGCATAGTTGTCAAAGTACGGTTGTAGTTTGATTGGCTACACCTTTCAATTGAACTTCCCCGTACAGCTTGTTAGCATCTGGTACTTAGCTGGCAGCTAGTTAGCATGTTTAGCGCCATTTTGAGTCTTCCCACTGTCCAGCCAACTTTTTAAATATTAAATTCTTTAAGCTGAAAAAGGTTAAAGCTGGCCTGAATTTGAAATCTTGGACTTATTCTTCAGTGTACTGGCTTCGGCTTTAATTTCCTACAGTATTTTCCAGGGAGTGGGAACTGTGGTACATGGGCTTAGCACCCAGGCCAGCTTTAGCACAACTCTGGTTGAATGGTGTGTTCCATTTGTTGTTGGAACTTGGAATTTCCAAGTTTAAGTGCAAATTCCCAACATTCGAAGCAACCTCATGTACCCAGATTAAGGATTCCAAGATGGCTACCACTGCGCAACCACAGCTTCTTTTATCGTTAACACTTCTTTCATATTTGTTTAACAGTAAGTCAGTCGTACATATAGAACTGTCTAATTTTTATCCATAGACATGTTGCTACACTGTTTGTGTGCAGCAAATATAATGTAGAGCGTTGTTATCGACTGGTATTTTTAACGTTGGCTAACAATGGCGAGCATTTCTGACTTCTCAACTGGAACATAGTGAATTCACTGGTGATGTCACTCCCAAGTCTGACTTCTGATATAAATGGAAAGTAGGATGACTGAATGTACACGTGCAATAGTAATTCAACTCCTAATCACATCATCTGTGTGTGTTAGTGCAACTTTGAGAAATTCGATGTAGTGACATTTCAGCTGTTTAATTCAAGTTTAATTTACTCCATTTTCATCCGTTTTATGTCCATCCATCCCAAGCGTTATCTCCGCCACGACCCTAAACGGCTATAAGTTTTGCATTGGTGTGGACATTTACACAATACTTCTTCTAGAGGGACAAGTGAGTGAAGCCAAGTGCCTGGCAGAAACTCTTTGGCTGCAGGGATAAGCTACCAAGAGCTGGTGTGAATGCCCATAAAGACCCTTCTTGGTCGTTTTACTGTCTGATTAGGCCATTGACTCAATACTGCCCCCACAATTTCCAGTGGTATTGCTCCGTTTCGTCTGTTACCATAAGCTCCTCTGCTGAGTGCACAATGATGGATGAAATGAACGCAAATTATGGACAAAAGGCTCTGTCCTTCTCCATCTTTAACACTTTTTTTTTAAAGTAAAATCCATTAAAATCTGGTCCTTAGCACTAGTTTTAGTTTCCTTGTCATATTCTGTTTCAGTGGTTTCGTTTAATATATGAGGTTGTGTTTTTAACTTCTCTGACTCATCATGAGATGAATGAGATCTTCCAGTGAGATCTAAACTGTGGTTAATTTCCTAATCTGTTTTGTTTTTGTTGTTGGCCTTGATCCTAAAATCCAGTTAAGGGATTTTAGGATTAAAATGTTTGACCACATTTGAACCCAACCATTGTTGTATGGGACAAACCAGTTCCAGTTCCAATCATAAATATGCTGAACAACATCTGCTGACCAGGGTGGAAAGTTCTCACTTCCTTAAATGTTCACTGCCACACCCTGAATTTCACTTCTGTGTCTTTATAGGCGTCCATGTGACTGAAATCATTCATGGAGGGACCGCACCAAATCGATCTGACCTACATCACCGAGCGCATCATCACCTTATTCTGCCCACATGAATGTCCAGAGGAGGCCTACAGGCCAAACCTGCAGGAGATTATTCACATGCTTCAGTCTAAGCATGGACACAACTACATGGTGAGATGGCTGGAACTTTGCATTCAGCACAGTGGACCCATATCACAAAGTCTGATGGATGCTTCACTGGAGTTAATGGCAAAGATAACAAAAAACAACAACGCTTGTAATAGCTTTGTTTTGATGCTCCAACAGTTTAAAAAAGATGTTGAGGTTTAAGAGAAAACTATAAACAGTGGGATTAACATAAATGTTTATCCACCCATTATCTTATTCATCCATGAATAAAACGACAAAATTACAACTAACAAAATATTCTTAAAATAGCTAAATAAAAATTCTGAATAGTAATTATTACACTATTTAAGCATTAATTTGATCACACATTGTAAGTGGGTCTATTTTCCTACAATTTGTAGTAGTACATCATAATTGAATTATGACTAACCATGACACTTTTAATTATATAGCATTTTTCAAACGTATAATGCTTAACAAAACATAAAAAAACACATAAGAAGGGTTGAAGTGCATAAAAGGATGTAAGAATATAATAGTAAAAGTGCTTTAGACATTTAAAAAAACACATTGGGGAAAAATAAATACGAATAAAAAAACTTTAAAAAAAAAAAACATCAGGGAAGTGATTAAAATGTGAAAAAAGCAAGATTTTGTCTTATTCATGTGTTTTTAATCGCATTCATCTTCACCGTTTGCTTCTTAGAAGCACACATTCCTCATGAATCACAAAGGCTTCCTCACATTTTTCACATTTCTTTCACAGTTGCTTTGATGTCAAGTCATTTTAAATCATACAGTAATTTCCCAAAATCAAATATTTGTCTCACTTTACAACAAGACGACACAACACTATCATTAGATCCTCGGGTCTTACAAGAAACTAGAAAGAGAATAAAATAAGTCGTACGTTTTGAGCTGTGGTAGACTTTTTTACTGAATATTTTGAATATTTTCAGTTTTACACCCACCATAGAATCAGTTCTGTCTAAATTTGAGACATTTAGATAAAAATTGGTTTAAAGACTCAAAAAATCTACAATTGCTGATACTTAATGAAACATGAATTTCACATTTTCATGCTATTTGTTTTCCTTTCTTCTTCAGCTCATCAATCTCTCACAGAAGAATGAGACTCTCACCCACATGAACCACAAGGTACTGTCAACAAGTTACATTTATTATTTGATTGTGATTGATGAGATGCATTCAATGACCCGGGTAAACTTCATCACCTCTGTGGACAGATGTATTACAAGAACTGGACAGAGCCATGGCTCTCAAACTGTGGTACATGTACCACCAGTGGTACGTGAGCTTCCTCTGGTGGTACTCAGAGGAAAATCAGAAATACTGTTCTACTGTATTTACCAGGGTATGTAATAAGAATAGTTCGTCACCATATCTCTCGTTCCATCTTAAACTAATTTCACTGTATCAGTGTCTGAAGTATATGTGAGGAAGAAGAGGATGATGAGAGCAAATGATCTTATTGGGAATAAATCTACCTCCATAGAAAAGTCCATAGCTGACTTTGTTTATTTACACCACTGTATTTTAATGTTGGTGATAATGGTGTTACTTTGAGAGCACAATATTTTCTCAGAGTGCTTCCCCCCCTCTGGTTTGCAGCTAATTTTTTGTCCCAGTGGCAACTTGTGGTACTGCAACAAGAAAATGTGTCGAATGAATCACCCCAAGGCTCACACACGGCCATCACTCTGGCAAATAAGAAATTTTCTGGGTTTTACTGCCTTTAGGAAGGTTTTAAAAAAATCAGCTCTGTGAATTAAAACATAGAATATAAAATCTATAAATGAACAGTTTTACAGACTAGTGTGGTCTATGGAAATTGCTCTTTGGTTCACATTGCCAACGTATTTTGGCATATGCACTGGGTGAGAAGCTCCATAGGAATGAACTTGTTAGAGGGGAGGTTCTCTATCCAGTTCTTAATACATCCATGGTTGAGCTTGGAGCCTTGTAAATTCATCAATTTTGCAAACGCATATGCAGTCCACTCTCTACATACCTGCTGCTCCTGCCACCTTTTGATAATCAGCGCTGGCCCAGTTGTAATATTGCAATATTAATTAGTCCACAGTAAGTAATTGTTTTTCATATACACCTGCAAATAATTAAATAATCAGACAATCCCTAATACTGTGTATAGTAAAGTGTAGTGCGAGATTGTACCTGGTATTCCTTATGTTGTGGGGATCTAAATCTGATCACACATTCACATTATGGGGACTTGTCTTTCTGCAACAATCAACTCACCATAATGTGAATGACTACATTTTAAGGTGAAACTATGTTTTAAAGTTAGGCTGATTTTATGGTTAGGTTATGGTTAGGGTCAGGGTTAGTGTTAGAGCACTAGTAATTATGGTGATGATTAGAGTAATCAATGCAGTGTCCTCTGAAATCATGGAAACCAGTGTGTGTGTGTTTTGTGTTCTCTGTCAGGTTCTGGACACAGGTTGGATGGACCTCTTGGCTCCCACCTTGAATCAGATCTTCACTGTGTGCACGACAATGGAGAACTGGCTCCAGATAAACCTGAAGCACGTCCTGGTGCTTCACTGCAGGGTAAAACAAACTCCTGTGATTCTTCTGTGCAAACACAGAAACACCGATGTCTCCTTTAAATTGAATTAATTTGTCCCTAACCTGTGTCTCCCCTTCACAGGGACGTAAAGGACAGATTGGAGTCCTGGTGGCCGCATACATCCACTTCAGCAACATGTCAGCCAGGTAACACTTATAATGTTATAATAGCAAATAAGCTTTTGCAAATTACTAAAAAATATCTCCCACACATTTGTGTCTTTAAATAACCTTCGTAACAAGTTGGTGATTAGAGACAACATCCACATTATCACTAGTGTTACACAAATGTGGGGTTTTTACTGGTAATATTATTTTCGTTTAGCAGAAATTGAAGGTAAAACCAACAGACATAGCTTAAGTGTAAAATCACCCAATTATATTCAGATAATGAGGCTTTTATATTTAAATCAGGAGCAGGAGAGGCTACCGTTTTGGACCACCATGTTTTTACAGTAGCCCACAATGGACAAACTAAAGATCTTTTGAGTTTTGACGCTAAGTGATGGCTACGTAGGTTCTCGAACACACTTGAGAGGGAACTGTGAGCTATAAGATACACACTGTGGCAAATTTTAGTTCCTTTTTTTTAAACAATACTTTTACTAAACTAGTAATTTTTGAATAAAATGGATAGTTTACATCTACTTTTGCATCTTACTTGCCAACCCCTGACCTATTGATGTCATTTTCATGATATTGTCTTCTTTGCCACTGGGACAGTGTTTTCATAGAAAAATTACAGCTCAGTTTTTAGCACAAAGGGACTCTGTTATTCCACGATTAAACTTAAGAGTCCTGTGTGTCGAATATTATAAAAACTATTTAGCTGCAATTATATCCATTTTGCAGGAACTGAAGATTAAGTAATGTTTGATTGTATGATTTATTGCCTCACACAGAGTCATTTATACTGATGTGAGGAACCAGGTCAGCTCTATCAGCTCTACACAGATATTCTGGCCACATTTGCCATTTCACACGTACGCCACTTTAGGCTCAAGGCCATTCTGTCCCGGATAGATAAAAGATGGCAGAGGCACATCATTACCAGAAGTGGCCCATGTCCAGGTGCGACCTGGAAATTGCTATTCTGGAGAATAATATAACTTTAAATTGACAACACACTGGTAGATGTGTGTGTGGATGAAAATAAAAAGCCCAGACAGTGAATAAAGGCTGAGTCTCTGCTCAACAGACTTTGAACTAGACGGATATTTGATTTTCAGGCGGGGTCGTAAACATTACAGTCTTTGTCCTCTCAACATCATTATACAAGCTTTTTTTTATGGTTTCTATGTCAAATATTAAAGGCAGGTTTTTATGTAGAGGTATAATGTGGGGTGAAATGAGAGGTCAGTGAAGAGGCAGGTCACTGGAGACCAAAACATGGTCCCAATGAGGTAGAACCTCATTTCTGAGGAACTGAGGAACCGAATTGTGGTTAGGGTTAAGGTTAGGGATAAGGCTTTGTCTAGGCTATGCAAACGAGTGAATGGAAGTCACTATAGTGTCGTAAGGAGAAGAGCTGCATAAACCTGTGTGTGTGCGCTTATATTGATATCTTTTTAAGATCCAAAAGAATGTACAAGTCTATGTTCAAGGGGACACTTGTCTGGACCCAACAACCAGGGTTAAGACCTGGTTTTGGGGTTAGGGTTAGAATTGAGTTGAGGTTAGGGTTGCATTATGTCTATGATGTGTCCTCGCTAAGATACAGTATGAAAACAAGTTTGTGTGGTTCTTTATGGTCCAACATCTGTTCAGAAATATGTGATGTTGATGTTCTGTGTTTGTGTGTCTTCTGCACGAGGGAGTGCAGGTGCACAGAGGTTTGAGGTTTTGATCTGGCTTCCATGGTTGGTTCATTCCACTTACAATACAAAGTTTGAGTCACAAAATGCTAGTTTTAGTTTTATTTCTTTAGATTCTTTCCTTTTTTTCGGTCTTTTTCTTGTTACACAGTTTGGGTTTTCTGCTGCTGCCGTTGCTGCTCCAGTACAACTGAGATTTTGAAAGAATTACATATGTTGTTTTTGCCCGTGAACAATTCAAACAAATACAAAACAAAACAAGCCTTGTTTCAGGGAAATTGATCTTAGGTTTTTTTTTGTTTGTTTGTTTTTAGTTTTGTTTAAAAAGAAATATTATATTATAGAAAATAAATCTAATTATAAAAAAAATCACATTTTGTCTTAATCAGATATTAAATCTCACTTTAAGCTTTAATCCTAACTGAAAAATCAGCTTGCTCAAGTAAAGGAAGATTCATTTTAAGTCATTTGATTATTTTTGTTCGTGATGAGTACGACTTTCTTAGATTTTGACCAGTTTTGTCTACTTTTTGGGCACATTACAGTCTGCAGGTGTAATTAAGGTGTAGTGCCTTAAACTGTGGCTGCTAGTTTCAAGTATTTTAGTTAAGCAAAATTTGCTCAACCCTTTGGCAGATTATTTTTCTTAAATCAAGAGACTCAGTTTAAGAATACTTGACTTATTTCTAGCAGGGCTGTTGTACTGTAGTACAGGCATTGTACTATCAACACCAAATTATTCAGCAAATTTTGAATTTCCAACATCCCCATTGTTTAACACCTCCAGTCAGTTTGCAGGAAACATGGTGACAAACTGCAAATCTTCCCTTCTTACCCTGAATTATCGTGTTAAATAACAGCCAACAACTTGTTGTCAAAGTGAAGCCAATCTGTGACATTTTTTGGCTCCTACCTGTGAAAACAACTACAGGAATAACACGCCCTCTCCCTCAGTGCAGACCTTTCACTCGACCACTTCGCCATGAGGCGGTTCTACAACGACCAACTGTCAGCTCTGATGACGCCCTCACAGAAACGGTAAGGACGGGCTTCAGTGAAATATATGTGGAGTATTACCACATTAGATACCATCAGAATATTAATTACTATACTCTAATGCAAGGAGGTACATATAGTATTTTTAGAGCCTACGGTTTTTGAGGCATACCGACAAATTCCCTGTAACACTGTGCGGTCACAAATCACGTGATTCACTCCAACAAAATGGGAACATCAACGAAAACATGTCGACATATTGCAACTGGACATTCCCAGGCGTCACCTGTAACCAGGATCCTATTGGATGATACCAGCTGTCAATCAAACTGGTGTCATTTGTGCCATACATTGTTATATTATTCATTTCTTAGTCATTTCTCTAACGCTTTATCCTCCATATGAGGGTCGCATGGGAGGGGGAGCTGGAGCCAGTCCCAGCTGACATAGGGTGAAAGGCGGGGTCACAACCAGGACAGATACCCAGTCCATTGCAGGGACAGACAACCATTCACTGTCACATTCACACCTACGGTCAATTTAGTCTCCACTGAACCTAATCTGCCTGTTTGTGGACTATGGGAGGAAACTGGAGAGGAGAAAACCCAAACACACACATAGGGAGAAGATGCAAACTCAACCGCCTTGCTGTGAGGCAACACTGGTAGCCAGTGCACCACCATGAAGCCTCAAAGTTCTACTGAACAAAAGTGGAAAGTAGACATTAAGATAATTTACTCAGGAAAATAATTACTGAGATTGTAAATGAAGTGAGGAGTAGGTTCATTGACTGAGCTCTTTCTGCAACAGGTAGAGTCGCCCCCTTGTGGCTACTCAATATATTTTCATTTCCTGGTTGGCTTATGTTTTATATAAGATTCATCCTTTTCTAAAACTACTACTATTTAAAAACACCCTCATCTAGTTGCAGTATAAAAACAAAACAAAGTGAATGAGTTTGCTGTTTGTTTCTGTTCTCCAGGTATGTGTGGATGGTGGGGAGCATGTTAAAAGGAGGACTGAGGATGAGCCCGTCGCCGTCTTTCCTCCTCTGTGTTGTTCTTCATGGAATTCCCAAAATAAGAGCAGATGGAGGTAGGCAGCGCACATCTGATCTGAATTACAGGAAATCAAGTTGCCTCAATCCTCCACACACCACTCTTGTCTGTGAGGTCAAACGTTTTATACCAAAAACCACCTGAGGAAACATCGATCTCACAAAGTAACACCACCATCACCAACGTTAAATCACAGTGGGGTAAATCATTTGAGCAACATCAGCTATGGACTTTTCACGGGAGGCAGATTCATTTCCGATAAGACAATTTGCTCTCTCATCATCCTCCTCTTCCTCACACACTGGTATAGTGAAATTATATTAAGATGGAGCGAGAGATAAGGTGAATCTAATTATTATTTGTTTCATTTTCCACACACTCCAGTGTGTGGAAAATGAAGCAAAAGCAACTTTTGGCTATGTTCACCCTATATTTCTATTTAAAATGATATAGATGGCAGCATATTACTATATGTATACTGTTATTTATATAAAATTAATTGCCACGAACTGTAAAGTGTTGTCTTTTTATACTGTATTCCGACTGGTTGGTTTGTAAACTGGGATCGTAGCAGGAGTCGCACCGTGACACACAACCATTTTGGGCAGACAACTGAAAATTTCTCCACATTTCTCCCTGACAGTTGACAGGGTTTTTAAGAGGCAAAGACACAGAAAAATCTAAAATGCAGACAGGTCAATGACAAACACCTCAGTGTTGTTTTTAATTGTGTTATCTGCTGCATTTCCTCTCAGGATGCTGCCTCTTTCTGCGAGTTTACCAGAGTCTGCAGGCTGTGTGCACGTCTGCAGTTTAGTAAGGAATTCAGCACATCACAGAAGCATCTATACACACACACACGCACATATTACATACAATGAAAAAATATATACAAATGATAATGAGTGCTTGTGTCCACTGCAGCCATGTTGCAGCTGCAGGGACAGACCGGCTGTACTTTGTGCTCCAGCCGGCTCAGCTGCTCAAAGGCGACATCATGGTGGGTGAAAATGTACAAAACATTACCATGAGACTTTAATTTTACATTATTCAGATTTCATCATTACTTTTATTGCTCAAAAAGCCAAATGTTTACTCTCTGTGACCCAGTAGAGGGAGCCACAAGGAGCTAAACTTAGAGCAGCCGAATGCTGCTCCTACAGTATGTTTGTGTATAAATATAATATGGTGCTGTTAGTGTGAACTAAAACTAAAAACAGGAATATTTGTGTTAAATCTGGTTGTTTCAGAATTCCATCCTCAAGACAGATTGTTTTCCCCTTGAGAAATATTATCTGGAACAAATTTTGAGAAATAAAACTCTTGTAAAGAAAATAATAAAAACCCAAATAGATAAGTTATCATTATTAATTTATTACCAGGAAATCCAGAGTTTTATTTGTAACGGAAGCAGAATCTACTGAAGCCCTGGAAGGCAAGTAAAAAACTTTTATTCTTTTTGAGGAAAAAAATGAAAACATTTTTAGGGGATGGTTTTTCTAAAAAATACAAAATTAACCTGACCTTAATCAAGTGAAAGTTTTTATTTTGTTTTCTGTTTTGTTTTTTTGTTAAATGTTATAGTAAATGGTAATAATAAAATACGTCTTTTTCTAAGTGTTAAAAATATAAATAAATCATGATAATATAAATAAATTATAACAAATAAAATATAAGAATGCAATTAGTACAATCAAATTTGTAAATAGAAATATTGTAAATAATGTAATGCATTTGTAAACACGACCATTTGATATTAGTTAACTACTACTATTATTGTTAGTTTTGCTTTATGAAAAAGGACGTGGCCATTTTTAATGAGGTGAAACGACATTAAGCACAAACTGATTTGTGTCATTATGTCATTATTTCCTGTTTGCAGGTGGTTTGTTATGATAAAAACAGCCGCTCGTCCTGTCGTCAGGTCGTCTTCCGTCTCCAGTTTCACACGGGCCTCGTCCACGGACACTGCCTCACTTTCTTAAAGTCAGACCTCGACTGTGCCAATGAAGGTAACTGTTGTTCATGACCTGCAGATGCCACACACACACACACACACACTAATCTGTCACTGATAAATCTGCAGTGTAATCTAACCTGAGCTCACACTGATGGTCCCTGAATCTGCAGTGCAGGTGTGAATTGCACACGTCTGACCTCTCTCTTACGTAACATTCCAGATCCTCGGTTCCCAGAAGATGGAAAAGTGGAGCTGCTGTTTTCAGAAAGTCCTGAAAAGATAACAGGTAGACTACTAACCCTCACATGAAATGATTTAGTTTTATTCTTTTTTTCTTTACTTAAAAATGAAGCACTGAGGCTTAACACAGACAGCGAGAGCCAACCCTGCCTGAGAATATATCTGCAAATGTGTTTCAGATGTTTCTCATGCTTTGTTCCAGTATCTGTAGGGAATTAGTCCAAGTTTACATACTTGTTGCTGCACCAGGCAAATGGTTTAACAAATATTACGCAAAGTCAAACTGGCACAGCTGCCAGTGAGGTGACAGAACATAGACAGATTATAATACTAAATACAGTATATTAACCTTTTTAAACGTAATAAGACATTAAGTTGTAATTATTAAATGTATTTCATTGCACGCTATTTATATTTACTCAATTTTAGATTTATTTCTCTGTTTTTGATATTAATAGATCAATTTTGCATCATAAATATGTGTTTTTATTGTGAATTATACATTGTTCCATATCAAAAACAAGCACTTTAACTTTGAAATTCTGTGAAATAACATCATGAATATCTTTGTTGTGATATCATGATGGAATATTGTGTATAATTTTAAGGTCATGTTGCCCTCCTGCTACTGAACAGCTGTTCCTCTAGTCCGGCCCCCTTTTGACCAAACTAGATGCTGATTGGCCCCCAGATAATTTGAGTTTAACCCCCCCCAGTGCAGACTCAGCGTGACTCATGTTAAAAATGCTAACATGCTGATATTAAAGGTTCAGTGTGTAACAATAAGGAGGCTTTATTTTTAAAAACTGAACATACTACCCACAAATATATTTGTGTCATCGCTTTAAAATGAAAATTTGTTTGGTTTTTGCCACCATTTTGTGCCACCGTGTTTCTTCAGTAGCCCGCTCAGAAAAACCAGCCATAGACAGTGTTTTGCATTTTTGAAGCGAACGCCAACGACACAAGCAAAGAAGAACGATATCCTCTCGGGTACATGAAGGCCACCGTAGTTCCCCGACACACATGGGAAAGGAAAGTATGAGTGGAGGGAGTCTGCCATTTCTCACCATTAGATGTCACTAATTCTTACATGCTGGACCTTTAAACAGGTACAATAAAAAAATGCATTGTAGTTACAGAGACACATAAAATGTGACCCATGAAAAGGTCAGTGTGTCACTACGCGGTGGTGAACCATCCGATGAAGGAGGAGGCTCACCTGGCTAAAAACATCATCATTACTGTGTCATTTATATATAATTTTCCCTCCAAACAATTTCATATTTCTAGCTAACCCTAACCCTAAAATTAATTTGTATATTTCTATTAAACGAAATTTCTGTTGAACAAAACAGCTCACATACACGTGTTTGCACAGCATTTGTAGTGATGCCTTCCAGATTCCCTTACCCTTACCATCATAACTAAATGCCTAACCTTGACCTAAACCTAATCCTAACCCTGACCCTAAAAGTCTTAACCCTCAAAATGTAATTTTGGGGGGGGGGGGGACATGAGGACCAACTAAAATGTCCTCACTTTTCCAAAGTTTTTTGGTCCTCACAAAGATACCCAAACAAAATCCACACACACACAAACTACTAATGAATGGAAAAAGTCAATCAAAAACACCATCAAGTTCCCAGGTGGGGGCAGTGTTGGACACCAGGAGGACTTCCTGCTGCTGTCCTGGCCCTTAGCACGTACAATCACACTCCACACCTTTCAACAGGAAGTAATATGAAGGGTTATCACACGCACACATCAGACAGGAATTCAGATGGCAGATACTGTGCGCAAGGGAAAACACACACACACACACACACAAGTTTGCACAGCCATTTTTCAAAGGACTCCGTACTGACTTCCATTCATGTGGACCGCCTTAACAAAGCATTATCCCGAATCTTAACCATAACCAGTCAAGGACTGCACAAGGAGTGCTGGTCCTCACAAGGTCAGTGTTTATGCAGGAAAGGGTCCTAAAGAGGTTACAAATACAAGAACACACACACAGACTGGGAAAACTACTTTGCACAAACACACATTCAGTCACAAAATGAAATCTAAATTGTTAATAAAATGAAATATGAACTAAAATCTGGCACTGGGGAAATCAGCTGATGTTATTGTGCAGTCACACGCACACGCACACTTACTGTGCTTGTGTGTCTTGTTGTCGTTTAACTGACTCCTGACTGAGACGTGCTGCCTCTGTGTCTGCCGCTCTGTTTGTCATTTCCATGTGCAGGCCGAGAGCTGTGGCACAACGGCAGCTCTGTGACGGTGGACTACGACACTCTGGACCCTCTGGTCCGACGAGACTCCTTTCATCAAACATCTGCTGTACAAAAAGGTAAAGTGCATTTTAATGTTTTGGAGCAGCAACATTCCTCCCCAAAAACCAACAACTTTCTTCCTTGAACCCTTCCCTAAGAATTCTTTCACTTTATTTCCCCGTTTTTCTAAACTCTTTCAAGTGTGTCGTTTAATTGTGAAACAGGATTCAACTTAAAGGGAGTTTTAAAGGGATAAAACATGTCTGCTCTGCTCTATCATATTAGTGACCTTCAGTTTTTTGAGTTCAAACAAGGACAAAAGCCACACAGGCTTTAGTCTCCATCATATCTCATGCGCTGTGCTCTTCACATGCTGGTACAATAATCAGCTGGTATGTTTCCAGTGTACGCTTTAATACAGTGTTTTTTCTTCCAGATCAGCCTTTGGCTACCATCCACAAAAACAAAAAAAACATCTGTTATTCATCACAAGAAACACAGGGTCTCTGTTTTTCCTTCTGTTAAATATAAGTGGGAATTATTTATTCAGTTATTCAGATGTCATTTTAATTTTTCCTATACTTGGTTGGTGACCTTGACTGGACAATGTTATCAGACAGGACTGAGTATGATATGTCACATCAGGCTGCAATTATCAATAATTAATCATGTATTAATTAATTACTCAATGGCTCGCCATCTTCAAGTTCTCTGGATTCATTTTAGCTTCATAAATGTAAATTGTTTTCTGGTTTCTTTGCTCCATGTGACAAAGAAATCATTAAAACTGAATAATTTATGTTTGTGGACAAAATAAGACATTTGATAACTTAGTAATTTTGTTTGGGAAACACAGATTAGTGATAATCTTCTAATATATCGGCATATTAGATATTGGTCCAATATCTATAATATAAAGTCCAATATTGTGCATTCCTAACACAGATCTACATTTTTTTTATGGACCAAACAACTCAGTCACCAGGTCTGCAGTTAGACCAGGACAGGGTGAACAGGAATACAGAAACGGTTCAACACACAGAAGGAGAAAGGAGGAGAAGAAAAGGGTTTGGTTTCGAGCATCCTTTTGTCGAATCGCTTCTCATGTGTGTTTTCGTGACAGGACGCGTCAATCATTGGCTCCTGCTGGTGAAAGATCCAACAGTGTGTGATCCCCTGTCACTTTTCACATAGTGTAAAGACTCAGATCCAGTGATAATCTGGATCTGAAAATCGTGCCGGGTGAACTCGGCTTGTCATGTCAGCCACAGCAGCTTCATAGAGTAAAGCCTGCCCCACACGAGAGGAAAACTGGCCAGATTATAGTCCTAATCTGGCCCTTCCAACAACCATGGGTGCTTTCCAATTTAAGGGGGGATTTGAACAGATTATCTGGCCAAATTATCCTGTAGTGTGAGGGGTTAACAGATGTGATTTTAAATTCATTGGACGCATCAGTCTTCCCAATTTCAAATTATTAATATTATTAAAGATGTTCGATAACTGAACAGTGAGAGCAAGTTGACCGGGAAAAGGATGCTATGAACTTTTGTTTAGAGACGTTTAGAGCCGTAACTTGTACAAGCAAGCAAATTGATTCCGTCTTCTCAGCCATGACTTTGTCCACAAGTTTTTTTGCATTTGCACAAAACAGCTGACACACAACAGCTGTTAACTGATGACGCCGACTGACAACCTCCAGGTCTGTTTATATTCTAAAGTCACATTAAATCACATGAGTTTCTGTGAGATCCCAAATCCCTGGAATCTCCTCCCTGAAGTGTGTGGGCCTGGATTTTGACTGGATCGTCCAGTCTTCGCTTTCTCAGGATTAAACATTCAAACTAAGGTTGTTTTGTCCGTGGTTTGCCACATTTTTAAAATCCAGTCATATTTGAAAATCCTCTAGTGTTAGACAGACTTAAATATGTCGAAAGTAGTAGGTTCTATTTTACTCTGTTGTAGAGTTGTTCTGCCCCCAAGCGGCCAAAGAACTCCTGTACTGTGTCTGTGGCTGATGTTCAGATGTAATATCCTTCTGCTGATCCAGATCCAGTCTGGGAGATTTTCTCTCCGCTGTGGTTCAGTCTTGTGGGAAATTGTCCAGTCATCAGTGTGACAGCTTACAGTTGTTGATGCCACAAAGGCCTGTTTGGCATCCCTTCCTGGGAATGAGGGCGACTGCAATCACCTCGACAGCAGCCGGGCCTGGACCTGTGTGTTTGTGTTTTTCAAGAGGGTTCAATTTAGTTAGAATCACCTTTCACACACATTAAGGAAGACAACAACAACAACTACAACACAAAAACACAGACGACTGAAACAACCTCTCAACCTGTGGTTGAGGTTCCTGTTCCAGCTGTTATAAAATATACTAATGCTAAATCTGTTCCGTCCAGCCATGCAATTTGGACAGACTGATCCCTGGGGACAGAAATAGTGGAACGTGGCCTGTAAACACACACGCGCACACACACATACATTTAACCACCAGCACACACACTTGCACATGAGCATAATGAGAGTGGCAGCCAGTTAGCAACGCAGCCAGTCACAAGAATGTTGTTTTCAACCACAGGTGGTTCCACTTTACCCTCTGAGAAAACTCACCCCTTCTCCGTATCCCTTCATCTCCGCATCATCTACTCGTCCCCGCCCCTTTTACCTGCCCTCGCTCTCTCTCTCTATCTCTCTCTTTGTATGTTGCTTTCAGGTTCAAGTTCCAGGTTGCAATTTGTCCGACTTGTCGCCCCCATCCCCCTCCCTGCAGACAAGTCTCTCCAGAGCCTGCCCCCATGTTTACATTCTCCTCTCTGTACTTGGGCCAACTCAAGGTCCTTATACTTTGTGTTTTTTTTTCCTCTTCTTTTGCTTAAAACTGCATTTTTGTGGCAAAAAAACCCTCCACCTGTGTGTGTCCCTTTTTTCTGGTTCTGACTCTGTTCTGGAGACTCAGAACATTGGTGCTTTCTGGTGAACCAACCTGCATTCACACCAGTTTAAAAAGAACCAAAGTGGGAGGCAGACCCTAAATTCTTTATCTCCATACTTCCCGCCCATTTTTACAACCTAGAATATGACGCACTCACTGATTATGTAACAGTTTGTGAGGAAGAACCAACTAATTTTTGGTACCAAATTCAGGTTCCGAATCAATTTTTGTTCAGTTTGAACATGCCAGCCGGTTCAGAATTAGGTTTGGAAACCGGAACCGGCACAGAGCCCCGTCAGTGTGAACGGGCTAATAGAGACCAAAGCCTGGTCTTAATGAGGCAGAACCTCATTTTTGAGGTTGTGGTTAATGTTAAGATTAAGATGTAAATTAGGTGAAGGTTAAAGTTAGTCATTAACTGCTTGTGATAAAAGCTGCAGTGTGTGACTTTTAGTTGTTGGTGTCATTATCCTGCCTCTGTTTGATCTTCAAGAATATGAGGAACATTATGTCTTATTATTTGTATGCTTCATCAGAACAATCTCCAAACACAAGAGGAGGATGATGACAGGGACAGTGAATGCTAGTGCAAGACAGAGGTGGGACTTTCTCTTTTCCAGAGAAAGAAAATGCAATGGTGGCATTTTGAGATTTTCCAAAAAAAGAAAAAAAAAAAATACAGTTTCAGGTCACCCAAACCGCCGTTTCCATGTGGATGAAACATTGATATATGATTAAAAAAAACATTGGTGGATTCATCTAGACTCTTTTTTTCATGCAGACAGCCTCTCAGAGCTAGCTGAGGGAGCATTTGTGTGTATACAGCAGCAGCACAGAGGCGGGTGGGGACAAAAAAAAATGTTTAATCCCATCAAACAGTTGAACGACTGGATTTTACTTCTAAAACAGTTGAACGACTGGATTTTACTTCTGGAAACTTGTATGTATGTTTCCAGTCATACTCCAACCTGTTTGCAGTCGTCTCACTTTATTAGCTCAGTGTTGCAGTTGCCTCCCGCCTCATTTGCCCCATTTATTTGCTTACATTTCAAAGTTACGAACTACAGCTTAAAGGTTAGGGATCAGGCTTAAGTTAGGCTGTCTAAGTACATGGAAGTCAGTGCAGCGTCCTGACAACAATAGCTGTGAAGCCAGTGTGTGTGTGAGAGAGAGAGAGCTTGGTGAATGATCCACCCTTCAGTTTCCTTCTGCTGCTTTCCCCTTTGACATCAAAATGCATGAGTGCACACTCTCTCTGCAGGATTACTTACCTGTGTCAGCCCTGGACAGGATGCAGGAGGGGGACACTGGCAGGGGCTGGGGGGGGGAGGGGAAAGCAAATACTTGTTTCTTGGTGACGACGGAGGCGGGGATTCGTAGAAAGAGTACAGGAGTGACATGAGAAAGAGAGAGAGGGGGAACGAGTGGGAGGTTGAGAAGGGGGAGGAGAGGAGAGGAGAGGGGAGGGAGGGGGAGTTCTGTTAGCACCTTAAGAGAAAGAATGTTCTCTGCTCGTCTTCCTGTGGCAGCCTGAGAGACACAGAGGACGACACTCTCAGAAGGGGAAGAGAAACTTCAACCTAGAGCTGAGTCTTTCCAGTCTTCCCTCATCTCCCTCTCTCTCTCTCTCTCTCTCTCCTCACCCCCCTTCATTCAGTCCTCGTCCTCTCACCCCTCCTCCCCTTTCCTCCTCTGCTTGTCATCTGCTTCTCTTTTCCTCCCTCTCTGACTGCAAAGGGAGGCTTCAGCAGGCATTTCCATCCTGTTTCTCGTCCACAGAGGGAACAGTGAAAGTCTGACTGATGCCTAAAGAAGTAAGCCGCTTTTCTGTTTACCTGTGAATGTATCACAGTATGTTTATCAGTGTGTGTGTGTGTCAGTGTGTTCCTCTTCTGTGCATCTGTGTGTGTGTGTGTGTGAGACCAGCTGTGAGGCTTTTACCACGTGTGTCTGGTATTTCACTTTTATTCCTTTATTCTCTCTCTGGACTTTAGAGTCTGTGCTCGTGCAGCTCGGGTATGAACTGTCCGTGTCGTTGCAGTCACTGAACACTGTTCAGTGCTGTCTTATCTGATCTGACGTCCAGAAAAGAACTGGTTCTTTTAGTTGAAGCATGTTGTGACGTGTAATGATAAAATTTAATCTCCTTTTAATCTCCTAAAGTTTCAAAGTGACATCTATACGTCTTCTGTGTGGTTTATTCCAACTGTGTGGTTTATTCCAACCATAGTTGAATAAACCACACAGTGAATATTATATACTATATTTGCTATTATTAATGACTGAAGATGTAGTGAACTCTTAAATAAAAGATACATATTCATTTGGTCAATGTTGATTCATTATTAAAATTCCTATATAGAAATGGGAGTGATACAGTCATATGATCCTATGTTAGTAATTATTAATCCTCTGGATTTATAGAGATACAAGTTTACTACAGACATAAAATACCTATAGTAATTAGCATGTATGTACTGTATGTTTTTACCTTAATGAATGGGATATTCAATAAATGTACGTATATTACATTTCAATTGTGGTTTCAGTGTGCTGCAAGAATTTGTTATCTGATCTTCTATCACTACAGACAAAGTATGGCAAACTCTGTGTGTGTGTGCGTGTGTGTGTGTGTGTAGATGTCCATGACAGACACATCCTTTGCGTGACACACACACACACACACACGGGTTTGCAAAGCTATTCCTCTCAGGACGCTGCATTCATTTGGACAGCCTAAGGAAAGACTCATCCCAAACCTTAACCATAACCAGTAAATGCGTCAACCTAACCTTAACCTAACCATAATTCAAACTTAATCCGTTCCTCAAAAACGAGGTTCTGCCTCATTAGGACCAGGTTTTGGTCTCCATGAGGACTACTGGTCCTGACAAGGTCAGTGTATATGCCAGAAATGTACACACACACACACACACACACATCCGGCAGCCCACACAAAGGGGGCTCTGTGTTATCTACACGGAGTGTGTCTGAAGTGGTGGCTGTGATCCAGCAGGTTGTGTGTGTGTGTGTGTGTGTGTGTCATAATGAATCTCACATACAGAGGTGCAGATATGGAGTCATACGCACCATAAACATTAAAGACAAAGGCTGTAAATTCCATTCAAGTCAAACTAGTTAACTGTGTAGCAAAGTAGTTAACTGTGATAATTCACTGTCTGTGAGCGGCTGATCTTTGATCTTTACATGTTGTTACAGTTGAACAGCTGCATGTGGGAGAAAATAAATCAATGCTATTGTTGATTCATGTGACTGATTATGAAATTAAACATAGCAGCGTTCTCTCAGTATTCATATATCTTTGTGTTTGGTGATGCTGCTCAGACACAACATGACCCAAACATGAAGCCATGTCCGCTGTGACCGTCAGGTTTCACCATTTATAGTTCAAATTGTTGAAAAATGAATTGGAATATCTATAAATGAAAAGGCAGACAAACTTTTTACACGAAGAAACACTTTTTAAAGACCATTGCGATCCCTACAATTCAAAGTATCAATTGTGATTATAGGGCTGCAAAGATTATTCAACTAAATGATTATTAAGTTAAATTGGAAACTATTTTGATAATCAATTAATGTATTTGAGTGTTTATTCCATTATTAAAACAGTTTTCTACTTTTTAAGCTTCTTAAATGTGAACATTTTCCAGTGTCCTTGCTTCATGTAACAAACAAATCATTAAAACTAAATAACTGGTTTGTGGAAAAAAAAAGAACATTGTTTCAAAGTTATGGACCAACTGATTATTCGATTAATTGTGAAAATAATCTGCCATTTCTGTAACTCCTATTATTATTTTGAACACATAAACAGCCATTTCTAAGACATTCACTACATTTGGTGACTCAAATATGTCTATGTCCTGAACCAGTCTCTAAGAATGACTGATCTAAGGTACTGTGATTTAACAAACCACAATTTCCTATTTTGATTTGGTGTTTAAGTGTAGTTGGCATCTGTAATGTTATATTATTGCCTCCTTTTTCACTTTCCTTAGCACACTTCAGCTACTGTACATCTTATCTGTACTTTCATCAAACCAAACCCAAATCTTTGCCCCAGTGGGTCACGTTTATGTCTGTTTTCACTCCTCTGTTTTCATGTCTTTGTTTCTCTGCAGCTCCACCCCATGTCCTGGACCCTGGAAATGGTACTTTGTACACCCAAGTGAGGAAGAAGAGCAGCGAGGAAGGGGTTTCCTTCCCCCTGACCACCAGCAGCCCCGGCTACAGTGACCGAGCTCTGTCTGCCAGCAGTGATTCTGGTCTGTCTGTTGCTTCGCAGGGGAGAACTGAGACCAAGCAGAGGAGAGGGGCCCCACAGGACAAACGTGCCCAGGCAGGGAAGCCCCTCCCTGGTGTGGACTTTGAGATTGCTCAGCCTCTTCTGGAGGTCATGGCTGAGCTTGCTGCCTGCGGTGGAGGGGAAGTGGAGGTGATGGGAGATGAGTCAGGACTGGGACACACCATCAACGGAGAGTCTTCATCCAGTGAGAGGGAGACTGATATACTGGATGATGAGGATGTAGTAGATGGCATGCCAATCTCAAGGAATATCTGCTCACTGTCCTCAGAGAATCTCCCTGAAACTCGGACATCAGCCCAAACCGAGAACTCCACACACTCCTGGGTTCGGCTGCAGCAGGTGGTGGACGTTTTCAACGAGAGTTGCCTGGAGGTGGATGCAGAGGGGAGGTCGAGCAGAGTGAGAAAAGAGAGGCCGCCACCTCTGGTAGCACCTGACACACCGACCCGAGGAGTCAGCAGCAGGGAAGCTGTGCAGAGAGGACAACCGGTGGCCGGAGATGGGACGCACAGTGTCACAAAAAACGTAGATGATACATGTGACAATAAATCTGCTCATACTACACCCAACTCTTCCTGCCATGAAGACGATCTCACAACTTTAACCACGGACTTCGACGAGTCCATGGAGCAGCTCAATCAGCTGATTCGGGACCTGGACCCAACCTTCGACCCTGTTCCCACCCGCTGTGCCCCTCTGTCCCGCTCTGCCTCCCTCCACACCAATGGCCTCAGCCACAAGGGACATACACATCTGTCAGGTATCTAGTTAAATACACTTCATGTTTTTAAGATCATCATTTGTTATACTCATCCTTCACATTTATATACTTTATATCGCCAAAAAAAGGCCCAAAAATTAGAATGGAGAAAATATGTTTAAATAATATAATATAATATAAATGTATTAATTAAATATAATAAGGACAAAGTCCTTAAAGTAACAAATAACTAGCATTACATACAGTAATAGGCAGCAAGCATTAATTTAATAAAATCTATTAACTAAACAGGGGTGTTCCAATAGTATTCTTGATTTTACCTGTTCCACTTCATCAATTTCTGTATCACTTTCTTTTATATGCATCTTCTTCTTAGTTTATATGTTATTATTCCATGAATTTGATATTTTCAACTAGAAATTTTAGCTTCCAACCAATGTGCAATAAAATAAAAATAAAAAAAAAATAAAAATACTGGCAATTAATCTGTTCTTAGAGTGGAAAAGGTCCAGATGAGTCAAATGTGATTCATTTTTCTTTAGTACCATGTGATTACAACATGATTACAAATTAAAACTAAACAATAACATTGCATCAGAGTTGCTCCTCCTCCTTATCATCATCATCATCATCAGAGAACATTTAGGAAGATGAAGATCTGCAAGTTGATGAGTTTAATATGCTTTACTTAAAAAAATCCTGAACTGCTCACAAACATTTCATTTCCATGACAATAATAAAAGAAATATTAAAGTAAAGTAAGTGATTACACATTTTGTGAATACCTGACTCCACCCTGGCTGTAGACACACTGCAGTCTACATTCACTGCATGTGAGTTCATGAAACATCTCAGCGTCTAAATTCCACAAGAGGGTATGTAACTCGGTTTGCGTGTATTTTGGGTGAACTGGTCCTTTAACATAATTATAGTTTTACATACAGTTCACACATTGTCACATTATGACTGAAGGAAAAACACACCTGTGCCAACAAGCTGCTGGTGGCGAACCTATATGTACACACACACACACACGTTTGCGCTTCATTCATAGTGAGGACTCTCATAGACATAATGCATTCCCTAGCCCCTTACTCAACCTAAACCCAATTCTAACCCTAGAACCAGGTCTTAACCCTGAAAAGGCCCTTTTAAGGGGCGAAAAAAGTGAGGACCAGCCCAAATGTCCTCACTTTGTCAAAATGTCCTCACTTTGTAGGTGTTTATACGATTTTAGGTCCTCACTCTGCAGCAGGTACAAGAACACATATACACACATATGATTGAAGCATGTGTGCAAATCTCTAGCTGATTAAGAGGAAAACATGAGTTCTACTTTCAGAAGTTGTGTTTTTAATTTGAATGCGCTCGCTGTTTGCTGACAGGGTGGCAGCTTTGATTAAACAGGTGCTGGATATTCTTGCTATGTAAGCAGAGCAAATTTGGGACTTCTGCTCTCTACACACAGTGCTGTGTTTATAGTCCAATCTGTCTTATTTTGAATGGAAATATACTGGAGGACAGAGTTACATCAGGAGGAGACACACACACACACACACACACAACACTGACCTGAGCTCAGAGCTGAAACTACAGCTTTAAAAGCATCTGAATGGGACTGGATGAGTCTCTACAAGAATAATAATGAAGCAGAGATCATACGAGGACAGAGCTGCTGTATGTTTATAGTTCTATATCAAGACAGTTTGCTCAGACTCCCCGGTTAACATAATTTGTAGACATGGATATAACAAGGAGTCACACTAAGGTCACTAAACAGAATGTGGGACTTTTAGGCATCAGTACAAATTACATAAAACTAACTTCACCTTAAGCTTTTTTATTTATTTTCCAGGGTAATTAATCATTTTTTTTCTAATAAAACACCATAAAACAGCATAAATTGCAGTGCCAGCATCGTCAGTTTTTTAGTTTGGACAAAAAAATCTAAAATTAACTGCAACAAATTTGATCCACTTTCAGAAAGTGGATTAAAAAAATGATGGTTCTTGAAAGTGTTGCCAGTTAATGCTTTGGTTGATCAACTAATTGAAACAGTTCAAATTTTTGTCATTTGAGGGTAGAGCCGGAAGCAGTTGCAGTTTTTTTCAGAATCCAAATATAAAATATGTTTTATATTGTATATGTCTATTAACAGCTATTTGGAGGAGAAAGCTCAACATTTCAATTTAAAACACTGCTTCATAAGATGTTGCAGAAACAAATTATAGGCTTAAGCTTAACTGGATCTGAATACTTCTTAAATCTTATCACGACCTGATGAATTTTGTTATGTTTCCACCATCCCCCAACACAAACGCGGCCTCTGAACATTATCTACGTTACTGTTCCTGTGTCCTGCTGTACAGATCATGCAGTTGCAGTTTGGTTGTATAGAAACCGGGTCAGACCTGTTTTCTTGACCCACGGGTGTCAGTGCTGCCTCTTCTTCTCTGTTTCTTCTCACTGTGCTGACACATATGACAGATTTATTCACCGCTCCTGTCCACTGGGACAGAACCTGGAGGAAGAGGCGCATTTCTCTGGCGACCTCCTTCATTTTCTGTTTGAGGACAGCAGGTCATGGGTCTTAGGAGTGATGTCACCACTCAATAGGCCTCTTTGCGTACAAAACAGCTGTTCATTAGCCTCAAAGTGGTGGCGTGATGGTCCACGTTTGAGATCCGCGATTATGGAGAGTTGACACGAGCAGCTGTGGTTGTCAGTGACCCGCTGCCATGTGCCACGCAGAGCTGAGCGTTTAACCTCTGACCCTGCATTTTTTCACACCTACAGGTCAACAAAAAGTCTGCTAAGTCCTCCTTCAGTTGTGGAATCAGAGCACAGGAAATGGCGCGTGAATGTATGTCTGTGTATGTAGGTCAGCGAGTGTCAGGATCCGGCAAAGCTGATATTTCCCTGAAGGCACATTTGGAGCAGTAACTCTAACACCTCACCACGCAGCGTTGCTGCGCCCGACTCTGTTTTTAACATGTGTTTTTCAAGAGGATGTTTTTTAAGTGAACAGGAATGCCTTTGAAGTTTGACACAACACTTTGCTCTCCTGCTTGTTTGCATCATGCCTCTCTTCTCCCTCTCATCATCTCCATGGAAAGAGAGCGGCCCTCTCACGAGTACAGTGGGTATCGTGTCGACCCTGCGAGAGCCTCCACGAACGCTCCTTTGGCAGGCCCTCTGGTGTGGAGCAGTAACGGGGATTAGTTTCCTTTGGACTAGCTCATATCATTATTGACCATATGCACAGTGAAGTATGAGTCCATAAATGGTGAATCTTGATTATGACACACATGTCAGCCACTTGTTTCTGTGGTCTGGTGTGTTTTTTGGTGTTTTTTGGTGTCTCTTGGCAGCAGAACAGTCAACTAAGAATTGATTTCATTGTAAGAGCTGAGTAAAACAACCCAAACACAAAATTGCACATGATTTAAGCTTGTTTTCTGCCTACAGTAATCAAAAAAATAACATCTCTGTTGTCTTCCTGGGTATAATTAACTGTGAAACATCATGTTCAAGATGTGGCTATGTTTTTGAACAGAAAATCTCCACTGTTCTTTAAAAACCATGTAACACGATGCACCCTGGAGGGACTGCTATGATTTTCGAGGCGAGGGACAGTTGATGTGGGTATCTGAGCAAGGACTGGTAAACAGTCTCTACCCCGAGGCCAAGCCTCAGCTGATAATGTTTTTTCCACCAGTCTGCTGTTTCTAACATGGCTTTTTTTTATCACCACCAGAAACAAACAATATTGTACTGAGATAATTACTTATCCGATAATGTAATCATCTTAAACTTTGTGAGTGCGATTAGGTGTACTTTTCTTGTCAAAATAAACCAAACCGAGATATACCAAACAATATAACTTTAAAATCAAGTTGTTAACATGATACTTTTCATACTGTTTCTTTATAGCAGACCTATAAGTTACAAGTTAAGTTAAATAAGTCATTCCTAGAGACTGAGTCAGGACCCAAGGGTCATGGGAGATTCCTCTAGTTTGCCAAATAAATTTGTGTGATTTTCCCCCCAAGCCTTTTACTTTAGATATCTGCAGTACACTTCTGAGCCACCTGAGGGAGCTTGTTTGTTTTCTATCACAGTCAAGTTTTTAACATAATAACCATAATAACCATTCTGTGGCTAGCCACGAAAAATGGTGCTTGGCTTATTACGAAAAGACCAGCTAAATAAAAGAGTACAGCTACAGTTCGGCAAATTATCACCTGTGAGCTAAACTCGCACAAAGATGAGTTTTTAATCTAGCACAAAAGCCAATTTAAAGAATGTGCAGCCAAATTAAACCAAACTAGTGCCTGTAAAATGACATACAAGGACAGGGGGGGTTTCTGTTTTCACAAAAAATATACAGAAAACACAGAATTATACTGAACAATCCACCAAGTACACATGATTTGTGCTTTTTTCTTGTATACCGGACTGGGGTGCAATACTTAAAAACAAGCAGGCCCATCTACATTTATACCATATTATTAATGTGTAAGTAAAATTCAAAATGCCTATTTAAGTCCTGTTAAGTCCAACCAATGCATTTGTTAAGTATTAAGCAAGTACATTTTCAATAAAATATGTATTGAATTAACTTAACTTATTGGAAATATGTCTGGTGAGCTCCTATGAATATGCAGTACAAAAGTATTTGGACACGTGACCATTATAGCAACAGACTGTTCAAATACATAGTGTATCCAGGATTAAATATGGAGTTGGTCCCTTTGCAGCTGTAACAGCTTCCACTATTCTTGAAAGACTTTCCTCGAGATTTTGAAGTGTTTCCACAGGAATTTGTGCCCATTCATTCTGTAGAGCATTTATGAGGCTCTGTTCCAGTTTATCCCAAAGGTGCTTGACGGGGTTGAGGTCATCGGCTCTGTGAGGGCCAATCAAGCTCTTCCACACCAAACTCATCAAACCATGTCTTTTATTGTCCTTGCTTTGTGCAAGGAACAGTTATGTTGAAATAAAAAAGGGCCCTTCTCAAACCTTTTGCCACAAAGTTAGAAGCATAGCATTGTTCAAAATGTCTTGTATGCTAAAGTGTTAAGATCGCCCTTTATTGGAAATAAGGGGCCGAGCCCAAAGCCTGATTGAAACACCTGAATTCAATACGTAACAGGTGTGGCCAAATACTTTTGTACATATAGCATACCTTTAGTTGTAACAAGAATTTTAGAAAAATATTATGAGAAAATGTAGTTTTTATAGTAAATTGGTTTGTCATTAAAACATAGGTCCCTATTTAAAACATTTGGGAAACAATGCATCAAGGTTCTTCCTCCTCCTCCTCCTCCTCATATTAACTGCTTACCATTGTGTAGCATACAGAAGCAAAAGAAAACAGATGTTTTTTGTGTTTGATGGAGTGGGTGTTCACTTGGAGTAGGCTCACTCACATAGATACTGTACACTAACATTAAATGAAATAAAGAATAGTTATTGTAAGTCCAAAATAATAATTTTTCTACTGGAACAAACTTCAAGGGGAACTCCTCCTAACAGCTGTCAGACACAAACACAGATTAAAGCAGTCAGATAAAATGATCCTTTGGTTATAATTTTGTTTATCATTCATATATTTTGTCTGTCGTCCTGGTGGAGGAGGTGACTTGTAACCACAACATATGCATTATAGAGATCTGCTCATATCTGAAAACAGAACAGCCGATTGTTCCGACAGATGTTTCCCCCCCCCTCCATTATAATGCTGTGATGTTCCAACATCTGCTCACAGTGAAAACCAACTTAGTCACACACAGTCTCTGTCCTGATGACAGTGCTTTCATTCTGCTCATAAACATATGTGATAGACGCTTCTGTCAGAAGCAAACACAACAAACACCAATCACTGTCATCACCTTTCACTGCCAAGGCCTTCTGGTCATAACACTGTGTCAGTATTATTCCGCACTGTCGTGTTTCACTGGAATAGACACAACAGTCTGCAGATGATTCATTTCATACAGAAAATATGCTGTATGACTAAGTGGGATTCTTTGATTACATGTCTGATAATAATCTGTCTCTTTCCCTGTCTGCCCTCACCATGCTGTCTTCACTCCTTATCTCCTGATCAGGGTGGAAGCAGCAGAAGCAGGTCAGCGATGTGACCGACTATGCTGGACTACACAGTCCGGGATGGAGAGCAGGACGGCCTCAGACCTTCAGAGGCTCCCCAGTCTACAGTTCCTCTTTCTCTTTCTCACCGTCTCGGGTGAGAAAATAAATCCTGTTTTTTCCTCATCAAACTATTACAAGCCACTTCACAATATAAACAGCAATAAGAGCAATATTTTGTGCCTAATACGATTGATTCTATTTTATTTTCTTCTCATGCACATAAGTGTCCCACCCACCCAAAAGTGAGGTTGAGGCAGTCCATCAACAAACCATTACATTGTTACATTGCATCCCAAAAAATCTGCTGTGATTACTTTTCACAGTTATTCAACCAAAGGAATTGAACATAAACAGAGGACATTACTGAGAAAAAAGGGCAAAATCAGTCTCAACCTCATCAAGTTCACACATCGAACACGGTCTGGCATGACATCTATCTGCAAAATATGACATTTCCACAAATTTTTTATTGCATTTTCTGTACCTATGTTCATACATATATGATAAATTTATCATAACTTCATTTTATGCATGTTTTGTTTATTTTCAAATTCCCTACTTAATAGTTAAGTAAAAATCTGGGGGAAAAAAATGGAAAATCACCTACAACCCATCTGTGGTTCCTGATCTAATGTCTCAAAATGACTGCTTTACAGTTTTTACTACTGACGTTTATTTTACTTTACTTTTTAACTTATAATTATTTATGTGTGCAAGTTTTTTTTTATTAATTTTGCATTAATTAATATGCAATTATATTTCGAACTTCTCATACTTTTAAATCAAAACAAACACTTTTATTTTGAAATATGTTAAATATCATCAATATCAATTTTGAGCTCATATTACTAACCCTTTCTGAGTAGTGGCTTTTTTGTAAAAAAAAAAAATAATTTGAATTTGAAACCCCTGCCATGAAGACTGTAGAACAGAATACATTTGTTTTAGCTCTTATCAACTGAGAAGTTACTGGTGACATGGAATAAAAAGCTGACCAGTGCAGCAGTTCCACTAATACAATACAAACATAACATACCATAACATTAGAGAGCTCAGAGATAAGATTAACTATTTGGGAAAACAATGTCCTGACGTCATAACAGAGGAAAAAGCAGCCTGGCAATAAAGGGAAAGGTCAGTCAGAATAATATGTATTGGAGAGGCAGTTTAAAATATATAATGTAGTTGTTAAAAGAGTTAAAATAACAAGAATTCAGAGTTAAAGCAATGTTTTACAAGTGCAGAGAGCTGAGGTTATATGGTACAGCAGTATGTCTATTTATATAATATTATATAATATTATGATAATGTCATCTGATTTTATTGTAAACGGTCATTAAGGGCTGTGTAATAACACAGAGGGATGAAAATAAATCAACTTTGTAATTACCAGTTTAAATTCATGAACATTTTTCATGTGAAGGTTTTATACTGATGACAGCCTGTAGTAATTCTCATTACCAACCTATTACTTACAAATTACTTTGGAAATAACATGTATTACTGCAGTATTACATCCTTGCTGTCGCAATATTGCAATTGCTATTACCAAGTAATAGGTAAAAGATGTTTAGAAGGATCTTGCAGTCAAATACAGGCTGATTGCCCCTTAACTTGTTTTTGTTCTTGACAATAAACTGGTCCAGTTCACTAATGTGATTATTTTCAATTCTCCCAGAGGAAATAAGAAGTGCTGCTGCACCTCTTATTAACGCTCTCACTTGCTCATTGTGTATTTTTTTATTATTTGTCTTGGGGAGAAATGAAGAACATTTTATTCGGTTGTTTATTAATTTATTTTGTTTTGATCTTGTCCATTGCTTTGAACATATAGATCATTCTGCATTTGGCAAAGCCACCTGCTTTGAGCCCCTCCCCCCATTTTTGTCTTCTTTTCTGTTTTTGCACACATTCTAAAGAAACTGGGTGGCATGAATGGTCTTACACCAAAACACAGGCTGCAGCCTCATGCAGATCTCAAGACTGATGTCTGCTTGTGTGTGAGAGAGAGAGAGCCAGCTCATAATACTAAAAAAAAAAACCATCATGCTCTTGATTTTTCTCTATCGTTCCTTCCTAACTGTCGTTTTTTTTTTGTTTTGTTTTGTTTAAAGCATGGACATCTACACAAAGCCAACATTGTGGACGACCGAGGACAAATGGACAGTTCGGACATTGTCCCACAAACTCCGGCCTTCCCGGTGTCTCCTCCAACGCCCTACAGTAAGAGATAATGTCAGGATGGACTCTCCTCACTGTGGACTCTCCTCCTTTTATATCTTATCGTTGTCTTCCTATTCTTCCCAGTGAAACATTTCTCTGAGTTTTCCCAGCTCAGGAGTGGAGAGCAGTGGGACCAACACAGCTGGACACAAGGTACACTTTCCCAGGAGTGTGTGTGTGTGTGAATGTGTGAATGTGTTACAGTGTGCATGTGTCTGTGTGGTTGACTGGTGAGAGCCCTAAAGTTTGAGCCCAAACACTTGAGTTCCTAATTGCTACTAGACGGTGTATGAGAGCTGGCTGGAATGTCCTCCTAACACACATGTGCAGGTTTGCACCTTTACTCTTCTGAAGGTTAGCTGACCCTAACCTTAACCTAACCACAATTCAAATCTTAGTCCTAAACTTGAACAGTTCCTCAAATATGAGGTTCTGTCTCGTTAGGACCATGGTTTTGATCTCCACAAGGACTACTGGTCCTGTGGTCAGTGTTCATGTGAGAAAAGGTTTCAAAAAGGTAACAAATACAAGTACACACAGACATTCTCTTAACCTTAACGTCAACCTAACCTCAACCTTAAAATTTAGTAATTAATATCACAAGGACTTCCTTTTTGTCCCTATAAGGAAGACAAGTCCCCATAATGTGACTGTGTAAACAGATTTAGGTCCTCACAACATGGATAAGACCTGAAACACACACACACAGCAATCTTAGTGAAGACACTCATGGTCATTATGCATTAATCCAATTGTAACCCTAAAACCAAGACTTAACCCAAAAGAAAACCCTTAAAGTTGTGATGACCAGCCAAAATGAGCCCAGCCTAAACTTTATCCCTAACCTTAAACATTAATGGCTTAACCCCAGCCTTAACCTAACTGCACAATTCAAATCTTAATCCCAACTTTAACCAGAGCCTTTAATAACAAAGTTCTGCCTCATTAGGTCCAGGGTTTGGTCCCCATGAGGACTATTGGTCCTAAAAAGTCTGTGTTTTTACATGGTGCTGAAGAGGTCACAAAAACGAGCAGTAACACACACACAAACTTGTTTTTATACCTCAGTGAGGACACATCATTGACATAATACATTCCCTTTTCCTTTACCCAAACATTAACCATCAAAACTAAATGCTTAAGGGTCTTAACCCTAAAAAAACCCTTTAAAGTTGTGGGGCACAGACAAAAGTTCCCCACAAAGATAGGTTTGTACGTTTCTTGGACCTCACAAAGATATTAATACAAGTACACACAGTCACACTGAGACATTGTACATCGTTGCTGCTAAATACTGAAAATTACCTATTATATAATAACAATAACACTAGCAGGCTAATGCAGGACAGCTGATGCTGGACGTCTGCTAATAATAGCCGGCGGTCACAGAGGAAGAGACCACTGCTGGCAGGATGTCCACTCACGTCCTGTTCTGGGAGGGGACAGAGGGGGAGAAGGGAGGGTCTTTTGTTTTGTCGGGACATCCTGATCGAGGAGATCTGCAGGTCACAGCTGCAGGAGGAATTTACTGTAGTGTCAAAAAACACACCGACCTGCAGCCAACTTTCATATCTCATCTCGGTCTGGAGAAGAAATGAGGGACTGGACGATGTGACGAATTTGGTGTGAAGTTAGTGCAGTCATGAGAGGATTCCTGGAGTGATGAGAATAGTCAAAGTGATTTAAATTGAAAGTTGGCTTTAAAGTGTTTTCTTGTGCTTATTCAGGAAGTTGTACTTTTTGTTGTGTAATAATATCTTTAAAAAAAAGCCCAGCACCACCAGTAGGTGATCTTGTGATGAAAATTGGAAAGTGGCCAGTTGATACTAAACAGAGTTTTAAGCCCTTTTCAGACAGGGTTAGTTTTACATGGAGAGGTGGGTTAAAGTAATTTGCAAATGCATCAGGTTAGTACAAATGTTGTACTTACAGCTATGTGAATAAAGGGTGTAAAATACTGTATCACACTGATATTGGGTTAGGCCAAAACTTAAGTGCTCAATCTATTTATTTAACATTAGTTTGTAAAACAAGTATTTATCAAATTAAACTTCTTTTAAAGAAATGATAAGAAATTATCTAATGGCAAAATGATTTAATATGACGTCATAAAATGTAGGGCATCGGAAACCTAAATATTTCCCCTAAACATTTATTAAAAACACAACCACAGTGATATTTACTAAAGCTTGTAAATGATGAGTTCACTGATTTAAAGGGCAGTTCTGTCTGTTTATTGTAAACAGATTTGTCAGAAGAGGCGACAGGATGGAAAAAGAACTGGTGAAAGGGGTGGTTATTATATGTGCAAAGACAAACTCCTCAGTCTTTCTTTCTTTCTTTGTTTCTGCTGGATGGACAGAAGAATTAACAAAGGACAGAGAATATCTTCTGCTCGCACTCATTTTGGGGGCAGACAAGAGTTTCCTGTTTCCCACGTTAAAGGCAGACGATAGTCTGGGAAACAGTTTACCATGGCGGGACAGAACACTTGGATTCCTCCCTCTGTAAATGTCTTTATTCATGCTTACAGTCATTAATGTAATCACAAATTGGCCTGAGGCAGCTGTAGTGTGGGGAGCGATCACTGTGGGCAGGGGCAAAACAACGGTGAGCTCGGTCTGCCACACTGAACCCCCGCGACACGAGTTCCCACACTGTTATCGCCAGTGTGATCACGCAGAGATGCTGGGACTGTGATGTGCGTTGGTGAGGTTCAAACAAACACATACAGTTTGTATGACAGGAACATAAAAGGATAAAAGGAAAAAGTTAGCTGTCTGATAATCTTTATTTAACAATATTTCCTTATATTTACAAAACCCAAGTGCATTAATTATTATTTATAATGCATGAAATATTACAGAAGTAATATATATATATATGTATATGAAAATCTGAAAACTCTGATCCGTTACAGCCCATTCAGAAATATTGTGTCATATTTCCATTTTGTTTCTGCTGTATTTTCATTCCAAAAAAGAATAATGAACAGACCAAAAAGTCACAGATGCGGAAGAGAAGGAAAATGAGACGAATAGTGGACAGTTTCTTCTTCTGCAAATGTCAAAATAGTCCATTCTCATTAAACACTTGTTGCATGTCTACACACACCACAATCTGATCATTTCATTTTTTTGTCCATGCAAACGATGGACTTGTAAATTCCAATCGGAACAAATTTTTTTCAGAATTAAGAAATTTTGCACATGTAAACATAGCTAGTCTTCCCATTTGCACTATTCATCGCACGTGTTTTGCTTTGCCTCAACCCAAAGTTCTTTTCTTGTGAATGTCCAGTTCCACGTGACGGCTCGGCTCAGCTCGGCTCAGCTCAGCTCAGCTCAGCTCAGCTCAGCTCAGACATGTTATGTAATAACATTTCTTCTGTTTACTTGAGGCCAAATAAAAAAATAAACAGTGATATATATACAGAAGCTCTGAGGAAGCAGAGGCATCTTTCAGCTAAAGGAATGCAGATGTGGTTATAAGCTGAGGTTTAGAAAAGGCAGATGGTTCACACAGACAAAGGCTGGCGTGTCTGACTCTCAGGGGTTAAAGGTCAGGGGGAAGTACCGGTCAGTGGTTCTCCTTCAGATGGTGAGATTGTTCATCTTGAACAGAGAGGGTTTTAGGTCAACACTTGAAAGTAAATTCAATTATCCATATTTTATGGTCTTCAAAACTAAATAGCAACCGGACTGACTAGTTATTACTGCTTATATTACACAATATTTGATATTTTTAAATCATCACATTGATCAGTTATTTAGCTTACACTTTATTTTTATTGAAAATCTTGTTTCGACTTCACCCATCAGGGGTTGCCACAGCAGATAATTTACCTCCAGCTTGTCCTCTTCTGTTATACCAACTGTCCTCATGTCTTCCTTAACAACATACATGAACCTTCTCTGTGGTCTTCCTTTTTTACTCCTGCCTGGCAGTTCCATCTTCAACATTCATCATCTAATATAATCACTATCCCGCCTCTGCATTTGACCAAAAGTCTCAACCTTCATTCTCTTTATCTCCAAACCATTCAAGCTGAGCTGTCCCTGGAATATGCTTATTTCGAATCCCTTCCATCATGGTCCCTCCTTACAAAAATCTGAGCATCCTCGGTTCTGCCACCTCCAGTGACTCCTGCCAATTTCTCCAAACAATACATCACAGCAAGTCTCACTACAATCTTGTAGAGTGTCCCTTTCACTTTTGCTGCTGTCCTTCTGTCACACTTCACCCCTGACACTAGTCTCCGCCCACTCCACCCTGCCTGCACTCTCTTCACCTCTCTTATGCACTGTCCGTTGCTTTGGACGGTTTAGTGTACGTAGGTATTTACTTTCTCCACCTCAACTCTGTCTCATTGCCATTCACACACAGGCATTCTGTCTTATATTGAAAATACTTCAGATAATATATCTTGTTATATACCTTAATTTTCCTAACAGGGAAACAAAAGTTTGACAGCGACCGCAGAAAACTATGCATCAGATTTTTGTGGATGGAGCGGTTCTTTGTTTGCGTCAGAGACTTTCACTTCAAAAAGAAAGGCTCACTGTGGCTGGTTTGCCCTGCTTTAAAAAACATGGTGGCAAAAGATGGCGTACTTCATTGAGTCAAGATTCTTGCCTAAAGTACATACACTACATGTGGCGCCTGACCATTACACCAACAGGGACTGCAATTACATATTCACATACATATACAGTACAGTTTAATATGGAGTTGGTCGCAGCTTCCACACTTCTTGGAAGACTTTCCTCAACATTTTGACATGCTTTTATTGGAATTTGTGTCCATTCATTCTTTAGAGCATTGATGGGGTCAGGCACTGATGTTGGACAATATGGCCTGGCTCACAGTCTCTGTTCCAGTTCACTGAAAAGGTACTCAATGGGGTTGAAGTTAGGGCTCTGTGCGGGTCAGTCAAGTTCTTCCTCACCAACAGTTTGTCCTACTTACAGTATGTCAGCAGTACCATTTTCAAAAAGGAGGCATGAAGCGTCCACGCACAGATGGATAGAGCTGGTGTCCATTCCAGCTCATTTCCTGTGACACAGAGGTGAAGAGATGCAGGCAGCACATGCCTCCAACAAAACAAAAGCCAACTCAACTCAAGTCAATCAGGAGCTTTATGGTGCATTTTATGTTGTGCTGAGATCAGACGCAGTCACTGTGAGTCTGCGTGGCCTTTGTCCCTGTATTTGTGGCGAGCAGATGGTGGGAGTGGACACACATGGCCTGACAGAGAGGCCACAGAAACCCCACTCATCCAACACTCCGAGCACCAGACACCACCTCGACAAACACCACCTCCTCACTGCGCTCCATAAAAGGCCACATGTGAACTCTGACCCCACTGGAATCCACTCTGATTGGGAGAAAGTGCGCGCAGGAGCTCAGCAGAAACAATGCTCAGTGGTCAGCAGGAAGAAGAGAGAAGGGAGGGTATGTGGGCATCAATGGACGAGTGGGGGGGGAAGTGGGGGGGGTGTGGGCATCAATGGACGAGTGGGGGGGGGGGGGGGGGGGGGGGGGGGGCAGACATTCTCTACATCTCTTTCCCCCCCCTCCCTCCGTCCCTCTCTCTGTTTTCCCCTCCATACAAAGCCTGAAGTTGAGCGGTGTCACAAGAAGCCAGGAATGAACGAGAAGCTTTTATTTTTCCATCTGGACGACGAAAGGAATTGGGCATAGTGGCAAAACTATTAAGCCCCGGAAAAAAGACTTCACCGAGTCAGGCTCAGAGAGAGAGAGAGAGAGAGCAAGAGAGGAGGAGATTCTTTTAAGGAGAGTTTCATTCACGCTGGGAGGCAGAGCGTCACAGAAAGAGATAAAGACTTTGGAGCGGGAAGGAGGAAAAGTGATCCTTTATTTGGGGGTTAAGGAGGAAACGAAACAGTTTTGGGGGATACTCATCCTCAGAGTGTCACATCATGACTGCGTCTCTGGGTATGTACTTTATATACCTCTTATATCAAGTGTCCGAAAAAAATGAATGAATGATTCTCTTCACATTTGTCTGTGTGTGTATGTGTATAAGGGCAACAAACCATCAAATATTGATTATTTCCATCACTAACTTTCCTTGCCTCCTGTCCCTCTGTAAGCTTTTCCCCCCATATTTTCACTGCAGGTTTTTCCTTTCTATTTTCTCTCTTGTGTTTATACATCGTTATCTCTCCCTCTGTCCCCTCTGGGAATTTTAAGGAGGGCATACAAGCAGAGAAACACTTCCTTTCTCTCCTCCAGGCCGCTGGAATTTTGCAGCACGCCCACCCAAACCTCATTTCTTTCACACTTTCAGTTCAGGAAGACTTTGTTGTCGTTGTTATTGAACTGATGTTGTGAACAGTAGTGTCTGCAGCACTCCTGATGTTCCACATCTGCTGGGATGGTGAGGTGGTTTGTTCCACTGCTACATTCATGATCTCATCCTGTTAAAGACTCTTTTGGTCTGGAATATTGGTGGTTTAACCAAGGGAGGTCTTTTCCCCTCCTCCATCTGCACTGTTGACCTGGACTGAACCAAAAATAATTCTTTGAAGTGTCTTGTTTTTGTTGGGGTTCTTATTGCTGTGTTACCCACATCTGCCAGAAGTGTCACACGCAATAAAACAGCAACATCTCACCGAGCCGCAAGATGAATAGTTTCAAACTTTTGCTGCAGTTAGGTACAATGAGACCTTTGGAAGTCCAGCAGGACTTTTCCACATTTGTTGAAAGTGGAATAATTAGGTGCAGTCACTGTGTTTATGCACAATGCCTCTTATAATGAGTTCAGTGACTCAGTATTTAGCATCAGAAAAGTTCAATATTCTCTTCAGAAGACATGTCAGGAACACAGACATCTTTGTTGTATTCAATTTGTGCCCGGACGGACCAGGCAGAGTACGCTTTTTGTGTTCTCAAGGGGAAGCTTACTTTATATACCAAGAATAATGACGTAGTTTCTGGTATGCAAAGGCCACTAAAGTTCCCTGATGTGCTCTGCAAAGGGAGGGTTGAGTGGAGAAGTTCTACATTGGTTACAATCTGCAGTCTCACCATTAGATGTCACTAATTCTTATGCACTGGACCTTCAATTGCCAGAGCCTTTAATTCAGTGCATAGCAAGTATCCCATTGTAAAACACACAGCTCAATGTGCAAAGAATGAAGCTTTAACCAATCACTGATTAGTTAATTTGCGTGAAAATGTTATCAGGAAACTTACAGTCCTACAAAATAAAGTATAAAAAACTTGTAAATTAATTGCGGGTCCCAAATTCAACACGAAGTTGAGCAGGTTGAAAACAAGTGCAAAATCATGGTTACTGGGCTGGTGTAGACACTTTATAAAGACTGTGTTCATTCCTTTTATCAGAACTCTACAGTCACTGTCCTTCACCTGAATGCAGCAACCAACCTTTTTGTTGTATTTTAACATGTAGTCATTCTGTCAATGAGAAAGACAGAAAAATGTTAGATCACGCCATAAAGGCAGAATACGATATATCTGAACAATCTCCTTCCAAAGTCTAGTCATTTCAGGGACCAGTGTCTGGAGGAGAGCAAAGCTTTTTAGTCTGAATTTGAACCATCTGTTTAGCTCATTTCAGCCCAGACTGACCATCAGCATTTGAATTTACCAGTGAGTTTCTCCAAGCTACAGTACCGGGCCACGATTCATCACCTGTGGTCAGCCTGGGCAACAGCCAATCAGAAGAGAGGCTGACACAAAACATTCTGTGTTCTTGCTAGAGCTCTTGAATGGACTGTTAAAAATACCTTTATATACACATAGCTTTGGTACTTCCAACTACAAATACTTTTTAATTGATATAAAAGTTTTTTTTTTTACTTTTTTATTAATCCATTAATTTACCATATGAGAAACATTTGACTTTTGCAAAACTTGCAGGAAGTAAAGGGCAAAAAGGCAGAAAATGTAAACCCCAAGGCTGGAAAATGTTGACAGCACAGAGGACAGAAGGCCAGCTGAGGATGCAGAGACCAACGGGGGAAAAGAGGACATTTTGTTCCTCAGAGAATTAATCAACAAGTGGACTGTGTTGTTTGGAGGCCGAGCATGTGTGAGATGTACCAGAGCATCAATTGTTCTCCATGTCAACGGTGATGATGTAATAGTGACTGGTACAACTGTGGTTTTTAACAATATGACACACAACGCATGAAAATACAGAAAGATTGGAATCTACATTCAACCAAAGTTTTCTATGTAGTGCAACAATGTTTTCAGATAGACAATGACAACATCGTCATCACCCCGGTGGCTGATAGAAGGTGATAAACCCCTCCGTCTTAGCAGTCATAGTACACCCTAAATATATTTTTTTTCTGTCACTTTGGGCCTTATTCATGATACAAGATTGATGCTGATTCTTCTAATCTCGTGTGTACAGGCAAGTGTTGCAAGTGCTCACGTTTTTATAAAGATTGGTTTGACAAAGTTATTTCCTTCTGTTCTGCAGAGACAGACTTGTTATTGGTCTAGGTTGGCAGCTGTCTTTCCCCATTACAGTTGTCTTAGCCAGTAGATAGTATGACCTATTGTAATGTAATGATTTTCACCCAAAAGTTCACTGTGTGAGAATTACTGCACCTTCAAGGAACTGCAGTGGCCTTCACATAACAGAGAGGATGCAACATGAAACAAACATCTATTTGGGCTGCTGTAGAAACATGAACCCCTGTTCCACCAAAATTACCAGGAACTTTTATTACCAGGTACTTATTTAACCGGGTAACCTCGTACATTCCGTCAAGTGTGCAAAGACCATTAGAACGATATGTGCTTTCACATCAGTGACTCCACAACTCTCAAATAAAACAAGAAAAAGATGCTAGATTTTTTTGAAAGTGTGTTGCTAGAGGGTGTGAATACTTGCTATATATAGTGACAATGCTGCTACGTCCACAAAACGGAAAGAGCTGCAAGATGTGTTCCACACAGCCCCGCCCATCCAAAGTTCCTGGTAATCTGAAAAGTCCCTAATCGCGAGTAGGTACTACATTTACCCGGGTAAAGCATTTATCGGTGGAAATGCGGAGGATTTTTAATTACCTGGGTAAATGAGAAAAGTTCCTATGGTGGAAAAGGGCCTATGGTGAAGATGGTGGCCTCCATGAAGCAACACCTTCGTCCTGAAATACATTTAAAAGGCTTTTTTTTCATTTGATTTGATTATACACTTTTGCAAACATACTTATGGGGAGTATATTCAGTTGAATACTGAATATACTACTGAACCTTTGAGAATACCACAGCCCATCAGAATCCTAAACATAGAACTTTTTATTTTTCTTTGTAAATATTTCACAGTTATTTGGAGCCAATTAACAAAACTGACAATTAAATGATTTCTGATGCATTTTCAATGTCCTCTCACGGCCCACTTGCAGTGGTTTCATGGCCAATCAGGGCGAACGACTCGTTGTAAATCACCGCTTTAGCACATTTGTATATGAAGAAATATGCAGCTACAGCTATAACCACAACCACAATCATTAGAATGTCTGCATGCTGTTTATGTATGTTTCTTTTTCTAGCACGTCTCTAATACAGTACAACCTGAAAAACAAATCACTGAAAGGCTGCTGACAAAATTATTTCTACATGCACAGATGTCTTAAAGTGTTCTCCTATAAACTACATATAGCCAGCTTTGACCTGGATTCCAGGAATAATTTTACCTAATGTTTCTTTTAAAACATTCCACAACCTGCATGGAAACAGACGTCCAAGGTTCCTCAACAAAGCTGTTGTCTCTGAACAAAAATATGACTCAAAGAGAATGAAGAGGGTCCCACTGTGTCCATATCTTTACAGAACAACCAGTCAGAAAGAGGTGCTTGTGACACACCAGCACGGTTTAGCTGCTGTCATGTGTGTTTCCACCAGCAGGAGGAAAATTCATGATCATTTCTCCAGATGGAAGATGTCTGAAGAATTTAACTGCAGCTTCAAAACATGATCAAATATCTGGGGTATTTTAGCTGTTCAGATTTCCTTAATGCACTGAATCATTGAGCTTCAGGGAGATTAAACAAGAAAGCTTGTTGGGCTGGAGATTGATTATCATATTTTATAAAATCCAAAACCTTGAATTGGAAATGTTTCTCCCTAAATTTACTGTCAGAGCCCGAGAGACTCATGACGGATGGCCTTCTCACACCGGCATGGTTCTAGCACACTTCCAGTTCCTGACCTAATTTTGGTCCAGCTGAGGCATTCACTGATTCTGAACCATTCCGATGAAAATGGGGATTTGGGCCTCCACTGAATTCCACCTCACAGAGGCTCAGTGAGATCCACGATGTAGCTACTGTAATATTTACTTCTGCTCACACTGTGCATTGAGCAATGCCTGCCATTATTGTTGACGTAAGGCAGTCGAACGTTGGTGTGAAGATCGGCTGGTTTGCTGAGATTACCAAGGTTTTCAAACAGGTTGAGAGCTGAATGGAAACCGTGCCAGTGTGGAAGCGCCATGTCTTTGATGAAAACACTCTCGATCAGTGAGATCTCTCAGGATAAAGAGCTAATTAACACAGAATTTAACTGAAGCAAAGCAACAAATCTACAGTGCAGTTCAGCAACATCTGATGCTGCACCACAGCTGACACCACAGCTGTAGCTGTGACTGCAGTTTATAAAGTTATTAACTCTTTATCACAATAACTCAGACACCAATAAACCCATCAAGGGTGACAAAGTTTCCTTTAACTATGACCCTGCTTACTACCACTTTACAGACTCAGTAAAGCTGTCGGTACGAACACAAGCAGAAAACACAGGAATATGATTTACAGTTTGTCCACTCCACAGAAGCACAATTGCTCCACTCAGGACCCAGCAAGGCTGAGGTTGATTGATTTTGCTTTGACTGAAGTAGGGAGGGTAAGGCTTGACAAGCGATCACATTCTGATGCAGAGCCAAGTGACACCATGGAGAAAGAACCTTGTTCTTTTTACTTTAAAGGAGAATTCTTGTTTCCCTCTCATTTCCAGATTATTATTTGATCACTGTAAATATGCAGGGCAAGTAAAACTTTTGTTTTACTTGCCCTTAGGGGGGCGTGGTGAGATGCCGGGGGGGCGCGTGTGACCCTGGAGAACATGCTTTTTTTGCCGTACTAGAATAAAGTGTAATTGCACATCCATTACAGTAGTTGGCAGTGGCGCTCTCGTTGTCAAAGTGTGCGCAGGGAGTATTAGCTCCATGGTAGGGTGTCAAAGTGCAGTATACAAACCCTTAAGGGACAACATGGAAAATTTTTTAACAGGTATGAAAAGAAAGGCGGAGAAAGACGGAGATAATGAGACAAAAAAAAAAACATCTGAAAGCTAAGACGGGGAACTATGACGAAGCACTGCATTAAGTGAATGTTATTATCCTCATTGTTCTGGTTAAAGAATATGTAGCCCAGCTCCTTTGTGCCAGAAACTGTGTTGTATTTTTTCTTCAGAAACCCTGTCCTTCAATACGTTCACTTCATTATTCATCATTCATTATCGACACTTACTTTACAGAGAGCTTTGCTGTGCGTGCCGCCACTTCTCTGGACCCACAGGAGCCAGACACTTGCTCTCACTGATAACATGGCTGCCAGAAGGTACTCAAGAAAAACTAATAATTCAGCCACTAAACAAAAGCTCACCTTGCAAAATGTTTGCCAACTGGAGTTTATATCTTTAGAATATGCTTGATAATTTATCTTGCAATTAGACAGCCTTTTCCAGCTGGAAACTTCATTGTCCATTGAAAGAATGTGTTTTTAGCTCACAGGGACACTATAGCTGCTGGTCTACTGCCGCCTCATTTGGCAAATTTGTGTCAGGTAAATAAATCCAAACTGAGGATTTCACAACAAAGTCATAAAAACAACACATTTGAACTTAATGATGGAGGCAGTAGTGAATTAACAACTCCTGTGTGCTGTGATATAAAAACATTCATTTTCTCCATGGACCTTTGTGCTGAGAGTGAGCGATTGAAAAAGTAACACAAATGTAAGTTTCCAGTCAGAAAAGCACTGAGAAAAAGCAGCAAATATATTCTTAAGATGTCATAGACTTAAAAGTAAATGTAGAACTTATTAGGTAAGCTTGTGTCCAGTGGCTGCAGTCCTTCGGTCCCCGTTGGCAGCAGTGGCTTCAGTTGGAGCCAGTACCCATCTTGCAGGTAGATCTATGGGAGCAGCCCCCCACATCAACAGAATCAGTACCTCAAAAACCTGACAAAAAAGGTGAACTATCACTTTAAATGTCGAAGGGGCAAAATTATTATAGTCTCAGTGGGAACAGGTGTCTTCCTCCCCATTATGTTCCTGTTTTTTTTCTCAGGGCCTCTGTTTGTCCCTCTCTTCCTTCTGTCTGCAGCCTGTGTGAATGCTCTGAACAGCTGTAACATACCATAGACCATCGGTCAGCTTCAGTGTGTGTGTGTGTGTGTGTGTGTGTGTGTGTGTGTGTGTGTGTGTGTGTGTGTGTGTGCGCGCACTAGTATTTGTTGCCTCTTTTGGACCTTTTCTGGCATAAACACTGACCTTGTAAAGACTAGAAGTCCACATGGAGACCAAAACCTGGCCCTAATGAAGCAGAACCAAATTTCCAAGGAACTTTTGAATTGTGGTTTGATTAAGGTTAGGGTTAAGAATCAACTGATTATGATTAAGGCTAGAGATGAGGCTTTGTTTGGACTGTGCAAATGAATGGAAGTCAGTGCAGTGTCCTATAAAGAATAGCTGTGTGTGTGTGTGTGTGTGTGCTCACATTCCTGAGGTCAGCAGGGAGTCTGGTAACCCACTGTTGTCCTCCCTGTGTGTGCATCATTGTGTGCACGTTTCTTAGATGTATGTATGTGTTTCACGAGTAAATGTTTGGGTGCGTGAGTGGAAGCATAAAAGAGACAAGGAGAAGTGTCTCTTTGTCACACACAGCAGCTCTGTAGATGATCATGTGACGACTGCGTGTTTTCTGCGTCTGTTTTTCCTTCTCTCTGCCTTTCAAAACCATCATGCTCATGTGGACGTCAGTGTGGTCTGAAGTAGGAAATATGAGGGCAGATATTAGCCCCAGATAACCTCACTGTGCTTTTATTGATTCATGGGATTTTTCCTTGATGCTGAGCATGAAGGTATGCACAAGTTTTCAGCCTAAGCCATATAACAGTCACTCACTGTGATCGGGAAGGTGTGTGTATTTGGTAGAGGCAGTATTCATATGCATGGGTTACACGTTTGTGTGAGATGGGTGAGGGTGGGGGGTGTTGGTGAAGTTTGGCAGCCGTACCCATGTGGGTCTTTGCCATCTGGAACTGGTTTTGCACAGTTTTAGCCTAAACTGAAGAGGCTTTGTGCACATTCTTAGCGGCAGAGAGGGGGAAACAACAACGGACAGAAAAACACACAAAAAAAAGGATGTAAGGGATGGAGAGGTTGTCTCTCATAGAAATTCAGCAAAGCTTGAATGGGCAGAAGTGGCAATATGAGCCAAAAGCTAGTTAAGATATCAAATGAATACAGTACATACACTCACCAGCCACTTCATTAGGTACAACTAATTAGCCAATTACATGGCAGAAACAAACATTTAGGCATGTATACATGGTCAAGTGCAAACCGAGCATCAGAATGAGGAAGAAATGTGATTTAAGTGACTTTGTGTGTGATATTGTTGTTGGTGCCAGACGGGCTGGTCTGAGTATTTCGAAAACTGCTGACCTGCTTGATTTTTCGCGCATTGCTATCTCTAGTTTTAGAAAGAACGGTCTGAAAACAAGAGGAAATATCAAGTAAGCAGGCAAAAATGTCTTGTTGATGCAAGATGTCAGAGGACACTGGATTGAAGGCAACAGTAATGCAAATAAATTTGTTACAAACAAGGTGTGTAGAAGACAAACCATGTGTCACTCCTGCCACTTTATAAGGTGCCCTGTGTACCTAATAAAGTGGCAATGACCTAATAAAGTGGCAATGAGTGTATATGACACAGCAATGTGAAGTCACCGTTCTAATTGTGGCCTCAGACCATTAAATAGGAACAATATTCTGTACATTATAAGTATTTCAAGAGCATTAATCTGGCCTGATGGTTGATTCTAGTATTTAGTACCAGTTTTTAATATGAAATGTTCAATGCCAATCACACTAAACCCTGATTTATACTGGACTATAAATTACATCTTTGACGTAAAAGTGACGCTCACTTTGCTCTCCTGGTCTTGTCCATAATTTGTTGTGCAATGGGACTAGTAATCACAGTTTCCTCAGCAGAGAGATCTTCCAATCCAATCTAATCTAGTCCAATCCAGCTTTATTCACATAACACTTAAAAAAGCAGTTTAACAAAGTGCTGTACACAGAATAAATGACTGTCTCCTGGACTCTCATTGCCCTGTTAGGTAAAGTGATTTCAAATTTCAAAATTCAAAACTATCAAAACAAAGAAGAAAAAAAACATAATTAATTACTAAACTCCATGCATGGGGTGAAATGGTGTGAACGCAATCCAGATGCCGGCCAATGACCACTAGAAACTGACTTGTCATCGATTTGTGGATAACACTTAAAAGAAGCTGCAATTGCATGTTGTGGCCACTGGGTGGTGCCAGCAAAAGGCCACCAAAAATATTCTCTTGTGTAGACCACATAGAGAAATTTATGCTTCTTACGCATAGCCTACTTCCTGTTGCCAGTAGGTGGCGATGTGACTGTACTTGTGTATAGGTGTTTGGATGTCCTCAGGGTGGGACGCTCTACATCAGTATGACGTTTGGTGAAGTTTCAACAGTGTTTGCTGAGTCACAGCTACAGTATTTTGCGTTTTTTGGTGAACCATGGAAGTTTGCCACCCTGCTGTGGCCACACCCTTTCAAATAGTTGGAAGCTTTTTATAACTTTGCATGTCATGGTTCTTTAGATATAGCACAGACCAAGTTGAAGACAATCAAATCTGTAGGAGAAACATGTGGAAATCGCCATCTAATGACCGCTAAATTCAAAATGGCCGACTTCCTGTTGGGTGTCTTGGTCAAACACCCAGCAGTGGCAGCTGACAGATTCATTTACCAAACAGGACGATAAAATATTGAAAAAGCTGGCTGGAGGATGGAGTGTGAACCATGGAGATGACTGAAACTTTTGGCTGGGGCCATAAAGAATATTTACTATTCATCTCTCCTTCTGTTTCACACTGAGCTCATAATCTCTCTCCATCCATCTTCCCTGGACATGAGTAGCTATGGCTACTGTGAAGCATGGAGTAAAGATGACCAGACCAACCTTACAGAGCACTGTCTGGTCTCTGAGGTCAGGGGTCGGGGTGGGGTCACTCACAGCCATTGTGGCAACAGTTTGGCCTGTTCTGTAATTAAGTGGATGAGCTGTGAAGCAGCAGATGTGACAAACCACGGCGAGGAAGGACCTGCCGTGGGAACTGAGAGGAAAGCGAGGGAGAGGGAGATGAAGCTTGGCTGCTTTCTGGGAAACGTCCGGAGAAAAGGAAAACTGACAGCAACTATGGGAATGTTTGAAAACTCCTGCTGCCCTCGACACATTCCTCTCAGCTGATGTTTGTTTCTCCTAAACAACAACAACACAAACTTGGATTATCTCTTCTTCCTGTTCTGTGCATGAGATTCTGACTCTTAGTGAACTACAAACTACAACACAATCAGCACTGAATGAATGAATGAATGATTTTTAATCATAGGGTTGACACAGTGGGTGTCAGGTTGGAGACACATGCAAATGTTATACCATTTGCAGCAGTAACTCTGTAAAATAATCTTTTTCTTCATCAAGAAAATTTGGTATGGAAACTGAAATATTTCAAGTGATCTGGAATCGTAATGACTCCAGCCGTAGTATTTTGTTAAGTGGCCTTGCTTGATGATTATGGGACATCACTGTGGAAATAAGTTAAATGTATGTTATTTTTAAACAAGAAAAATATACAAATCAATTCTAAGTCAGTTTAGACTGTCCATTTAGTCAATGCTTTGAGTTACTAGTACTATTGTTGTACATCATATTTTGAGTTAATTGTATTTATGTACTGTATATATATAAATATGGTAAATACAGTAAGTGTTAGGGAATAAATTAAATTTCTCTAGTCTATGATTTATGTGTATAATGTATTTGAAACTACCAGAGTTTCTCCAAAAATGATGAAGAGGAATACAGAAAATATATTAAACAGATTAAAAGAAAATGAAGTCAATAAAAATATTACACAATAGCAGATGAGATTAACGCCCCAAACTCCACAATCAAACTGCTGCACATTTTTAAAAAACTGTACATAAATCAGTTTTATGAAGCATGTCACCAAGATTTTGTGTAAAAATTCCCCAACAACAGCTAGTTTGTTTCTCTCTGCTGTTTTCTGCTACTTTGTTCAGTTACTTTACTAAATAAATCCAAACATTTAAGAATGTAAAACTAAAATACTGAGCTACAAGATACTGTTTACAGTATACAATTTACAATTTACAGTATAATAGCCGACTGATAAGTGTAGCTTCAGTATTCGGAGGGTATTATTCATACATACCATATTTTGTAGGTGAAACCTAAATATGCAATACAAAAATAGAAAAATATTAAGACAAAAAATTACATGTACAAGTGCCTGAAAATGTACTGCCAGTTCTTTATCTGTAACGTGGTCAAATACCATGCCACAAACTTGATTTATGGACAGTATGATGTACGTGAAGACATACGTACGTCAAACTTTCACTGTGTCTCAGTGAGTCTTACTCAGAGCAGCTGCCAGTAAATTCACACTTAGAGATCATCTGATACACCGTACTTAATGTAGGCATCAGAGAAATGTGTGTAGGAAGGCGTCTGCTGTGGGAAAAAGTAACTTTAAATTCTTAATTCACTTGGCAGCAGGACTGTATTAGCAAAAATAAAATCTCTTGGCTCCACATGACTTTATTTATGATTGTGTGCCATAGTTTGTATCATACCAAAGTGGTTGATTTTTTAAGTACAAATTAAATTATAAAAATGATTATAAATAATCATACAAGCATATTACACTACAAGCATTTTTTAATGTTGTAGTTTGTAAATTGTCTTTATCGACGGCCACTGAAACTCTTTACAGTTCAATTTTGCTTCTCATTCATTTGCATGGATCATCTAACAGAACGTGCGGTGTTTTGTGTTCATTTATCGTATTTATTCACAGCAAAATACAGCTAAATGTATTTAATAAACACCAAATTAACTGCTATTCAATGTTTGAAAAGGATCAAGTAAGGTACCTTTCTTCTTCTACTCCCCCTTTTCTTTCTTTTAACTAAACAGTAAAATCACAGCTTTGAAAAAACCAACACAAGAAAATAAAGGATAAAGTGTCTGTGAACTAGAGGAGCTGTGGATCAAACTGCTGACCCTCTAGCTGGAATATGACTCTTGTTACCTACTTATCCACAGTTGCACCGTATCTGAACATATTTATTTTTATTTATTTATCCATGCCTAATGATTCAGCTGCAGTTTTGACTCACACATTCCTGGACTCTCATAACTCAAACAGCACACACGTGATTCTGTAAACCACTCGAGATGCTGTCACCCGGGTTTGATCGAAAAAGCTGGAGGTCGAGTCCAAAGCATCCACTCCGTCGCTGAGCACTTTACAATGACTGACTCTTTTCACGGTGACTCATCGTGCTTCACAGGCCCGTCTGTGGTCTGAGGAGGTCTGTCTGTGCTGTTCACAACACTGACACACTGTTGTCAAAATGTCATGTTGGCATGTTTGACATGCCCTGTAATATCACACACACACACACACACACACAGCTATTCTTCATAGGACTCTCACTGACTTTCATTCATTTGAGCAGCCTAAGCAAAGCATTATCCCTAACCTTCACCATAACCAGTTCTAACTCCTACCTAATACCTAACTCTCTAACTACATTTTCTTGATTAATCCATTAGTTGTTTGGTCTGTAAAATGTCACAAAAGCCAAAATTATTCCGTTTTAATGACGAAACCAGAAAATATTGACAATTTAGAAGCTGGAAAAAATACGGATTATCAAAAAAGTTGTCTGTTAATTTAATAATATATTAACCACAATTCAAATTTTAAGCCCTGGTTCTGCCTTATGAGGACAAGGTTTTTAGGACCTCTAGTCTAGTCCTCATGGAGACCAGGCCAACAAAAACAAGAAAACACACACTTTAACTTGCTGTTTTCCCAACTCTGTGACTGTATTTTGAAAGGTTATATTTCTATAGCAAATTTCTACATCAAGGCATTTCAAAGTGCTTTACAATAAAAAAGGAAAGAGAAATACAGCAGCAGCATTACAGACATAAAAGGCATAATAAAACATTTAATTGGAGAGGGGAGAAAAGAGAATAAAAGAGCCTAAAAGTTGCAGTTATGGCTGAGATGCAGCAGATATGATGAGGTTTTCAAAAGAATGAATTGATGTAGCAGATCTGCACTTTTCTGGGAGTTTGTTCCAGATATTTGGGGCATAAAAACTGAAGGGGGCTTCCCCATGTTTTGGCGCTATAATAAAGATACATGGAATTTATACGCCACCTGGCAACCATTCATATCCTTCACTGAAAATATGGTGGCTATCAAAATAGCTACATGACTGTGTAACTTGTGGTTTCTGTGTATGACGTGTTTGCTACTCTATTTGTGGATGATGAAAAATGAACAGGTTTAAGGATGTCATATGGCTTCATATGTGGCCACTGCCTGGTGTAATATTTTGGAAATGTGATGGGAGAAACTCATGTTCTGTGTGTTTTAGACTTGTGTTTGTTTGTCTTTATGTTGACTATAGTGTCCATACCTGGAAGACCTTGATCTAAAAAAAGGAAAATAAACACAGCCTGACATTTTATGCTGCGTGTGTACATGATTCCACATTTCATTCCAATATTATGTCCACTGGAGGACACGCAGTCCAAATTTAAACTATTAATTGGCCTTAATGTCTGCATCTGCAGCAGGGAGGGAAACTAAAGCTTAGCATGAAGTTGAAAAGATCTGTCTCTATCCACCAAAACACCAACACATTTAAAACAATAATTAAGTTGAGTTGAGAGACTCACATGCTGTATCATAAATTAGAAATTCTCTGCTAGCTGAACTACACTGGAAAAAGACAATAGCGCAAACTATAACTTCAGTTTAAACTAAAATTAGCAAGTTAAATGGAGAAAAATTGGAATGGACTTAGTTTATTGAGGTGTTTCCAATTAAAGAATTTTTTGGATGGTTGTCAATCACTTTTTTCACATTGTGACAAAATATGGAAAATATTCAGATTTTTTTTTTTTTGGTCTAAATTTAAAGAAAATTTCAAACATATAATTCAAAATAAACTGAGTTTTTTTATATACTTTGTTCCCCCCCCCCCCTGACAAAAAATAAAGGTCAAGGAAACTTGAGAGACTAAAGTGGCAGGTGTGTTCTTTTGTGCTGTTGATGGATCTTTAATCCAAACAAAGGCAGGGTCCCAACAAAAGCAAACACCAGTGGCAGTTGGTAGCTCAGAGGTTAACTGTGTGGTTATTCTAGTTTATGGAACTGTGATTCATTCCTCTTGCACAACATCTGGTCCATTTTTACGTGATGTGTATGTAGTAAAGGAGGACTGATTCCTCTTTTTTCCCAGATGCCCGGAATTTCCTGGATGGCATGAACCACAGTGGCAGCTCCACAGAGGGAGACGTGTTCAGATCTGACGTGTCCGTCACTCCTGCTTCCTGTCAAAGGATCTTTGGTTCCATGTGCTCAGTGTCATCGGGAAGCCCCCTCCCTCACACAGACAGGTACAGGCAAAATGTCCACACAAGAGAAAATGTCCACACAAGAAAGGTGTTTTACCAAGGGTTGGTCCACACAAGGTTTCGCATTGGTTTCCACAGCTATTCTTTTTGGGAATCTACACTGACTACCATTCATTAGAACAACCTAGACAAAGGATCATCCCTTACCTAAACTTGACCTAACCACAAGTAAAATCTTAGCCCTACAGAGTTTATGCTAGAAATAATCTCACATACGCCTGGTACCTATAGCATATTACGGTACAGGGTATGGGTCAGCAAAAAGAACTTCATGTTCATGTTATTTATATTAGTAAATAAAACAAAGTGTCATAAAGAACACTGAGAATATTCCCAACACACCAATTTCAACCGATCAAAACCACCCGATTCATGCAGTGTGCATTGACTTCAACATTTCACAACACACTCACTCTATACGTGTAAATCCATATACGTGCTTTTAAGAGATAGCCCCTTAAGTCAACAAATATGTTTCTTTTTCTTGCTTAAACGGCTTATTAAAGAGCTGTTTCTGACTGGAAACTTAAGTTTGTCAGGCTTTGTAAGCCATTCACTCCCCACACCAAAGTCCATAGAGAAAATCTGCATTTTTGCATGATGGCACACACAGGTTTTTGATGCACTGCTGCCTCCATCAGCAGTTGACCAGCAGCTGCTGTGTCCTTCTGAGTTAAAAATACAGATTTTATCCATGTTATTTGGTGAAGAAGCATGAGTTGTATACGACGCTCATTTTCCACTCAGAAAGGCTATCTAAGAGTGAGACAATGTAGCTGATATATTCTGTCCATAAAAATCCCCATCTGCATGAGTTAATAAAATGAGAAAGGCTGCGAATGTTAACAACTTTAATGGACAGGATGTTATCCAAAAGATGGAATCACTGACAACAGCCTTATGTTGTAGAAATGTATAAACTTTTAAATTCGTGTATGAGCTTGTTTCAACTTCTTTCTCCCCCCGTGTGTCTCTTCTGCAGTGCCACACCTCCTCCAGTATGGCATGACCGCACTCCAAACTCTCTCAACTCCCCGTATCCCCCCCAGCCATCACCCCCTCTCTCCCTCAGCTCTCCCAACGCCCACAGTTCCCCCCAGGGGGCTCTGAAAGGCCTGGGTGGAGGTGTGGGTGTTTGCAGAGAGACAGACAGCACAGACTTGTCCTCATTGTTGGGGAATGGTGGTCTGGATCACAGCCTGCTGGAGGCCATGGAGGGACTTGGGAGTCTGAACCTTGTGGGAGACGGGGGCCTCGCTCCGCTGCTGCCTGAGAAGAGGAGATGGGGTGAGGTGGGAGATCTTGGCTCCCGCTCCCCTTCTTTAAGTGGGTTTTCCAGCCCTCACAGTGGGAGCAATCTCAGCATCCCTTTCTCGTCTTCCATGACCCCTGACCCCCTGAGAGGACACAGTGGGGCCCCGTCACCCGGAGCAGGTACAAGGATTGAGAAAAGCTTACTTCCTCTCCATGCACAATTAAGCCGACCTATGCATGTAAGTCTGCTTCTGTGACACTGGGTGGCGATATGCCCCCATTTTAGTGTGTCATTATTGGGCAGTTTCCTCTTGATCAACTGGCAACCGGTAGTGATGATTTGGCCGGTGCCATGTGATGGTTTTGCAAACTAAAATTCACAGAGATTACCTGCAACCAGGCTCCTATTGGACAAAACTGTGCTCTGTCATTTATTTATATCCTAATGGGAATATAATTTACATAACTGACATTACGTTCCATTGAAGAAGATCCACTACTACTGATTGAAACATTAACTATTCAGGTAAATGTTTACTTAAGCTGTAAATCAAGCAGAAGCTCATTTCCCATAGACTTTCATTCAAATGGACTTCAGCAACATTGCCCCCTGGTGACTATTTAATGTATTCTTACTTCCATCTGTTTTTTAATATACGACCAATGCCTATTATGTCTCAAACCAAGTTGGCATCATGTTGGGCGCCATCTACTGTGTCTTTCTACCATCCACTAACTTGTTAAATATTTAATTCTTTAAGCTGACAAAGTATAAATTCAGTCTCTTCAGATTTTGCCATGTTTTTTTTCCTACTGTCTCTTGTTAAATGTAACTGACTGACTTTGAGAAATTCAATTTAGTACATTTTCAGCCCGGCTAACATGTTTACATGCATTTTAAAAGTCAGATTTCAGTTTGACTTACACAGTAATTACAATTTTCCTAACGTCAGTTAAACATACTTAATTTCTTTTCTCTGTCTCATATAAACCAACACTTTAAAGAACAGAAAGGTTCCACAAGACACTGAACGATGACAGATTTCCAAATTTAATGTTGGCCTTAAAATAGTCATACACAAATATCCTTAGTCAAAAAAGTGTGTTGCAACAAATATAACAAAACGTGACAGACACTCATAACATTTAAAACAAAAATAATCATTTTTTTTAAAAGGGGGCTAAATCCAGACTTAAACCTAACTCGGAGCTTTAATCTGTGTCACATAGACTCGGGGAATAAGCAGGACACTGTGAAGTTTGTTCAGGACACTTCAAAGTTCTGGTACAAGCCCGACATTTCCAGAGACCAAGGTAAATATTGGTTTTAGACTAGAGAGCCAAATTCAAGAGTTTACTTCCATCTGCAGTGTGAACATGACCATGCTAACTTTAGCTTGTCTTTGTTTTTCCTCCCTTTGTTGACGCAGCCATCGCAGTGCTAAAGGACAAAGAGCCGGGCTCGTTCATTGTCAGAGATAGTCACTCATTTCGCGGGGCGTACGGTTTGGCCATGAAGGTGGCCACGCCCCCTCCATCAGTGATACAGCAGAGTAAGAAAGGTGAGTGGGAAATAAATGTCTGTGAGAGCTCTATTTTACTTGGATTTTTTAATACGGTGTCTGCCTTTATTGCTATTTTCTCTTCTTTTTCACAAGGTATTGGTTCCAGACTCTATGAACCACTCAGCGTAGGTTGTTTATGTTATTTTATAAAATTACATGGTGATAAAATGAAATTGTGTGTGTCTCTGCAGTGGGAGATCTGTCCAACGAGCTGGTGAGACATTTCCTGATTGAGTGCACACAGAAAGGAGTTCGTCTTAAAGGTTGTCCCAATGAGCCCTATTTTGGTAAGAAAACTGCCCGATGTCATTTCTCGCATTTAGTGTTGGTTCATTCCATTTTTGAAAATGATGAAATATTTCGAGTGAGGCATGGGAAATAATGTCTTACTTCTTTAATCCTTTAAGTGATATTGCTGTACATGAAATGTAGAAATGTCTCTTTAAGACCTGACAAATCAAAATATTTCACCATATTCATACACAAACTCCATTAAACCCCACATTTCTTGCATTTTACGATGATGTGACAAATCCTCAACTCTCATTATAGAGTGTTACACAGAATTAAGGCTGTGAATAATGATTATTTTTATAATCGATTCATCTTTCATGCAATTGATGAACTTATTAGTTGTTTGGCCCATAAAATGTTGAAAAATGTTTATATGTTTGATGCTGTTTCCTAAATGTTTGGTTCTGTCCAAAAACCAAATGTAATCAGTTTAAATGATTTGTTTGTTTGTTATATGGAGCAAAGAAATCAGAAAATATTCACATAATATTCACAAGAAGTAAAGAATTAATTTGGATATAATTTTCTGGGGATGGTTTTTTTTTGTGAAGTCACTGTCGCTCTGTACGCCCTCTGCCGCCATCTAGTGGTCACACATTTGAAGTGTAGCTTGAACTGTTTATATATATATATTATTTTGTAAAATTAACAAATAATGTCTTGACTTGTTGATGATTTAGCTACTTACATATTAAATGCCTCCAGTGACAGGCCGTCCAGTATATTTGTTCTTTTACCATCATTTTCAATTTTATCAAAACAAAAAAAGTGACCATTTCTTTTGGTCTGGTTAGAGGCTTTATTTGTGAAACTAACATATATATTTTTTATTGTTTTTCTTTCTCCTGAGACAGGAAGTCTCACTGCACTGGTGTGTCAACACTCCATTACACCTTTGGCTCTGCCCTGTAAACTCATCCTGCCAGACAAAGGTAAATGTGGAGATGTCTCCCTACGACTGTGTGGACACAGTTGATTTTGTGTTCATGGTTAGTATTTAACTAGTTTCTGTTTCCTCTTTCGGGCCGTTTCTTGTATAAACCCTAACTTTAATAGGACCAGTAGTCCTAATGAGGCCGAACCTTAGGTTAACCTTAGGAATGTGATGTAAACTGTGGTCAGGTTAAGTTTAGGGATAGGCATTGAGTGGTCAAGCTTTCCTAAAAAGAGCAGCTGTGTATACCTGTGGAGGTCTAGGTTAGGGCTGGACATCTGATAGGGTTAGAGGCTGGAGAGAGACCATTGTGTCAATGAGCGTCCATTGAAATACTCAGATGTATGTGTGTGTTTATAGATCCACTGGAGGAGCTGAATGACTCACCTGCACAGACAGCAACAAACTCAGCAGCCGAACTCCTCAAACAGGGAGCAGGTACAACACAGAAACCACATTTGTGTGTTTGCTTGATTTGTGTGTGTCTGATTGTGGTCGACACGGTCAGCATCAGTTGAGAATCCAGTGATGTTTGTATCCTCCTTTCATGTGTCCCACCCCCTCTGTGTGTTGTCGTGTAGCGTGTAACGTGTGGTACCTTGGTTCCGTGGAGCTGGAGTCGTTGACGGGACACCAGGCTGTGCAGAAGGCGACCACAGTGACGCTGTCCATGGACCCACCGCCGGCCTCGACCGTCGTCCACTTCAAAGTGTCGGCGCAGGGGATCACACTCACCGACAACCAGAGGAAGTGAGTCAACGCACGCCTGCACACAAAAACACACACACACACAGGTGTGCTGAGCTGTTCCTCTTAGGACACTGCACTGACCTCCGTTCATCTGGACAGTCTAAACCAAATGTCATCCTTAACCTAAACCATAACCAGTTAAATGGTAATCTCAGTTCAGATCTTAGCCCTAAACATAACCAGTCGCCCAGAAATGAGTTTCTGCCTCATTAGGACCAGGATTTGGTCTTCATGAGGACTACTGGTCCTGACAAGGTCAGTGTTTATGCCAAAAAAGTCCTAAAGAGATAACAAATACCAGTAAACACACACATTCTTGTATAACATTCTTAGTAAGGACACTTTCGTTAGCCCCTTACCTTAAACACAAGCATCACAACTAAATGTCTAACCCTTAAACTAACTTTAATTTAAACCCTACTCTAACCCTTCACCTAAACTTAATTCTTACTCTAAAACGTTTAAGTTTAACTCATAAACAGCCCTTTTAATGTGTGACAAAGTGGGAGGACCAGCTAACATGTCATCTTGTGGTTTATGTTTTTTGGTCTTTACAAAGGACTTACTCTAACCTTAACCATAATTACTAGTGCCCTAATCCTAACCCTGATCCTAACCTTAACCTAACACTAACTTTCCTTACTTTAAAACATGTCTTCACCTTAAAATGTCATTTAGGTTATGGGGACTTGCTTTTTTGTCCCTACAAGGAAGACAAGTCCCCATAATTATGACTGTGTGAAAAGATTAAGGTCCCCACAACTTAAGGAATACCAGGCACACACGCTCACACACAGATGGACAGGGTTTGATTGCTCTGTCTGTGTTTGATCCTGCAGGTTGTTCTTCAGGAGACATTACACTGTCAACACTGTTATATTCTGCTCCCTGGACCCACAGGGCAGGAAGTGAGTAATTTCAACTGCAATTACATGACTGACATTATTCTCATACTGCATAAACCTAATAGTCATAATAAGAAGCAATAGAGAGAGAGAACAATGGCAAGTTATTTATGACAAACGCAAAAATTTAATCTTTACATCAACATAATCTTTATTGTAGCTTTGATGACAATCACAATTGCTGGATAAATGTAATGAGGTAACTTAATTTTATCACTTTGACCACACAGATGGACAAGAGGCAGCGGATCCACAGCAAAGTAAGTTTACCCCCTTCACTGCTTTTCAATGTTTACTTCATATATTACATACATAGCTGCTTTGGTCTCCACTAAAGTGTATACTTGGTGAACGTGCTCTAAAACTTTATTTTTAAACACTTAGCAGCATTTTTTTTGTTCAAACCTGGCAAGATGGTTCACAAAACATTTTCTTGTGGGGTGAAAAAGTCAGACAGATATTTTATACACTGCTGTACTTTAAGTGGAGATGAAAAACTTTACATTAACAGGAAGAAACCTCTGGAAGACTCGGATGTGCAGCCATTTCCTTTTTAAGGGGTAATGTTTGAGGGCAAGTGCAGCACTTGACATACTTTTATTCATTTATTCTCTCTATATATATATCTTATTGAAACTATGTTTTGTGCAGCTGTATGTAGCACTTTGGGACAGCTCAAATTTTCAAATAATAAATAATGAAGTGGATCAAACTGCTGGAGTGCTTTGCATTTTCATTATTTTATATAGTCTTGACATGCAAAACCTTTTCCTGTATTTGCAAAATGCAGTGAAAGTTAAAACCCCTTTGTTTGTCTTTTCCTTTCTTTCTGCCAGGATCTTTGGATTTGTCGCAAGAAAATCACAGAGCGAGACCGAAAATATGTGCCATCTGTTTGCTGAGCACGACCCCGAGCAGCCAGCGAGCGCAATCGTAAACTTTGTCTCCAAGGTCATGATCGGGTCAAATAAAAAGTAACAAGAGAGAGAGACTAACAACAGACTGAGACTCAGCCTTGTCAAGAGACAAAAAAACAGCAGGAAGACTTCATCAGCTCATCATGTTCTGCAAACCTGTATGATGCTGCCACTAGAGGGAGCCAAAACTGCATAAAGTTAAAGTCCTCTGCAAAATGCAGAACATTTCCCTTTTTAATATCCATATAAAATGCCTTTTTTTTTCCCCCACACGATTCACTTTGAAAATCTGATTCATCATGTTTCGACTGGTCTGCATTGATTCTTCAAAAATGACATTGCTTGCTGATGGAATTCACTGCCAAAAGAAATGGACTTCCAGTGAAACCGGAAGAATATCAGAAAACATTCTGCACAGAAAACAAACTTATCATAATTCTGAAATATCTTTTCTTCTCTGCGAAAAATGTGTATATCAGATTTCAGCATCTGTTTTGTGCGAAACCACGGATCCGTTGTATGTGTCACCGTGCTGTCACATGACAAAGCCAATGATGTGTCGCACTGTACGTTATTGCGTTGTGTCTGTATATTGCTCATAGTATTTATGTGTAAAAGGCTTTGTTTTCACTACTTATGTACATGTCATTTATTTTTGTATATTAACACATACTGTACATAAGGATTAAAGGCAGTGTACCTCGGAATTTATACACCTGTGCTATGTTATTAATCAGGGAGAATATTATCACATATAACTGCAACTAATCAGTAGTTGTTAAAGGGACAATTCAAGTTTTCATTTAAGTGTAGCTGTATAAGGTACTGACATTCTGTCAGCAGTGACCCGAGGAAAAACAGATTTTAGCCACTTAACTAAAAGCTCAACTAATAAAATCTATGTTTGCTTAAATTTAAGACATCTTAAGTCACCACTTAATTGCAAAACTGGTAACCTAAGTTCGTGAACTGCTCACTTTCCTAAACCAAACTTCATTGAAAAAATCTGTATTTGTAGCTCACTGTGACACTGGAAATGCTGGTCTACTGCCGTGCCGTTTGGTTAATTTGTGTCATTGAATTTAATCTGAACCAATGATTTCAAACACCAAAGTCGTAACATAACACGTCTGAACTTAGTGATGGAGGCAGCAGTGGCTCAACAAATCCAGTATGCAGTGATGTAAAATTGCTGATTTCCTCTATGGACTTTAGCGCAGTGAATGTTAAATGTTGAATGTTATACAGTGCGATACAAATTCAGTTTCCACTTACAAAAGGTTGTCACACTGTAAGATAAAGTGATGAATATATTTCTTGAAAATTCATAGACTGAAACAGGTGATTATTTTATCAAGTAATCCTTTTGATAAGTGGATAAAATCAGTTTTTACTTGTGCCCCCATTGGCAGCCAGTGTCAGAATTTTGTCAGTACCTCATTTAATCAAAAAAACAGAACTATCCCTTTAATGTGTTTGTAATGCTTAAACGTGGATTGTTATGGACAGCTTTTGTCTTCTTTTCTTTTTTCATTTTGTCTCTGTGATAAGTGTGAGAACATAATGACTGTTACCTCAGCAGCGCCGATTCTGAGGCCATGTTATAGCGTTAATTCACCCAAATTACTAAAAACACGACTAATAACACGCAGTCTAACAGCGTCTAACCACACAGGAAGCTTGACTTTGATGTGAACAGGGTTTGAACAGTCTGACTTCACCCATCCACAGCAGAAGAGCAGAAGTTTTTTGTTTTTTTTTTTTTTTTTTAAATGGTGCTCACAACACTACAAAAGTAAAATGACTTCTTATATAGAAAGTAGTTTAAATGAACAGGTTTAAAGGTGTTGTTTTTTAATACATTGATCTTTTTTTTTTCACTTTGAAACTGTGGAAGCAGCTAACATTACAAAACTGATATAATTCCACTTAATAAAGAAAATAATGTCTACATTGTTCTGCTGTGTGCAGTAAAGGTAAGTTTAATGTTTCCTTTGTGTTAGGTAAAATTTGTGCAGGTCTTAGTGCATTAGTCTGTAATGAAGTGTTGCAGAACCAGAGTGAATTTGAGAGCAATGATCTATAATACAAAGCTATAGCTATATTGTAGATTAATAGTTCAGACAGTATGCCAACCGGATTTTTCAGTACACATCGACTACATCATAGATTCTGATAAAAAAATAGATTCTGGTAAAAATCAAACCACCAATGTGGCACTGGAGGTGAGAAAACATGTCACGTTCTAATTTTGATCACATTGGGCCTTTAAAATCAAAAGGACACTTTTTGCCAATAGATGGCAGTAATTAGCCACCAAATTGCACATGTCGCACAGAATAAGGATGAGGTGTGCAGTGACTAGATTACAGGAGCTGCACAGTCATTTTGGCCAATATTCAGTTTAAAGGGCGTTTTTTTCTGTTGCATCTGCCTCCTTGTTTTCATCAGAAATGAACAAGAAAAACAAAAATTTAGCGAGTCCACACATGCAAGAAGAACCACCCTCTTGAATAAACTTGGCAATGTCAGTGTGTCCAACTTTGTATGAGTGTGTGAGTTACAAAAGGAGGGAGGGAGGGAGGGGGAGAGAGAGAGAGAGAGAGAGAGTGAGCATACAGGACAGAAAGTTGAGGAGCTGCACAGTCATTTTGGCCAATATTCAGTTTAAAGGGCGTTTTTTCTGTTGCATCTGCCTCCTTGTTTTCATCAGAAATGAACAAGAAAAACAAAAATTTAGCGAGTCCACACATGCAAGAAGAACCACCCTCTTGAATAAACTTGGCAATGTCAGTGTGTCCAACTTTGTATGAGTGTGTGAGATACAAAAGGAGGGAGGGAGGGAGGGGGGGAGAGAGAGAGAGAGAGAGAGAGAGAGAGAGAGTGAGCATACAGGACAGAAAGGTGATGTAAATGTATGATAGGCCTCCAGGTGCCTCAAAGTCCTGCTGCCCCATCTGTGTCCAAGCTGTGTCTTGGTTTTAGAGGTCAGATCATCAGATACCAGTTCTGAATGAGGCTCTATTCAGGTTCCCGGTCTCTGTGGAGAGAGCCGATGGAACTGGAAGTGGGACAGAGACGTGGGGACACATCACCCATCACTGTCCCTGCAGTTCTGCCTGGCCAGGAGAAAGAGGGACAGCATGGAGTGTGGGTATGAAGAAATGGTGTGTGTGTGTGTGTGTGTGTGAGGGGGTGGGGGTGAAAGTGGCATGGGGGGGGAGGTGGGCTAGCCGGTGGTGGATGACCTCACCATTACAGAAAACTTTCCCACAGCCTGCACACAAAGAAGGCCGTCAAAAGGTAAAAAGGATGAGAAAGAATAGAAATTTAACACAGTGTGTAAAGGAGGCAAAGTGCTGGAGAGTTGTTAGAGGCAGAGAAAGAGGCTGTTTCAGAGGGGGAGTCGTCTTCCCCTTTCACTGCTGCACAGATTTTCGGGGTCGATAGAGGCTCCACTTTTGCTCAGTGCGGAATGAGAGCGCCTCCCGCCGTCTCTTTGCTGAGTCACCTGCCGCCATTTTGTCTCCCAGCTGGACATCTATCACTTCCTGTCGACGGCCCACCAGCACCGTCTTGGGCAGTTTGCATTACAGCCACCACCGCTGGACGACATCACATTCCTGGCATTGCTCGTGCCAAATGGTGTTTGGAAATCCAAAGGCCGGCTTCCGTGGGGAATGCCTCCCTCACAGAGTCTCTCTCAGCCTCTGATCCCTGGCCTTCTCTCACTTTAGTTGACTTATTTATTTAAAGCGTATGCTAAGTGCACGACTGCTACTGCTGCTGCTGCTGCTGCTGCTGCTGCAGGGGAGCGAACACACACTCCATCACACACTAAAACCACAGCAACCCACAAATAAACCCTCTCCTATTTTTAATTTGGTGGGCAGGAGGGACACAGCCTGCAGGGCTGACTGTGACCAGGCCGACAACCTCATTCATTTTCCCTCTCATTTGCCATTTGATACTTTGTTTTTGCACCAAATCTGGTTTAGTTTGTATTTAGCATCGGGTACGTTCAGTATATATTTAGCATTAACAGTTAACAGTGTTAGGCTATTGAGTGTAATTATTTCCAGTCTATTCCACTTAATACATCGACACTATGTAATTTCAATATTTTTTTGTAAACCACAGTTACTTAATAGCTGGTTGCAGTTTTGCGCATTAAGATTTTATGAACCCAACATGATCTTGATCATGATGAATGTTACAAACAATAAAATGTTGTTATTGGCTAATAAAAAATGGTGTTCTCCACCCGGACCAGCAACAGTGCTGCTCACATATGACACAACAGTGTGCTGTCCTACGATGGCGCGAAAATAAACCGTTTCCCCACCAGGGTTTGACATGTTTTAGCAGAAAACAGCACATGTGTTACTTATCAGATTCACAAAGGCTTCATTCAGTTCATGTAAGTCATTAATTTGCTTATTTTACACCTGTGAAGTATCGAAATGTCTGTCATTAAAAGACCCATAAGCAATAAAGGTGCTATTCTGGGAACATGCTTTTATTTTTACAATATTTCTGTATTAATATTGTATTTATAAGTTGCAGTTCAAGGTTTTTGTGTTGACACATTATCAGCACCGACTTTGCTAAGTGCAATGCCATCTCTGAGAACCAGTCAGGGACATGGACACTAGGCTGCTTTATTATGTTATTAGTCATAATCAGTCTTTCCCCACTGGAAACTAAAGTATACTGACCAAAGTCCAGAGACAAAATCAGCGTTTTGTGACTTTGGGAACACAGGAGCGGCTGGTCCATTGCTGCCTCATCTGGTGTGCTGTTTGACTCAAACACAAGTCAAAAATAACAGATTTAAACTTACTGATGGAGGCATATTCTTGTAAAATCATTGATTTTTCTCTCCATGGACTTGGTCCAGTTTACAAAGTGACTTAAACTTGCTTGTTTCCACTTTTCCTTGTGTCCCTACTGGCAGCCACATTTTCACTGAGTGAAATCTGTGTCCCAAATGTTTGTATATTGGAAACTTTCTCTTTCAAATTTCTTCATTTGAAAGTTGACTTTTTTTTTTTTTCCATACAAATTCATACTGTGCAGTGACAGTTTGTTAACACATCCTCTGTGTGTTAATTTCAAGAGGAGATACTCTTGAAATACTTAAATATAAAGTAATATAAAGTAATTATAAAGTAGTTATATTATTTATAAGTACTTTACAACAGTCAATACATAGAATATACTACATACTTCACATACAAGGATGAGGACAAACCTTCAATGAACAGTTTAAACAAGTTATTAAGCAGAATGAACATGTACTACAGTCAGTTTTCATTCATTTTCTATTGCTTTATCCTCACATGAAGTTCGCAGGGGCTGGAGCCAATCCCAGCTCATATAAGGTGAAGGGGGGGGGGGGGGGCACGGGGGGGGGGGGGGGGGGTCACACCCTGGACAAGTCACCAGTCTCAGGGCCAACATATAGAGACAAACAACCCGCAATCAGTGTTTTGACTAATAATTTTTCCCAACCTTAAATTTATTTATGCCTGTGAGGGGTAATGTTGAAGAAGGGATTTTTAAAGAGGTAAAATATTTATACTTTTACATATCTTATTTCGATTCACACTGTTTTTCATTACTGCTGTTCAAACCAGGGAACCTGAGGACATGTGTGTTAAGTGTTAAGCAACATCACAGAAAGACAGCTCGCTCAAAATTTATGCATCCAAGCTTTTTAATATGTCCAAAAAAAGCAAAACATAAACGCACCACGGCAGTGTTTGTCTGGGCACACTCATGGATTTATTAACACACACACACAGGTTTGTGCAGGAATTCCTCTTAAGACACTGCAGTGACTTCCATTCATTTTGACAGCCTAAATACAGTATTATCCCTAATTTTAAACATAACCACATCAAGCCAAAGCCTAATCTTAACCTAACCATATTTCAAATCTTACCCCAAACTCAACCAGTTCCTCAGAAATGAGGGTCTGCCTCATTAGGACCAGGTTTTGGTCTCCATAAGGACTACTGGTCCTGACATTGGTCAGTATTTATGCCAGAAAATAAAATAACAAAAGAAATAGCAAATACAGGCACGTCACTCTCCATGCACTACATACAAAGCCACACCCACTTTGCACGCCAATCAAAATTTGACTACGTGCTCTCAGGCACATGCTGAGAAAGCAGTGCCTTTATGGCCAGCCTCTTCGTTGCATTGTCTCTGGTATGACTGACTGAAACACACACCCACACACACACAAAAGGCCTGGGCACTTGGGTATCAGCGTCAGTCTTAATGAACCTGTCTCCAGGGGGCGGGGCCAGGGTAATGTCCCACACAAAGAGCTCCCACTGGGCCACTGAGCCAACCAGAGGCCAACAGATTAACTTGCATTACGTCAGCATCCCCACAATGCACCTAATGAGGGAGAGATTGTGTGTGTTTGTGTGTGTTGGCTCTCATGGCCATTGCATCACTAATTAAATGCCACAACTCACTTTTTTGCTGATTCAGAATGCATTCAGTTGCATGAACGTGGGCGAACGTGGCCAAAACATATCTTCATTGGAGATAACAGGCCGAGCCCAAAGGCTGATTAAAAAAAACCTGAATTCCGTACTTAACAGGTGTGGCCAAATACTTTTGTCCATATACTGCATTTGCATACAGACTTGGTGAAACCAGATCCAAGTGACTGGCCTTGGCTGGTGCTGTAGAGCCTGCCTCACTCTCCGTGTTTATACTAGTTGGCCTCGGAGCGGAACACCATAAAGAGGACTGTTTGTGATTAAGAGCAACGCCAAATGACTTGGTGTAACCTGAACAAGTACCATGGGAAAACCTAACTTCCTGTTTGGAGGATCCTCTGTATGTGGAAGCTCTTTAGGCCCCATTTAAACCTGGCATTAGAATTTGTTTTCTGTAACTGGATAGTGATCAGATAGCACTTCACCACATGCATTTACACTTTGTATTAACATGCGTCTCTGGTGTCCACATCAAGATCCCCCCCCACCTGCATGCCACCTACCCCTCTGTGCACTGCCGCACATGAAGTCGCACTAAAGTACGGACTGCTCTTGCTTTTCGAAGAAGGGGAAGGAATCTTTGACAAGCAGAAAACGGACAAAAGCAGAGCCCATAATGTGTTTTTTTTCACGTTAGCTGTGCTTGGAGCCACCAAGTACGTCCACTCACCTCGAAGTTGTGGGTCACAGGTGCATCTCCGACCATCTCCTGAAGTGGTTTGGGTTATCGGATAACAATCTTTACACCATTACTTACAAGTCACGTGTAAAGAGGGCCTAAGATGGCTGGAGGCGTGGGGATAAACTGCCTGTTGTTACCATGTCCAGTGGACATACTGTAGTAACTGAAGGTGACCTTTCAACTCTCTCTCTTTCTAAAGTGAAAAATCTTTTTCCTCCGTCGTCTGGAGAGAACATTCTTAGTGTTTAAGTAAAAAAAGTCTATGGCATTTTGTTTAATGTTGACTCTTCTGGTTTGAACCATTTACAGAACAGGTCCAGTTCAAATGAACATCTTGGTCCAGTCTTCGGGACCAGAATCTTCTTTGGCAGGTTAATTTTTCCTAAACACAAATGTTCTGACCAGGGACGACAGTTATGATATAGCCTGTAACTGCATTACAGCTAATAAGCTGTGCACTGTCCCTGTTACATTTAACTTAACTATTAAATAAGTAAATTGCATCAGGTGTGGTTTCATATTCTGCCAAAATTGCTGGTTTCATTGTTAACAGAGTCCTTTACCATTATGAGAGCAACAAGCTTTATGGAATTAAAGGGAACAAAATGCACTGCCAACATTGTATGTATGTACGCATGTATACATGTACAGTACATATATATATATCCTTTGGATGACAAAAGCAGCAGTGTTTTTGTGCCAATCTCTTTCTCTCTGCACATTTTTTTTTCTTTTTTGACGTAATATATCTCTGGTTCATGTTTCAACTGTGTGTGTGTGTTTTCTTCCACTTGTATTAAGTTTCAACCACATTCTTTCTCCTTTTTCCTCTCTTATTTCCTGTCCTTTATTTGGCTTCTTGTGTGCACTTTAATAACTTTATAGAATGTTGTGAGAACAAAGACAAGTGACGTGTTTCTCCTGTGTTGCCTGTCCCGCACACACAAACCTGTTTTCACCTCTTAGTGAGGACACATCATAGACATAATCCATTCCCTTGTATAAGTACACACTCTCTTCCACGATTTATTTATTTATTTATTTTTTGACCCATCAATATTTGAGAGTTTTTGGATGCCATGACCCAGATTTCTCTCTAACTTCTAGCAATAAAAGCAATGAAATAAAATATGTGGAGGTGGGGGGCGGCGGGGGGGGTTCATAACCAAATCAAATTGAATCTGATTGGAGAAAGGAAATGAGCAAGAAACAAACAAATTAAAAAAAAGGAGAAGGGAGACGGAAGGTGAGAGAAAGCGATAAAGTGAGAAGGGCAGACAGAAATAGAACAGGGTCATTTTGGATGGCTGCTGCACGATGGGCACCAGGGAGGAGAGTCTCCATGATCGGTGCGAGCTGCCCCATATCTCTTCTGTCAAAGCCCTCACATTTAACCAGGGGCTGTCTGCGGGAACAGGGAGTGGGTGGTATTTAGATGGCTCGACTGTCTGCGTGTCTCAACTCTACAGTGGTGGGCCATTATTATGTGGGTGCAGCTCATGTCGAGGAATCGTGTTCAGGTCCTCGGGCACAACTGAGCTCCCAGAGGCTGTTGCCACCAGACTATACTGTTATCTGCCCGACTTGTAAAGAACGCAAACAAGAATTTGGTGCAACATTTGCTTGCTGCTTCCATACTAGTGTGTCATATTCAGCATCTGGGCATCTAACAGCGTGCTAACAAAAAAGGCTACATTTGTTTTGACTCATCTCTCTGACCTTGACAGCGTCAGAGTCGACCTGACCCTTAAGGAGGAGGACTGATACTGTGTATTGTTGATGCTGTCAGGCAAAAAGTCTCTTGGAAAAACTAAAAAAAAACTTCTAAACAATTATGTTCCCACACAACTAAACTGCGTTTTGTTAGGAACATTTTTCTGAAAAGAAATTACAGACATGTATTTTTATATTATTTTTTTTCCCCACAAAATTTGGACCCATTTGCAGGTTGAAGAAAATGAACAAAAACAGTCTTTAATAAAACAAAAATGCAAAAACAAACCAAAACAGAAGGGGGTGGCAAAATATAAAACAGATAACAACCTGAAACACAGGGAACAAAAATGCATGGAACACTGCACAAGGTGAAGTTAAACAAATGAACCAACAAAGACACTGAGGAGCAGATAGACTAAATACACCAAGGATAATCAGACACAGGTGAAACTAAAAAGATACAGGTGCATCACATTGGGGCAGAGCAGACAATCAACAGCAAGGACAAGTTACGCACAAGGAAACTACAAAATAAAACAGATAAAACCAGAAAAAGGACTGTAAATTCCAAACTGAATACTGTCCAAAAAAAAACGTGCCTGGAGAAACCATGACAGTTTCAACCATTTGTGGTGTTTTTGTATATTGGATATGAGTTAGCCGTGATTACGTTTTGGCACAAAAAGCACCTGTTAAAGGCTCAGATTAATTGATCATTTGTATTGTAAATGTACCTTAAAGCAAGATCGTTCAAGCGTGGACACTGGACAGATATGCTTGGTTTATGGAAATGAGTTCATTTTTGTGGCTACATTTCACAATGATGACAAATACTGTGCAGAATATTCTTCAGAGGAATCTCAATGGTAATGATTTTTCAAAAAAAATTTGCTGAGAGAATGAGATGGCAAACAGGCCCAACAAGAGACGTGTGTTGCTGCACTTCTTTCTGTCTGTAATGGAAAAGAGGGAGCAGCGCTCTCACGGTTACTGATTTTTAGTTGTACATGACAAGTCAAGTCAATTTGTCACGTCAATTTTATTTATATAGCCCAACATCCCAAACACAGTTTGAAGGGCTTTACAGTCGTACAGCAAGTGACACCCTCTATCCTTAGACCCTCACATCAAGTGAGGAAAAACTCCACAGAAAAAAAGAGGGAGCAGCGCTCTCACGGTTACTGATTTTTAGTTGTACATGACAAGTCAAGTCAATTTGTCACGTCAATTTTATTTATATAGCCCAACATCCCAAACACAGTTTGAAGGGCTTTACAGTCGTACAGCAAGTGACACCCTCTATCCTTAGACCCTCACGTGTGTTGCTGCACAACTCCACAGAAAAACCCTTGTACAGGAAAGAAATGGGAGAAACCTCAGGAAGAGCCACAAAGGAAGAGCCTTTTCCAACTTGTCACTTGTACAGAGACAAGTTCAGCAGATTATAAACAAAACATGAGAATTACAAAGGATGGAAACAGAGAAACACAGAATGTGAAAATGTAGAAAGTGACAGAGTATGTAATAGAAGCTAATAAAGGGACAGATGGTTTCAATAACTGTAACCTTACTATAACCTTATGATAGGGGTTATATGAAGATAAATGAATTATATTAAGTCATTAAATGACCATGATGTGTCATTAGACACTAAGGAAACAAATTCTTATGTTGTGGTGAGGTGTTTTGGTCCATTGCACCACCCACCCAGTAACACAGCTTGTAGCACTTTGATACCAGCGGGGTTACTCAAACACAGTGAGAGCTGCAGCTATGGTTACGCTACCAAATTTAAAAAGCCTCACTACCCCTTTAAAAAACATCTCAACCAGAGGAAAGGAAAAAAAGAGGCTATGCAGAGATATACCTTTAACTGAGGATGCTGAAATCATCTGCTAATGTAGTTAATTGGCTCCTACAGAAGGAAGCAAAACAGAACGCATCAGCCAAGGTTAGCCAACACTCATCTTCCTCTCATGTGATCATTTTCCTAGGCTGTTGCTGGGAATAGACACATTTTCTCCTTCAGTCTCCACCTGTTGCTGGCATGCAAGAATTAACCAAATAGGTTAATCGGAGAGTGGGACACTTTAACATGGGTATGAACTCTGTAACACCAGGCACAAATGCAGCAACATGTTCCTGTGTTTTCCATTTTCAGTGCTGTTCAAATTGGGATTAATTTGCCCTAAATTCTTTACAAACTAGCAAATAAAAGTGTGGAACAGAAGGTTAATAACAGACTTGTCGTATGCTCCCTATATATTCATTCGATTTGTCCCAATGTACCCAAGACTAAAATTTAATGTGAGAGTTAGGTGTAACGTGATTCGTTAACTCATTTAGATTTTGTCCCTTTAACGCACACAGTCAAAGTCACTGAACTGTTTCACCCTGAACTAACTAAATTAGTTGCCTGTCAGTCCACACTGTCAAGTGGCTATTTAAAGTAAGGCTTTCAGTACGAATTTAGCATGTTTAGGATGACCAAATTATCAGGATAATTGACCATGGAGTCTCAGTAAAAATAGCTCCTGCAAGTTCCACTCACTTCATTTATCCAGCTAACCTAATAAACCTACCTTGTGAGACGAGCCTCATGCCTGATTCAGATCAAAGAAGAGCAAAGTACAAGCGTGAGTGTGTCTTATTCAGCAGTCAGCTGCTCCGCAGTGTCGCGTTTACTGAGGTTTACCATGATAATTACCAGATGTTTTTCTAGAAGGGCTAATTTGTCTCCCAACGTCTTATACTGTACATGACTACTGGATCAGGGCTCGTCTCCTCCCGACCTCGACAGAGAAGCAAACTTCTAGTTTCTACCTGGAAGATAATTGTGTCAGACAGGACTCTAGAAATCTCACGCTCGTCTGACTTTTCTCATTACTGAACACAGGCAAGTATTCAGGCAGAGCTCATCCAGTGTCAGCTGTCAGCTGCCGTGTCTCCACGCTGCCGGCGTGGCCCTCCACCTCCAGACTCCATGGCTGTGTTTGCTGTGATGTCATGCTGCAGCGGGGGTGTGTTTGGGAGTGTGTGTGGGGGGGAGGGGAGGCTGCGGGGGAAGGATAACAATGATGGCTGAACCCTTGACCTTCTGGTCATGACCTTCTAGCACAGAGTCACCAGCCGGGGTGAACCCTCTTTGCATTGGCCCCGTCACGTGGCAACTAGCCTGTTCTTATTATTAGCATGAGCTAATGACCCGGGGTCCTGACCTGGAGAGCAGAAGGTCGCAAGGAAAACCCTGTAAGTGCCTGTGTTCTTTTTCTAAGTGCTGCCATATCTGTATGCGACGCCCAGACGACAAAAACCGAAAGAGAAAAATGGAAAAACACCCGGTAACCTGATGCACATTCACACACTTCAGTGATACACTCACTCAACAACAAATACAGAAATGCATGCATGAACACACAATCCCATCCAGGTAGAGTTACCTCCAACGTAAACATCTAGACTCAAAGAAAGCAACACACATTCTTGTATCCTGAGCCCTGCAGCTGATAAGCGCCTTGTGTGATCCCGGACACATGGGCCGAGTTCGGACTAATTCAGTACCTGGGAACGCTCTCTGCTCTCTTCCTCCACCCCTGTCCAACTCCTTCTTTGGGAACAAACCCAGCCTTGTGCAACACCAAACAATGTCAGTGACACTCACTGCCACTAATTGTTAGCTCACAATGCTTCCTGGTATTGTGTTCAACAATGCCCACTCTGTATAGAGAGTCTAACCTACTTGTATTGTCGCTAATTGGTTTCTTGAGAGGAGGAGAAAATGGTGAGAGAAAGGGAGAGAGGAGATGTTGGTAATGGACTGCAGTTTCACTGGAGTTGCCAGTAAATAGAGTTCACAAAGGGCTTTGTGGGGTCGAGGGCCGGGGGTCAGAGGTGAAAAAGAAGAGGTGCACCTGCACTCTCCACAGGCCGACAATGAGCTCATTCAGCTGCTCTGCCCAGCAGGACCACGGAGGAGGACGGAGGCAGTGGCTGTTCCACGAGCCAGACACACACACTTTTAAATGTCAAGGGAGAAATAAAAGATTGACAAGAAAAGGACGGTCCTGTGTCTTCACACCTCGATGAGAAGTAACTCTTAATGTGTTGTTCGATGCAATACACAAGAAAGAAAGAAGACAGGCAAGGAGAAGAATGGGAGAAATGACGAGGAGAGAACAGTGAGACAGGGACTAATATGGGAAGAAGAAAAGGGATGGGACGAGTTTAAGAGTGGGATGATACATGACGCGGGGGAGGGGGAAAGAAAAAGGAGATGAGAAGGAAATTCTAAGAGGAAAAGGGGGAAGCAAGTGGAGCAGAAAACGACAGTAAGAGAAAAGAAGGGTAATAAAATGGGATTTTGGTGAGGATGAAGAGGACAGTAACACACAGATGTGTGTGGAGTGTAGAGCTGTCTGTGGCTTCTTCCACAGCTATACATTTACTTTTAAAATGCATTACTTTTGCCATGTTCACAGCTGACATGTAGATACTGGGATATGAAAACAAGACTGTTGCTTGTGGCCATGTGTTTAATTTCAAAAACTTCGGAGATGTGTTTTACTCTGGATGGGACAGACACAAAGACTTTTGGACTCTTGGTCTTGGACTTGGTCTTAAATTGCCTAAACAGCACCACATATTAGATTACTGGCCAAAGTACACCTTAGTTTATGCCACAAAAGTTTTTTTGGTACGGTCCTCATGAGAGTCTTCACAACTGCACTTAAGGAGGAAACTGACCTTCTTGTCTTAAAGTAATGATGGACTGTCATTTCTCTTTACTTTGTTGAGTGGTTCTTGCCTTATAATGCATTAGAATAGTAGTGTAAAAGGCCTTTTCATTGTATAGAGCTGAGTACCAACACTACCTAACTGATGGCTTGTTTCACAGCTTTTGTTCCCTACATAAATCCATTTATCACAGGTTTGATGTATTCAACTACAATGTAGAAAGTGATAAACAAAGAAAAACGAATTACAAATGTTTTGGGGTGATAAAAATACAATGACTGTGTATTCTTAAAACACGAATAAGAACAAACCAGCCACAAGCACCTGAGAAAAAATAACATATGCCTTCTCAATTTTGTCCATTCATCCTGACTTTTACTCAGCATGGACTGCAACACTTTTACATTTTATTTGGTTATTACTGAGGCTGCTGGAGGGCTGTGTCACTTCTATCGCTATGGAGCGTTTGCTAAAACAAATAATGCTTATTCTTTCACCCAAAATGTTACATCTAAGACACATTTCATTCTCCATCACTCACTATAAGCCTTTCACTTCCTGTTTTAGAATAATACCTCTGAATCTCCAGTGCATTTACAGTTTGGATACTGGCCCAAATGTCAGCTTTATTACTGACCACTAGGCAGAAATCCTTCCTCTCTGAGCTGTGGAGCATAACACACCTCTCAAGTCACAAGACTTTTATCCAGACAAAGTCTTGAGTATTCATCTTTTGATTCGGTCGAGTCTGATGGTATCAGAGATTCGACTTGAGAGTGGAGCAAAAGCATAAGCTGATAAACTTTGTTACAGCCCTGCACATTTCAGCCCACTCCACTTTGTACCTTATAAGGACACAAAGCTTATAATGCAGTGTTTTTGGTACATTTGAGAAGCAAGAAAGGAGTTAAGTACTCTCTTCTAGTGAGCTTATTTGGTATTCTTCACCTGATGTTTGAAACTCAAGGGACGAATAACAGAGCAGTATGTATTATGTACTCGTCGCCTGCTGGCTCACTTTATTAATACCTGCTATTTTCTTTGCAAGATCCCTCTGCCACTCATTCCCGCTCTTGTTTTCTTAATCCATTTTTGGTATCTCTTCTTGTTCTGTGGCCTAGTTTTTTTTTGTGTCTTGCTCCAAGGAATCTGCACTAACTTTCAGAAACAAGAGATAACTCTTCCTCCGTCTTTCCCCTCTAATTTCACACAGACGTACACATCTATAAACACGCATTCAAAGACAACACACACACACACTTACTCAGACACACTCCCGTGTGTGTTATATATTACCATGAAGTCCCAAGGCCATGTTGTTGTTTCCGTTGTAAATGTAACAGGGTAAATGCAGCCGCTGCTGACAGGAGAGTTCAGACACTGGAGACACTCACTGAATATAACGGCTGCAGCAGTTCTGCATGGTTACATTCTTGAGGTTAGAAGGGGGCACGTGTTACAGTGTGTGTATATCTATCAATGTGTGTGTGTGTAGAGTAGATTACAACTCAATCACATCATACACTTTAGTGGGGACCAAAGGCCGCGTGAAACCCATCGTGCAGCTGTTTCCGTGTTGAGAACGTAACAACTAAGCTACTATATTTAGCGAGTATTCAGACCCTCGAGCGACTCTTTTTCAAAAAAAGCGACTAGCAACAAATCTAGCGTCTTTTTCTTGTGTTATTTGAGACTTTTGAAGACTCGGACGTGAAAGCATGTATCGTTCTAAAGGTCTTTGCACACCGGACGGAGCAAACAAGCAAATGATTCAGATGCGGCGCGGCCTCTCGTGCGCATCAAGGTTTATTCTTCTTTATTAACATGAAACAGGGTTTTGAGAAACAAACACAATCAAGCGATCCACCTGCATGTTAACTGTTTTAACTGTATGCCATCAACAACACTCAGGAACTGTGAGGTGCGGGGGAAATGCAAACTATACTGATTATAAGGTTCCTGGTAATTTTGGTGGAAAGGGGGCTATACTTTAAATAAAACACCGAGCTGGTTTAGCTACAGTCCTGCAGCCTCACAGCTTACTCGTTCCTCATCTTTAGCAATTTTGAGGTAAGTTGCAGATCTTTTCTGTGTTTTTGCATTAAGATAACACACATTTTTGGGACAAATGCATCTCAGTCAGCTAGCAAGAGCAACCTGAGGGTTTTTCTTCTCATTATATTGCTTGAGGAGGAGTTATGCTAACTATGGCCCTGGTGTGTCATCCAGCCAAAAACTTCTGAACAGCTGAAAAGAAACTGTTTCAGGCTTTACTGCATAACTTTTTTTGCATGATCTACACCATTATTTTCTGACATATATAATGTGTGAAGTGGGGAAACTTGGCGTTTGCTTTACACAGTCTTTAGGATCTCAGAAACAGACCTGTTTAAATCATACATGTGCATCACTCGTTTTAGGCTTAGGCAGCAACGGGGACCTGTAAAAATTATGACTCCTTGTTAAGCATATGGTGATACTATATAGTAAATGCTACGACTGGTGAGTTTAGGGCATTCTATGACTTAAACACGTTTCAAATGCCATTAGAGACTCAAAATAATGAAAATAATATTCATAAAATTGGAGAAGGTAACTGAAGAAGTAAAACTGAAGGTATGTTTTGTGATCCATCTACATACAGTATGTTACTCCACAGGATCAAGTCCTTACTGTATAGAGTTTATTATAGTTGTTTCACACATGCAGCACACATCTGCAAATTGTACATGTCTGACATGTTCTCACCTACTGAAAATGTTCCATGCGGTTTAAGTGAGGACTGATGCCAGAGTAGATTATACATCAACTGTCTTGCTACGCACTTCTCAAACAGTGACTATTTACACATTCAGTTAGTTGGACATTTTATGGAATTTGTAGTGGCAGCATCAAGTCATAGACATATTAATAAATCACACATAACGCTCGATGTATGAGGGCAGCTAGTGTGAACCTGATGACCCTGTGAAGAACCCGAGCTAATAATATAGAATTGCAATGATAATAATTTTGTTTGCTCAAATATTTAACTGTTAACGACAGGAATACAGAAATGATATTTCAAATTTTTTTATGTGGATTAAGATTTTATGTGGAAATGATAAATTTAAGTTTTATAATCAAAAAAAAAACAACAACAAAAAACAGTATTTTAGCTTTGCATCAGAATTAATCTGCATCCACAGCTAAAAATATACGTATAATGGTAAACTAGAACTTCCTTTATAAGATTGACAATGAGGTAGAACAATTACTGCTGGTAGTTAAGATGGAAATTAAAAGAACTAGGAATCAGGAAATGAATGAAGTAACTTTGTTTTGAGAAGTGATACATAAATTAATATTATAATAATAATTATTATTATTCTCTCTACATCCCTGTTATGCAGAAAGAAACTAAAGAGCCTCGGTGGTACTGTGCTTCTTTGTGCATTAGTCTAATTTCAGGCAATAAATAAATAAAATATAATCTCTTTCACACTAAAAGTAGTTGGTTCAGTCTTGATTTATGAACACAAATGATCCCACTGAAAAGATGGCAATAGTTGGTCTGCCCAAGAAATCTAAGAAAGTAAAAAGGTTGGAGGAAGAATACCACCATGAACCTTAATGAAAATGTTATGGTGGTTACTGTTTTTATAATTTCATCCAAATTATAAAATTAATAATATTGGGTGCTGCTCCATGTTGAAAAAGTAAAATTCGCTCAACAATCTTGGTTAACGGCTATGCTAAATGCCAAAAATGAGCATGCATCATCGCGCTGTGGCAGAAGAAACGCAGGGATATGCATCACTGTCAAAAATGAATAAATGAAAGCCTGCATCCTGGTCTTCTGGTCTCACGGATGCTGATCAGGGCTGAAACTAGTAAAAAAACAAAAACTATGTGCATTAGAAACAAAGAAGGTTGTTCTATTTTTTGTGTGGATAAGGCTTCAAAGTGAATCTATGGCCAAGCTGCGCTCACTGCGCCCTCTGCTGGACCATGCAGTAATTACCCGTGATGGTATGATGGACTTCTAAGCTATATATTTTCAACTCAAACAGGTTTTTAAGGTTTACATTTTAACTTGGTGACAGTCTGAATGCTCACTGGTTGAAAGCCCATTTAAAACTGGGTTTGAATGGGTTTTCTGACTAGTTAAAACTAACTGCAAGACAGGATGTCACCACTTTCAGAGTCCAAAATACAACTCGAGCTTTGAACCTGGCATTTTAAAATGTCTAAAACCACCACAAGAAGATGTTAACAGACCAATACAGTAGAATGAATGAATGCAGTGAAAGACACCGAGGCAGGAGAAGGCAGAAAAGGGGTGGGGAATGGGGCTTGGGCGCAGAGAGCAATAAAGGGGAATGGGTGAGGGGTATGTTATGTGGTTGTAAGAGAGCTGGTGCACAAGATAGTGAAAAAGTGTGAGGGGAAAACAGAGAGGCAGGGAGAGAGAGAGGTGTTGGTGCTTTTTAAATAGCCTACGTGGAACACCAAATCCCCTCAGCAGCACAAATCAGCTGACTGACTGCCACTTGCCAAGGAGTAGGTGGGGGTGGAGGAGAGAGCAGAGCTTATAACTCTCTCCACTGACACATTCACCATGCAGAGACGAGGGGGAGCTTTATGTTGGCCCCACAGAACGCTGTCCTGTCTAAACATAAAGCTGCTGGCGCTCCAGGGGAGAATGAAGGAGGGAAAAAAGAGGAGACATCAATCCTCTCTCTGTGTTCCTACCATACTGCCCGTATCTATACATGTGTGACTGTGCATTTCGCAGCCTGAATAATATCATAACTTTCACCTTTTAATTAAAAAGTCTCAAGTCTTTCTCAATCTTATCTTTTTAAATGGAGTGAACATTTCAGTTGGTACAAATACACGTTTTCTTTGTCACTCCAAATTTTATTTTTCACTTATTTAAGTGTCAGGGTCAGGAGGTTACATGCACTGTCCAAGCGATTTGCAAATATCGCCATTTTCTCTCAAGACTCTCAAGTGGTGTCTCACTTCTGGGACTTACACGTTTTGTCCATTTGCCCCTAAACACTTAAAATTATTTTCTTTCCACACAGTGTCAAATATTTTTTGACTGTGTCTTGCCAGTTCTTCAAAGTGGGAGGGTCTTCTTTACACCTTTCCTGGTAAAAATAAACTTTTTCAACATTTTTTAAATATATTTTTGCTCAGTGCACCACAATACTATATGTTAATAATCATCATCAGTAACAACCATAATGTGGATTCATATATGGTCCTCCATGGTATGCTATTGATAATACTAGTCAAGAGCCTTTGAAAACTGGTAGGTTTTAAGGAGTTCTAGGCAAATGTTTGCTGTCTGTGACTGAGTGATTATAATTAAAAAAAACTCTTTAAGAGCAACTATGCAGGATTTATAGCCTAATTTAACAGCTTTGGACTCATTACTGTATAATGGTTAATTGTTGTGGAGAGATTAGTTGATGTCACCACTCTTGTTAGCGGGAACCCAGCCTTGTAAGATCAGAGCTGCCCACCCTGGCTTTATGGCACTAAATGCACACCCCCTAGCCAGGTACCGGCTAGAAGATCAAGGTAGTATTACTAATATTTTAGACGTTTATAATGGCAGAGCCAGTGAACAAGAAGCAGAGAAAACCGTTGTTGGAGGAAGTGAGGAAGAGGAAACGACTATCTGACCAAGCGACTGGCCACACACAAGCATATAAAGCAGATGCTGAACTGAGGTTCTTGCTGTTGCAATTGTAAATATCTTTGGGATAAAATCTCTGTCTGTTCTCTATGCATTTATGTGTATTTGCATTTCCTCAATGTTTGCTATTGTTTTAAAGGCGTTTGCTTTGACTATATTTTTGATCGATGTCTGTCTTCGGTGGTTGGCAGTTCTTCCATCAGCATGGACTGATGGCTCCATGGCTTATGTTCACCGGCTCCATTGAAAACAAACGTCCATTTCCCGGAGAGAGGGAGCGTCTTTGATGAGTTTTTACAACAGTGACGATAAAGCGGTAGACAATAGATGGATGAATGTTGACAGCGGTGTTGGAAAAACATGTACTCAGAAACTGCAGAGAGAGAGATCCATTGATAAAATTCGGAAAAGCATCCCGACTTGCAAAGTTCCTCTTTAACTATTGCGAAATAACTAATAATCATTTGTTGTGTATCATTGCAGAGTCCCCTTGCAGCTCAGATCTGTAAGTCTGTAAAAGTAACCATGCCTCTTTAAGTGTTCCTGCCACTGGATGCACATGAGCAGGCGTGTGCTGAAACTGGGGTCACTGCTCAGCTATACACCTACCTTTTATGCAGCTATAAACAGAATCTAATTCACATTTATTAGTATCCAGACATGCTGACCATGGGTATGGAACATACTTTACATTGAGAGCTTTGCCTTTATCATAGATAATCTTGGTGCTGCATCTAAACTTTGGTTTCAGTAAATCTTATCAAGTAATTTTGATTTATCTTATCAGTATTTATTTTTATCTCTCTTTGTTTTTTATCAGATTTGGCGGTCAGGGTTCTGAAGGTCTTGAAGTCAATGATTGTGAAAGTCAAACAGACATTCCCACTGATCAAAAAACCTGTTTAATTCCAAGTTTAACTGTGTTTTTGATCAGTGGGAATGCATTAACTAATTGGTCACATGACTGCAACGCACATGAGTTTTTAAATCAGCTATGACTCTGACTGGCATTGATGGAAATGCAAGACCTGGGAGAAGATGTTCATTTATTTGTGGCAGCGATGAAAATTCATTATTTGTTATTAGTCATTATCAGTCATTATTGGTGCAACACTAAGATGCACATTAATTTCTGGCTGTTAGCATAGTCATTAGCAATGAACACGGTCCCTGAGCTCCATTGTGTTATTTTTTTTAATGTAACAGTAGCAATTATTATTTTGTAATGTTTGCTATGATGTATTATTCCACAACATGTATTTTTGCTGTCCGTTGTTTTAAGTTCTGGTTTTTCTGTCCTCTGTTTTTGTGGGTGCATCTGTGTATAAGGGTTTGTCTCCCATGTTACCACTTTTCTTTGTTTTGGGATATGTCAGGGAAGAGCCTGTGACTTTTGTTTTATGTAAATAAAAAAGCAGTTTTATGTTTAAGCTTAAAAGATCTGTGATCACTGGCATTTGGATTAATTAATCCTGGTTGGTGGAGTAGGGAAACATCTAAAACATACAGTGCAGTTGGTCCCAAACACCCGGACTGAGGAACCGTGGATTAGAAAGATGTGATTAAAGGTTGGTTTTATATATAGTATTAGCAAGCTGTCATTGAGTTCAACTCATACAACATGTGTATGTCATTCAGAAGCAGGTCTTAAATAGACCTGGTGTGATGGGCCTTTTTCACAGCAGATATTTTTGAATATATATTCCTGAAATAGTAGGATAAACACAGTTTTTACCAGTAACATATACTCTATTACTCCAGTTTTAAGTGTATGGGGAGAAATCCCGAACACACATCCAGAAAGTACATTTTCATTTTCATGTACTTTCTGGATGTGTTCCAATAAAGTGATTAAAAAAACAATACATAAAAACAATAAAACAATAAATTTAATGGGAGTCTTTTGAGACTTTTTCAAAGTGCTATACATGCGGCTGGTTATTCATGTCTACAGATGTGAACAGATTGCGCACTTCCTGCCAAAAAGGGCATCGTTTTGGTTCTGGCTGTTGCATGACGGGATTGCGCGACATCAGCTATCAGAGACGGCTGTTGCCCGGGGGGAGAGGAGTGAGGCACCGGTGAACTGCCAGGTCACAATCACTATGCACTGCAGAATCTTGTGGTTCGTCTATGTACAGCTCCCAAAACCACACAATGATGCAGCTGGTCAGGATGCTCTCTCAGCAGTGCCTTGGTCAAATGAGCGCTCTAAAATTCTCTAAAGGAATGAAGATGGGCGAGAAAGAGAACAGTTGGAGAAGGGCTATATTTTCACCCGCTCTGTCTCGCTCTCTCCTGAAGTCCAGCCGGTTTCCTGGTTTCCCAGAATAATGTACAGTTTATGAGAGGGCCATGCTTTATAAATGGCACTGTCTAAACTCGTAAGCTTGGTCACTCAGTGACTCTGTCCCGCTCTGTCGCCCTCCTCCACTCCACTGATGGCTCCAGACATTTAGCCTAACTAACACTGTCTGCTGTTTTGTGATATCCAAAGGCAGGGAGGTGCTGTGTCAAAGGCATCCTCTCATGGTGGACCTTTAGATTTTTAGGCTATTTTGAATTCCTGTCATATTCACCCCCAGCCCTTCACATTTCCTCACTCAGTAAAAGTGTCACACTTTCCTCTTTACTCTCCCCACCCTGCTGTGAAAGGTGATCAGCAAATCGTCACCCCCAATTCATTGAAATACTTCACAGGATTTCAAGGTTACTCTGCAAAGGATGTGATAAATCTTCAGGCGACCAAGAGTCTCGTCTTACTCAGAGCAGTCGCCTGCTTCTTATTCTACCTCTCTTTCTGGTACTTTTCTTCATTGTTGGGTGACTAACATCTTGGAAGATGAGAGTGGAAAACATTCTCAACCATCCTTAATGAATACCAGAGACAGTTTGTCACATGTCTGATTCATATCCACTGTTATCTCAAAGGCTCCGTTCACCATTACACTAATCCCAAACATGGTGAAGGAAAAATCAATTCACTGCACCACTCAAAGGCAACTGCCGATTCCCAGCAACTTTTAAGGTAGAATAGTCCCTTCCGAATAAGATTTTGTATTGCATGACAAATGTGATAATGTAATGCTTGACTATGTATGAGTTCAGGAGAAATATTTGCATCAAGCTTTAAATATCTCAATCACACTACACTTTTGAAGGTATTGAGCATCACTGATATATTCAGTACAAAATAAAGGTGTATTTTTCTCTAATTTCATGCATCTGTTGAATTTTTTTGGTGTTGCCAAAACTTTCTCAGTAGTCACAATCTCCATGTTGATGCTTCTTGAGCTGCTAAACATAGTCTCACTCTCTTGATTATTTTAGTTGATGCACTGACCACATCCATTTTGTTGTCTTTTAAATAAAAGTCAGTTTAAAAATTGTTCTTATTACATGGTATGAACATATTAACCAAATGCATTCATTACCAAATGTTTTAAAAAATGCAAAATAAAAAGCATTTGGCACAAATGTATAGCTCGGGGGAGATCGTTCTGCAAACACGTTTGGAAAGGTAACCGAGAGCTGACATCTAGCAGCTTTTCTATACATCAGACATGGTGGCCACCAAAGAGCAGCTATTCTTCAATTTTGCAGTTGCTTCCATTTAATTAAAGAGGACATTCACTGTAATATCACATTTCTGATGTTTTTTGGTGTGTCCCCGTGTCCTCCCCGTATCTAAACATCACTCAAGTGTAACAATAAACACTTCAGCCACTTCTGAGAAAGACGGGCTTCTCTGTTTACCTGCGCTCGAGCAAGAGGTTTTGAAAAGTCAAGTTTAGTTACATAACTAGCACTTTCGGCATGCAAAAAACCCTCCCCCAACAGCTACTCCCGGTCGTGGGCGTGAAGATTCAACCTGAAGAATAAGAAGCACCGCGGAGCAGTCAGTCAGCTGGTAGCTGGCCAATCACAAGAGACTCAGTGTTCTGGAGGGTGGGCATTAGCTGCCTGTTCAGAGGCACTGGCTTAATCTGAAGAGACTATGAGGTTTTTGACCATAAATATTATTTAATTTATCTAAGTAGACATCAGTAATCTGGATTTTTGGTTCAAAAAGACCATTCTGTGTGACCTTTAAGTGACAAGCTCCACGTCCTTAGACACTTTTACTACTGTAGAAAACAACAAGCATGTTTGTTGACATGCTTTCTATTGCTCTGCATACGCCATCTGGATCATTGGTCTGACTGGTTGTAAATCCATCCAATTGTGTATAGAGGCATTTTGATCTAAGTGATCTAAGTAGGTAACTCCACCCTTTCCAGTGTGGCATTAGTCAGGCTAACAAATGTAGATACAATGCAGGGTAACTCAAAGATCTGGCTGGAGGATATAGTGTGTTGTTTGTAGAAAACAGGAAATTTAAACAGACACTGAAAACATTGCAAGGCTGTTTAAGTTTTATTTAACTTCTAAGTACTGAGTATAAATCAGACTTTACACTTGTGTCCCACTTGTGTTCCTCATTACAAATGTCCAAGCAAAATTACTGCTGAGTAGATCCATCTGTCCGTCTAAGTCTCGACTTTTGTGATAATTGTGACTCCACAAAATGTAATTTGTGCAAAATGTTCATGTTGTGTTTGAGGAAAAGGTTTCATTTATCTTTTTGTGCAACCACACACACACCTCTAGGCAGCTCTTTCAGATTTCATTGTATCTTCATTGTATCTGTGCTACTTTTTTGTTACGTTAGTGGAGCAAGAATATTCTTAGGCCTGACATTTATAGATGAAATCTCTACAAAGAGCTGGAGATGAACAATCACAGTCACAACAAAGATAGACTGTGTGTACTTGTAACTTAACAAGTTAAGTGGAATCCGGAAAATCCACACAGATGCAGCATTTTGAAAGCCCTAAAACATTCTATTGGGAAAACAGGAGTGGACAATTTCTATATAAACTGTAGTGTTTAATGCTGTGTTTGCATAAACCTTAAAGAATGAAAAAGAAAAAAAGATGATATAAGGAGAGTTCTGTTTCCATGATGCCTTAAACCGGACATGTGAGCAAGACCCCAACATACAACACACTTCAATCCAATGTTGTTACTCTGCCAATTTAATGCAGTGCACAAAATACACCTGTTTTCAATTAATTTGTAGCAATTAAAGGAGGATATAAAATACACCACATGTACCGACAGAAGTATAACTAATAACGATGAAATAAAAAACATTTTTATAGACAATTTTTTTGCCGAATGCTCTGGACAGACTGCAGCATCTCCATCAACACTGTGACAATATACAAGTAGACTTTGATGGTTTTGGGAAAGTGAGGGCAGAGGCATATGTTCTTGTGACCTTTAACAAGTCGAAGATGTTGATTGGACTCAGATTTACCAGGCCACTGTGATCAGAGGCACAGTGTTCGTGTGAGTTCGTTAAAAGGGGAAAGTGGAGGGGAATCACAGAAAGATCTGGAGTTTCTGGTGAGTTATGGTATGAGTCACCGTTTCAGATGAACACAGGCACAAACATTCAGACACTCCCCACACATCCACTACTGATTACTCTGATTTTGGCTAACTTAGAGCTAACGTCAGTACAATTGCTACAATTGTTTGGGGGGAATCAGTATCAACTGTACTCTGATATCTCTCTGACCTCAGCTTTTAATTGAACCGCATTAACTCATCATAACTATTCTCTTGGTTTTTGTCATGATTGCTAGCATCAGTTGGACTTTGAAGTGGTTTTGTCTAGAAATGAACCCCGAACTTCCACTTTCCTTCAGCTGTCTGTATGTTGAGTGAACACAAACTGGTGTGGCCATTTTAAATATGTATAATGTGGAGGTTCAGACATTCTCTCACCAAAAAACACTCATAAGCATGCAGGCATGCAGCTCGCTCACGTAATGAATGAGAAGAATGTGCAGACATTTATCCAAACACATACACACATGCTCGGAAATCAAAGCAGGCATGCATCATGCACCGAGATGAACGGCACAAGGAGGCGAAGGCCACAGCGTCCCGTGGCCCCGCTGCGTAACATAATAAAATGCACTTTGATTACATTCCTCTGTGAACGCTCGAATGTGAGGGTTTTTTAACGCACAAGCTCTCTGCTTTCATGGTGCAGGGCAGCACTCAATACCGTTTCTGTGGGGGTGACTCACCCATGATGCATCTGTTTGATGTCCTGGGCTCAAGACCTCCCAACATTTTACGTCCCACCTGCCACATAGGTTAGAGGTGGGGGTGGTGGTGCAGAGAGAGCAGGGAGTAAAGAGGTTATTAAAATAAAGACATGCAAAGAGAGGGGGGGGTGTGGAGTGACTGCGAGTGTGTCTCACATGTGTTTAATGGTCTGTGCATTACAGTATACAGTCTGCTGAGAATAGCGTGAGTTAACCCTTCGATGACCACAGCTCAGGTAAGTGCTGTGCCTCATGGTGGAGTCCTCAGATCTCCACACTAGGAATTAGACTAAATTAGATCTGAGCCAAGTATGGTGACTTTAATTTTTTAAAGAAACTGTGTGTTTACATTTTTCAAGTGTCTTCTGTTTTGTATTTTAGGATTTTCAAAAGCATCCCCCCGATGCTGGCTTCACAGTGGATGCATGTGCGGTGCCTTACGGCTGTGGCACTCCTCTGCTGCATCTTGTGTGTGTCTGGTGTGAACACACCCTAAGACAGTGGAAAATGAAACAGCTGTTACCCGTTAGCTGAGTAAAGTTAGCGTCAACCATTGGTTACAAAAATGGTTGATGCAGTGCGTTGTTGATGTTATTCACATCATCATAACCATGTGACGGTCAGAACAGACATCACCCATCAACCCAATCTGAACTCCTGTTTTGAAGCCTCCAGAATCTTGAGTTTGCCGACGCCATGTTGACAAATGGAATTTCACCTGAAACCAGAGTCCTGGTGTAGTTGCACTGTTTTTCTCTCATATGTGTCATATATTATCATCTACTTTCCTCTAAATGGGAATATAATTTACAAAACTGACAGCATATTCTAGCAATTGAGACGATTAACTCCTCAGGAACACGTTAACTTAGGTTAATAGGCTCATTTTTCCATAGACTTCAATTCAAATTTACTTTCTTTTTACAACATGGGAGTCTACCCCCGGTGGCTATTCCCTCTACTGGAAATTTTGATTTATTTCATTGAGGAAACCAGGGGAAAAAAACTCACATCTTCTTATAATGCACATGTAAACATTAGCACAACATGAACAACACACGCAGCATCAACTTTGTGACAGTGACATCAGTTAATTAACTTTATCTGGAGTTTGATGAATAGAGCTGAATGGTGGTGGCAGACATTAATGAATTAATGAGTTGTGCTGAGAACATACACTTTGAGCATTTAATTCTCTTGACATTCCTTTGAAACCCAACATTCTTGTGGCTTCACTGTTTTTGGATAATACAGGAGGTAAGCCAAGCTTTTAGCTATGCTGACAGGAGTTTGAAAGACACAAAGGATGCAGTTTCAAAAGTACTGCATGTTGGCGAATTTGACAGTTGCTTCAAGTTGGTCAGCTGGATTTAAGTCAGTTACCCCCATTCACAATTATTACTTTTTAGCAATTTACACAACAATATTTAATAAGTTGAAAATCAAATATGGATGCATTCTTATCTCAAGATAGCTATTGTTAGCCACTGTTACAATAACATGGCATTTTGCACACAAACAGTATAGCAACAGGTCTTTGGTTAAAAATTAATCAGTTTACGACTGGAACACAAATACTGTACTGTAACACAAATACAACAGATGTGCTACTAACAGTAAAAGTGGGAGTGGATACTGGAATCCAATGTTGAGGGTGGTGAGGTTGCTCTGAGTTTCAGAGTTCAGACTACAAATGGAACGCACCACAAGCCTCAGTATGCTGCCGTTTGTCTACTTTGGAAAAAAAGACACCCTGGGTGATTAAAATGTATATACATTATGTATATATAAACTTAACCATGTTTGACTTGATTGAATCAATGTCCATTAATGTCCTTCAGATATTATTTTCTTTTATCCTCCTCCTTTTGGGCCAAGACTCAGTGGAAATAAAGATTTAGACTGCAAGAGACCATCATATCCTTTGAAATTATAGAAAAATAAATCAGTGTGTTTAGTTTTGGGTTCCACCCTGATGAGACAGCCTTTGATTTTCATTCAAAATCTTTGTCATTTTTCCCCCCCTCATGGTCATCTTCATCTTTTTCATTCATTATCTGTATTAGTTCATGTACAGTAATTATTCAGGTTTATTGTGAAGATCAAGAGTCTGTTAAGGTTAAATGAATAGTTGGTTGGCACATATATATATATATAGACACTGTATATATATTCATTTTAATAAGATGTGACAGAGGAAACATGAGGGAACATCCTCTGTATTATGTCTTAAAGAATCAGAACAGAAGGGGGTAAAATAAGCCTCTCTGTTTTCTGTGGTTTTTCAATCATCCGACCATATGATTAGAATGTAATGAAGTTCTTTTTAACCATTTCACTGCAGCTTAGGAGGCAGGGCTTCAGCCAGGCTGCGGATGAAACCATTGGTTGTGGCAAGTTGATTGACAGGCGGCACGGCCGAGCCGTGATTGGCCACTGAAACCTCCTGATCCATCTCCACCAGTCCTTGCCAGTCAGGTGACTGTGACTCTCTGCAAAATCAATGTTATCACTCTGTCCTCACAATCTGCAGGGCCGATAAATGGAGAGCAGACATTTATCAATGCAGTAAACTCTTCCTCTTAAAAGTCTATTTTCACCTCCTGTGGCTTGTTCGTGGTTTATGGCAAATTAGATTTATCATGAGGCGGTGTTTGGGATCAAACGGGTTTTGAGTTGCTGCAAATGATTCTGTTTCTTCTTAACTCTTGGCCTGAGAAACAATGAATCTCTGTGGTCATTATTGGACAGATATGATCATTATCAAACATGCTGTGGCGCAAATTGTGCGTGAGGCGTCACTTTTGATCTGGCTCACAGACGTCATATGACGTTGGTTTTTCCTCTCTCTCGTCTACTCTATTGGTAAAAATCAAGTCCAGTGACACAAAAGTGTCTCATAAACAAAGCTATTTTGACAGCTTGCAAGTGAAGTGAATAGTGCGCCATGACCTCAGCATGTGTTTTTGGGGTTTTGTGAAAATTAATTTGTGCCTGTGTGATGGGAAATGTCCATCGTGTCCTGGCTCGACAGAGTTTAGGGGGTTTTTGCAGAATGTGTGGTTTCTTGTACCCAATGATAAAAAGGGTGTATCACATGTAGACATCTGTTTCATTAAGACCTGATGTGTTATTGAAAATCTTTTGCACTGACATGTAAACCGTCAGTTCTCCAATGAAGACTCATTATCTGTTAACAGGTATTAATCTTTAAGGTAATGATGTGTTTTCATATTTAGGTTTTGCCTCCAGTGAAAAATAGGAAACTTCATAAATCCTTTTTCATATTATAGGAAACGTCAATCTGGAATAATATTTATACTTTCTTTTATCATCTCTGTTGACAGTGATGGCATCTTATTATTGTAAATATTGGTAAATTAGCGTAAATGTTTAATGAGAAGGTGAGAAATCATCTCTTTAGATTGTTTAATCAATTCTTTTCTACTTTTATTTGTAGTAAATTGTATTTGGCCGTAGTTTCCTCTGTGACTCTGGAAGGATAAGCAGTGAAGTTTGGGGATTCCCAGCCTTTTTAGTGATGCTGTGCCAACGCACAGCACACCGTTGGCCCCTGTTGTTATTGTGTGCATTTCTTCTTCTTCCTCTTCTTCGTTTTCTTCTGTACATTTTTCTGTCTCTAGTAACACAAATACCGTTTAGCACACACAAACAAGTAACATATCAAAACGTGTGGCTCAATTGGATTGGGTGGGCTTTTTTTTCGCAACTGCGTAGAACTTTTACATAGAGAATGCATGAGTTTGCAAAAATTTGCAAATTTTTGACATTTTTCAGACATCTACTGCTTTGGCACTTTCAGGTAGAGACGCCATTCAGATTTGAAAATGTTCACAAACTTTTCAACATTACAGATTGTATTCAACTTTTCAATACCATTTATTCTTTTCCCACAGACTTTAACATTAGTGTATATTGCGTGGCTTTAGACTGGGTGATGTCACGCTGACAGGAAGTGACAGGGACCAGAAAAGAAACGTAAAACTTTCACAAAAAATCTCGCTGTAAATCCCAACCCTTTGATCCCACAGACAAAAAATACATCAAAACATCACAAGAAATTTTGTTGCTGACAGACTTATAATCTAGGCTCAGCGAGTGACAGAAACACCAGTTAGTCTCCCATTAAGAACCCATTATAACTGCCGCCTGACACTTGTACAAAATTCAGACTGAACAACTTATTTCTCTCTTTAATGCCTTTTAAATCATGTCCATTTCAACGTATTCATATCACTTCTACTTCTTGTTCATGCAAATTCATGTACTTTTCAAGCTATTCATAAAACAACTGCTTCAAACCAGCAATTCAGCATAGCTTCTGCTTGCCCATTCCACAGCAATCCCACTTCAATTTCTTTGAAATTGCCTTTTCTAGCAATTTCAGTAATGTTCTACTACAAATTCTTTATTAGTGATGCAGTGCAGGGGAACTGTCTAGTTTTAATTGAAATGCAGCAGTCGTCATATTTCTGACAGACTGGACAGACTCTTCTGACAGAGCTGACAGTAAATGACTGTCATCTGAGGCACAGTGAAGGGATTGCTCAACCTAAATCAATTTACAAAACTATGACTGTATGAAATGAAAAATGGACGTAACATCAGACATGAGCAGCCGAACATCACCTCAGATCCTGACAAGCAGCTTGCCAGGGGTGATACATACTGTAGTCATCGGTCTATGACCTTAACATATTTCATTAGAACCTGGACGCCAAACTGTCTCTGGAATGATACAGCTCCACCAGTATCTAAGGTCCAATGTGGCGAGTTCTGATTTCTGTGGAGACAGCCTTGAATAGAGCATAGTTTCTGTGTCTAATCATCTCCCTTCAGCAAGAGTTTAGGCATCTAGTGTGAATCTAAGTGAAGCTTGAAGTTAACAATATGAATTCATCAGTGTTTAATCAGAAAGGGATGGGCCAAGACTACATTTTACCTTACAGGTGATAAAAACAGACATTTGAAAACATAATTTTAAGGTTTAGGAAACACAAATTAACATATTTTAATATTTTCTGACATCGTATGGACCAAACAAGGAATTGATTAATTGAGAATAATCAGTAGTTGCAGCCCTAACTGGCACCACAGTTTTTGAAACCCAAATGAAACTGAAAGGTCATAGATGTCTCCTACAAGCAGGCTCCTATTGGATGACACCAGATGTCAATCACATGGTATTCATGTGTCGTGCTTTATGATCTATTTTCTTCTAAACTGGAACATGATTTATGAAACTGATATCATGTTCTCTTTTTTTTTCAAATCTAGTGATAATTAACTCCTCGGGATATTTTCTGACGTTAAAAATCAAGTGGGACATAGAATCTAATTTTCTCATTATCTATTAAAACAGAATACTTTTTAGTGTCAGTGATTAAGTGCCCCCTTGTGGCTAACTGCTTCTTCTGTCCTACTTCTTAGGTTTCACCCTTAAAGCCGGGAGGCTACATCCACTGAAACTCTGTAAGCCATGAGCCAGTTTTCTGAGACAATGTGGTCAGAGCTGGTGTTCAGTGGCTAGCATTTATGTCTCACTGCAAGGAGGTCACTGGTTTGGATCCCGGTTAGACAAGGGGCCTTTCTGTGTGGAGTTTGCATGTTCTCCCCGTGTGTGTGTGGATTGACTGCAGGTTCTCCGAATTCCACCAACAGTCCAACAGTAGAAGAGTGAATGGTTGTTCATCTCTGTACATTTGCCCTTCAATGGACTGGTGATCTGTCCATGATGGAACCTGCCATTCGCCCTATGCCAGCGACTGTTGAGGATAAAGTGGTAGAAAATGAATGACTGAATGTGGTTTTTTTAATGGGTGACATTCACAGCAGGTCCAGTCTGCTCTGGAGACCTGTTTTGGATTGATACAGTTAAATAAGATACTTTGTATCATAAAATCATAAAATAAAATACTTTTGACATTTACAAGAAAATACAATGTGGTACACTGATTCCTACAGATTTTCATTGTCCATTTCATCGGCCCAGCCCAGTGCCTGAAGTGCCGGTTACTGGCTCAGGAGTAGAGGAACCCACTCGTACAGATAATGGAGGGACAGCACTGAGTATAGCTTTTTTTTTTTCCATTTTGACTTTGAGACTGGATCAACAAATTAGCTTACTCAGCACTCGGGGTCTCCACGAGCCCCATAGTTAACTGGAGTGAGCTGAAGCACATTTTTATGTTTCAAGTTTTATGTTTTAGGACAGAAGAGTGATGAATCGGGAAGGGATACATACTAACTGATGAGACCCAGGAAGAGGAACATGGCTGTGTGCGTCATTGTTTCTAAAAATCTGTTTCTGCCTGTCAACCCCTGCGGTTTCCAAACTAAAACCAGGCCAGCAGCATTATTGAAAGACTCAGGTGTACAGGCTCTGGAAAATCCAGTAGTATTTCTCAGTTGGTCTATTGCTCAACACTCTTGTCTTTGCAGTAAATATAATCACAAACACAGCAAAAACATGCGCACACACACACACACATATAAAAGTCCATGTTTGCGCGTGTTGGTGTTGCAGCTCTGCCTGCCTCCTGGTGTGAACGGCCCCAGCTCCAAAGCACCATGTACTTTTGCGGCAGACAGCGGCACTTTCAACTTAATGAGGCCATGTACTGCCTGATTCGTTTACTCTAAAATACATGTTGTGGCACAAATCACTTGACAGGGACCCAAAACAGAAACATTGCGGCAATTCTTGCTCTTTTCCTTCTCCTACACACATGGACTAAAAAAGAGATGCATACAAAGGCAGAGAGACAGGGAGAAGGAAAGTTGGGGGGAGGTGGAGGAGTGAGGGGGTGAGGGGTGTCAAAAAAAGTGTGAACTCCTGCTCCTTTGTGACCTGCTGGAATCACTCTGTGAGCATTCAGGGTCAGCGAGGACAAAGGAGGGAGGGGAATCTGTTCTTTCTCTGCTCAGCAGGGAACAGCTCATGCTTGACTAACTCTTTGGATCCCCACTGAGCCAATCTATATGTTCTTTCTTCTCCCCTTGTATCCAATTCTGAAAGTGTGTCAAAGCCAATCATTATGTTTGTTTCAGATATCATTGACCTCTGCGGGCGCGCGCACGTGCACGTGTGTCCGTATGTGCGTTTGGAAAGGCAACCTCCAGGCGTTTTTTTCTCATGCACCAACTTTTCAGCAGCATCATTCCCTAACCGCACAGCAGAGTGTCTCTGGGAAGCACAGCGTTTCTGTCCAATGTGTTTTGCGCCGCATGCTGCTCCAGAGGTCTAATTATGTTGGGTTTGAAAGCACAGACACCCCCATGTCAAAGGCAGACTCTGTAAATCACACACAGTCATTAGTGGGAAAATATGCTTTTTTCAATTCTTTTGAGGGCTTGGCAATACAACATAAAGCCATGACAAATAAAAGCAATAAACTATTTATTGTCTGGAGGGTAGAAATGGTTACATCTCTCCACACAGACAGGAATGGCATTTACGCAAACGAATTGGCTGTAAACGCTTTTTATTTGAAACCCAGGATATAATTAGAAACCTGTGGCTTTCCAAGAAAGACTATGTATGTGCTTACATGTGTGTGTGTGTGTAAGCCTTGATGAGTCCATGTGCGTGCATGACACTGTTTTTTTTTTCCTCTCTTTCTCTTTCCCTTTCACACTCACTTTCCCTCCTTCATTATGTCAAGTAGCTCCCAAATATTTTGTGTGAGAAATAAAGTTCACGTGAGGAATTTCACAGGTGGCCGTGGCAAAAATACATTAGACTATATGGTCAGGAAATAAATCTGACATGTACAAGTTGTTCAGAGTCAGTGAACACAAAACACCCTGTGTTTCTGACTGCACACTATCTCTGTGTCAACACAGCTACAAGAGTGTGTGTGTGTGTTGCAGATTTTTAATAACTCTCACTATCCACTCAAGTATAATTTGGTGTCCAAGGCGGAAACAGATTTCCCTCAACATTTCTTTCCCTTTTTTGTTCTTTAAAAGTTGAATATATGTTTACATGTGCAAAATTTCTTCATTCCGAAAAGATTCGTTCCAATTGGAACTTACAATTTAATCATTTACAAAAATGTTATGAACCAAGTGTTCATTCAGAATGGATTATTTTGACATGTGTAGTGTTGTCTTATTCTTTGCAGGTAGAAGCAGAAGAAGAGGCTTTACTTCCACCTCTGTAGGAAACAAATACTGCATGTGTCTGGTTGTCCTTTTCCATGTCTGTGACTCTCATGTCTGTTCTTTATTCTTTTTTGGAATGGGAATGCTCCATATTCTTCAAACAGCTCATCACTTCAATACAACACATTTATGTGGATCAGACAGAGTTCACATCTATATGATGCAAGATTCTCTCCTGCTGTAGGAAGGGTTGGTGGTGATGTGAAACATCAACTCCACTTTAGGACTAAAGATCAGAAGATTTGTTTTTTATGGACATACTATGACAATGTGAGAAAATAATAACAGCCAAGATCTTTCCTGACATAACCAGGTGCTTTTTGAACCTAAATGCTGGTTACATGCAGCATCTAGTTATGATATAAAGATTATGTTTTATCTGCTTGGTATATCTGCCTGCCACACCTCCTCCAGTGCACTTTGGGTCAGCTGCAGGGTCCTCAGCTGGTTCCATCGGCCATGGATGTTTCGCCCCCTAAAACGGTACATCTCCCGGTGGAGGGGGCAGTGGCTTAATAGGGACGTCTCCCAGCCACCCCCCTGCAGCCACCCTCATTGGGGTGTTAAAGCCCAGCTCATGTCCCTCCTCTGTAGCCACAACCACTAGCTAGCTTTCTCCACCTCTTCCACCAGCTCCTTGGTGGACTTCTTCAGGCTTGCTCCTGTTATCCCAACAGCACGGAGAAGCTGGATTGTGGATTTCCCTACAAAGCCTCTGCATCCAACTTCTATGGGGTGGATGGTGGCAGCCCAGACTCTCTCTCTGCACTCCACTGCCAGATCAGATTACTTGAACTGCTTGAGCTCATATGCCGCTGCTATTCCCTCCTCCCATGGCACAGTGAGCTTTATTAGAAGTACCTTTATTAGGAGGACCTTCTTGGCAGCTCGGGTGCCCAGGTCAGCTCGCATCTCCCATTTCATTCCCGGAGTGAGCAGACATGTTGGTCTGCATGTTCTCTCCTGGTCTGATAAATGGGATATTTGGCAGACAGGGATCTGAGGAGCTATTTGCTCTAACCCTGTGTCCATCCAACTGTTCTGCCAACTTCCTTAGCACCTGATTATTTCGCCACCTGAGGCGCCCCGTGTGCTACCTTGCATCCTGACAGTACATGTTGGAGGTCTGCATTAACATCTACAACATAAAAGTGAACAAATCACATGTAAAGTAGACAGAGTCTTTCAGTTAACTTTGTTAAGTAAATCAGGATAGAAGCATGTACTGAATAGTCACCAACGAACAACTCTATTACTTAGACAAATTATTATGTTTAAATGGAAGTCTATGGTAAATGACCTTCTACTTCCCACTCGATTGATTGAAATATTGGTAATTTTCAAATAAGTTAATGAGTTCAGTCACTAGTTTCAGCTCTTCATCAATAGCACATTTTATATATTCATGTGGTATCATCCAATAGGAGCCATCTTGCAGGTGACCAATCACCAAATCCCATGGTTTCAAAACTGTAATTCAGATTCTTATGGGAGACTTAATGACAGGTTGCCATTAAAACACTATCATATTGAGTTGTCTGGATTTAGACACGCAAATTAGTAACATGATTTTGAGAGTACTGAGCTGCGCAGAAGCTTCTGACAAATGCAACATTTGGTTTGTCTCTGTGCACCACTGGCAGTTGAAACTAATGTATCTGTAAATGCAAGGAACATCTGCTGTATGTCTGTCTGTTAATTGTATAACTGTGCAAGCCTGACAGGCTTCAAACTTGGCAGGTGACTTTAGGGCACAAGTGTGTGAAGTGCTGATGTTGATATTGTTTGGATGAGAAATGCAAGCGATATCTGTAAAAATCAGACGCACATTGAACAGGTACAGCACTTGTGTTAGACAGCACTTGTTTGAGCTCATGTGCCCGTTTGTCTGTGCAGCCTAAGCATTTTTTTCAAACTTTGCCATCCATAACAGCAAATAAATCCAATACAATGTGCACATCCACCTCTGGGCTTCAGTTTACATTATGTTCATTCAACAATGGATGTGACAGAAAGTTGCAGATGATGCTGGAAATACTTTTCTATGCTTTGCTTTGTACTGGAATCTTTTAGCCCTGTCTTTTTGCTTATGGGGGAAAAAAGGGAAAAGTCAGCGGAAAAACGTTAACCACAAAAATTAGTTAATTATTTCATCAGACACCTCTCTCTCTCTCTGAAACATCACGAGCAAAACAGATCTCTTCAATAAGTGCTCGTCTCCTGAGCTCGTAGGCAGTTGTAGAATTATACGCATTATACGAATTTAACTGCTTGCAGAGATAGGACTGTGATGAATCAAGAAAGGATTCGTACTGACTGATGAGGCCTAATCTGGAAGGAAATGTAGTTGTCTGAGTCATTGTTTCCAGTAGGTTTTTGTGTCTTGCTAGTTCCAACTAAAATGCAACTCTGGAGTTCCCAGAATTAAACAGGGCCAGAAGCATTTCCAAATTTCTTCAATTCAGGGGCTCAAACAAAAAACCCTCCTGATTAATGTGGACACAAATGTTGTGAAAATTTTGCATTTTAAAATGTAATTAAAGAGTGTAGATGTAGCCCCAGGCCACACTGGATGCTTGTTCGATGTCTGAGTGAAGCAAATCTGCTACGTCTTGTGTTACTCGGGGGGTGTGTCTGGTGTGGAGCTGCTGCAATATTTTATATAGAGATTGAAAATCATCATAAATAGATTTTACATACTCTAAATGCCACTCTAGTCAAATACATGCTAGGAGTCTTCACAGTATAAATCAAAAGATGCTGGAAGGGTTTCACAATAAAGCCTCATTGGAAAAAATCTGTTTAGTCATCAGAATATAAACATAAACAATCTGATATTAAATTTCTTGTTCAACAAACATGTACACTGACAAACACTGAAGGCGTGTTTGTGAGATCATGTCTGCTGGAGGAGTCTTGTCCTCCTGTCCTAATGTCCTGCCAAACACTCGTACTGACCTGTCCACTTTAGTGGGGACCAAGTCCATGAATATCCCTGTTCATCAGTGTTTGTACAAAAAACATATGTAAATGCTCTGGTATCGAACCACCTGTTAACAAATTTGTAAAGAAAAACCATTTTGGTCACAGTTTAATGACATATGGTAGTTTTCCACTATACAATTCTAGTATGGTGCGGCACAGGACAGCTCGATTCTACTCAGTTTGGTATCAGGCATGTCATTTTCCATTACTTCATCAGCGTGGGAGGGGTCACCATAGCAGGGCTGCACAAAACATGTGACAATTTATATGCGACACAAACAAGTGACAAGCAAAGCAGTTCTTTTCAGTGTACTGAATCACTGGAATCAGTTCATTAAAAATCTTAGTGCAGTACTTCCTGCATGACCGGAGCACAGACTCCGTCTGACACAGTCACTGAACTGAAATACGACTGAACGGTTGTGATTAAATACTAAATACACCAGACTCCTCTGTTAAATGATGATTTTAGAAATGTCCTTGTTTCCATGTAAATGATGGAGATAACCACATGTTCAGTTCTGCATTGTTCGGTTTGATTCATGTACTGGATTTTGCCCTAATGACTCTCCAGAGACAACACTTGCTAGTGCAGGTATTAGAAAAAGCACCAGGTTTCCATTATCCCTAATAAGGACAAAAAAAAAAACAAAAAAAATACACTCATACAGTAGAGTCAAGCTGTGCCAAGTGCCAATAATTTGCACAAACACAGATCTGGTTTAGCTACAGTCCAGCTCTGTGTCTCTATTTTTTGGGGGCTTACAGGTCTACCACTACTTGGCTTGACTTGACGAGGACCCAAGCGAGCTGAGCTAAAATGCGTTGTCAGAGATTTTCGTCACTGGAAGAGTCATGAGCGTAAGGTCCGACACAATTTTTAAAAACCGGCAACAGCGTTACAGCAAGTGTACATGGCTGCTGTCTGCAAAAATAGCCTGTGGTTTGTCCACAGACCGAGCAGCAAGTACACCACTGTCTCGATGTCATCACTAGAATGTGTGTTTGTGTCTTATATAAAACAACGTCCTGGCAGTTTTGTGCAACCGTTCTATGACGACCCCGCCCACATTGAGGAGGTACCATGAAGTAATGAAAAACAAAGTGCCTGATACCAAAACCGAGTACAGTTGAGAGCCTCACAGCAGGTGTATCCTCTTCTTTTTATTCTTTTTTTACATTGATTGATTGACTGATACTTTATTAATCCCAAGCTGGGAAATTGAAATAAATTGTTTCCTCATTTTTAGGAATTTTAAGTTAAATGGCAGACCTTTCCTGCGTGTTTTTGCATCGTAATACACATTTTCAGGACAAAGACATATCAGCTAGCTAAAAAAATTGTAGGTGAAGGTGCAGTTACTCACGAATGAATGGAAAACAACCGATAAAGTGCGGTCAAGCTATATTGTCCAAAAAAGAAATGGTGGATATAAATGTTAGCATTTGACTGCAGTTAACAGACGGATAATACAATTTTAATTGCGTTCATTGTCACCCTCACTGTGATTTACTAATGGTGTCTGATTGCCTCTAATTGAAATCTGTTCCTTTGTGCCATTTGGTCCCACATGGGCCTGTGTGAACAGCAGCCTCCAAACTCTGCTGTCAGCAGCCTTGTAATGCAGAGCAGGTGGCATGGAAACACTCACTATAGTAGACAGTTCTTCAGAGAGACAGAGAGAGAGAGAGAGAGAGAGAGAGAGAGAGAGAGAGAGAGGGACGCTGGCCCAGGCGACGATATTGCTTTCACTGCCGGTATCTTCATTATTTCTCTCGCTTCCCCACGCGCCCCACAAATCAAATGATATGATGCGTGCTCTGAGCCCTTCCTCCCATCATTCCCCTGTCATCCCTCCCCCGCCAGACTCCCACACAGGCTTGCCAGCACTGCGAGAGGACCGGGATGTGACCATGCATGAGTTACACAAGATTAATCTGCCGTTTGATGGGAAACGTGTTGTTCTCAAGGTCTTGCAGGGGAGACAGATTTAAAAGCTGCACTGAGATTACATTTTCATTCTTTTTTCCATTGCTGTCAGAGGAGCCCGGTGTATTTACTTTACCAACCTTTTACAGCCATCACCACTGCTGCCACTGCCTCACTCAGCTGCTCTGCTTAGTGATAAGCAGGGGCAACCATTAATTTGTACCACCACTCTCTCTATTCACTTAAACTATTTGCAGAGCTCAACATGCCCTTTAGACAATCGCTGATGCGAAGAGCACTGGGACATATGTGTGCGTATGAACATACAGTAAGCCCAAATGCATACAGTACACACCAAGAAAACTCAAGAAATTTACTACTTGTCTTTACAGCACAAACACACACAAAAGTTTGTAGCTCATTGCTTCTTACAGTGGATTCACAAGGCCATTCGTGTTTCCTGGCAAAAAATAAGGGCATCAAGTGCAAATCAAGAATTTTATACGTTATTTTACGAGGAATTCACATGTATGTACTGATTTACTGCTTCGTGGTGGGCAGGCCTGATGTTTAGTGGCTATCAAAGGCGCACAAACGATGGAGTAAAGTTTCTAATGTTGCCAGGGGGTGATATAGGCAAAAAAGCATTCAAGTAAAAATTCAAAGTATAAGTGTACTACAGCATTGAAACACTGAACTAAAAATTCAGATGCTCTACTCTAAAGGCAAATTGTGCATCAAGCAAGCAAAAGCAAAGACTGAAATCAGGTAAACGCAAATTCAGGCTGATTTACAAACGATTTGGTCGTGACTGGTAAGTAATGATTAACAACTCCTTGTCCCATCTCCCCAATGACCTATAAACTCAGGCATATCATGAAAGATGATTGGTCAGGGTCATACTTGTAGTGTTGTCAGTCCCACGAACAAGACGAGGCAAGAATCCATGCCACTGTGCTTGATAATCTGACACAGTGACCATTCGTGGAAAATAAAAATATCGTGTAGTCTGATCTTGGCATTAGTTGCGGCAGCTGGTGTCGCCATGTTTGCTACAAAACCACACATGGGTCATTGTGTCTCACAAAAAACCCATTGCTAATGGGTAGGCTCGCAAAGGGATGGGAAATAGCCAGTAAATTTCCAGCTTTCCATGGGATTGGGAACTTTAGTTTGGGAATTTTGGAAATATTCAAAATTGGAAACTTTGCATGGGAATTATGGCCATTCTATGGGAATCTTTGCAACCCTACTAGCAGGCAAAACAACCTTATCCAAGAGCTCTGTTAGGGTCACGTAATAAACTTGATTTTATTGGCCAGCACCTGTGTTGGTACATTTGCCAGGTTGGTTGGTTGACGCTTGGACTTCCTCTTGAAAAGTCGAAAATTTTTCAACTTGTGCCGTATAGAACACGAAGCACAATGCAGTTCACCACACCATTCACTTCACACCATTCCATTCAAAGTGAAGGAGAAACATTTCAGCTGACGCATTTGCCGCGTATGAGTGAGTCAGCTGTTGGAAACTAATATAAACAGCAATTTTAAGTTTGGTTACATGCCTGTAAACAACATTGCACATGTGAAAAACTGTTTGACAGAGAGAATTTTAGTTCTGGCAGAATCAACAGGAAGAAAATTAGAGTCAATGATGAATGAAATTAAACCATTACTTGACCTTAATTTTTCATTGTTATGATCAATTACAGGAGTGTGGGCTTTTTACTATGACTCCCTTGACAAGTTAACCAGAATCAACACATGAGATGGTTTATTGGGGATTCATAAATTCCCTGCTAAGCGAGCTATTGGAGATGACAGTGGATGGGACTCGTGCCTGAAGCAGAGACATAAACTGAGGTTTGTGGAATCGTCTTGTTCAGTTGACAGAGGAAACACTGACCAAAAACATTTCCAACTGAGACTGTGCACACAGTTATTCTTGGTTGCAGTGTACTCAGCAGTCGACATCTAACCATATATGCAAGTAAAAGTAAATTTACAAAGAAGGTGTTTGAATGATTAGTCACAAACTGGTATTTTCCCTAAGGTCACCAGATGGAAATGGACTCCTGAAGATTTGTTATCTCATTAGGACCTTTTCTGGCATAAACACTGACCTTGTCAGGACCAGTAGTCCTGATGAAGACCAAAACCTGGTCCTAATGAGGCAGAACCTCATTTCTGAGGAACTGGTTAAGTTTAGGGATAAAAATTGATTTGTGATGGTGTTAGGTTAGGGATAAGGTTTTGTTCAGGCTGTCCAAATAAATGTAAGTCATTTTTTTTTATTTCCTATATCACTACTATTGATCACCAAGTCTGTCAGTCTGTGAGTTTTCCCATGTATTACTAAGGCTGTCAAATATATATATTTTTATTTATTTGGTGCAATTAATTGCAGAAGTTCAATAGTTGATTGTGATTAATTACATGTTGAAAAATTTAATAATTTCAATGAGAAGCAACAGAACATTCTTTCTTTACAATTTCTTTACAACTGCCAAAATGTCAGTTCGGTGTGGATAAAAAACTGATACAATACCAAACCTTTTGCAAATTTTCCTAAGCTCATTCTTGTGTGTATGTAACCAAAGAAGGTGCTCTGTACACTGACGTTTACATGACAAACACCTTAACTTTCCTATACAGCCTGTCAGTCCTCCACATGTACATCATGAAGGACATCCATTAGAACAAGACTAGGTGCTGCTCAGAGGAGCTGTTAGCTGCCTAAGTGCAGCAATCGGGACACGTTGTGGTGGAAAGGCTTCACATCACGATATAATCAGTCACCCTCAATCCAAACAGCACATCAGGCGGACAGCTTTAGCAGGTCTCAGGGTTCGTCTGGAGCCACTCTGCAGCTGGTGTGCAGGACATCTTGCCTTTTAGGCCACTCTGGCACACACACCTGCTCACTATCAGGTCAGGCTGCAATGTGTGTCAAAATATATGAAGGCAAACAGCACTGCATTTAAATGTAACAGGCTGTGCTCTTTCATTTTGGCAGGATCAGTATGAAGTTCTAACACCTGCTGTTTTGTCAGCAATTTGAGTTGTCGCTATTATCCCCGAGGAGCAATTTGTTTCATTACATATCTGATGGATTCAACATGGCCCAAAATGAAAGAGTTCAGCAGTTTCAGCATGGTGAGAGGAGAACAGCAGAGCACTGCTGCATCCTTCTGTGCATAGCCTCCACAAAATTCTATGATTTGTCACTAAACACTCTTGGTAACATCTGCTCCAAAATAATCTCTCCAAAAAAGGCTGAAAACCAACCAGGATGTGACTGTGCAAACAGTCAGATGCAATCACAATAGTTCTTTTAAAAAGGTCAAGTCCATCAGGTATGAATTACTTTTTGATTTGATTGATTTGTTCTGCAATGATGCAGTGTATTTTTGGTCAGATGGAACGCAAGGGGCAGCTTAGATTAGCCACAATAGTCTGGGCCTTCTTTAAGGACCTGACCATGTACAGATCTTGGAGGTCATTGAGGGCAGTTCGCTCTATTTTTCTGCACACCTACACAAAACCCTGCAGATTATTCTTATTTTTAAGACTGACTGACCCTCATCAGCAGAGAAAAGAAGCAAGAACAGATTTGATTAAATAAGAATGAAACATTTTCGAGTGATTAAATTCTGACTTCTGACTAAATAAAAGTGCACAGCATTGTCACGAAAGTTGGAACTCAATTTGTTGTCCAATGTTGAGGTGACTGCATGATTCTTTTTAAAAACATTAGCATCTCTTCAGTCTTTGACACATTAATGTCAAGGGAGGATGCCTTCCACCACTGGACCATGTTCAGGTTTTCTTTTCTCAGGTGAGACACAGTAAAAGAATCATTTGCAAATTAAATAATCCGACAACTTGCTGGCTTTGGCACCCTTTTGTATAAAAAACAAATCTGCGACAACAGCTGGCAAGCAACCAGCATGTACGTACTATGCTTGCATAAAATTACTTATTTCCTCCCCAGCAGGTGGTGGTAGTCTGCATTCATCACTGAAAAGGGGAAACCAAGGAATAATTCGGCTGAAATATACAACAGTGTATTACAAGAAACTCTTTTTTGTGCATGTAGATTTTTTCATATTTGTTAACCCATTTCATAAATTCAATGTTTCGTGTAGGATTGTATCCATTAAGTTATCATTAATACCACTGCAACCATAATAAGGTTTTTGCAAATGTGGTTTACTCACAAATGATGTCTGTTTTTGGTAGCCTTTGATTCAAGTGAAGGTAGAATCATTTAGGTTCTCTTGACATGTAACGCTGACCATCTTATGAAGGTCATGATCTGCTTATTGTCCTTTATTTTGTTAATTGTTTTGTGTCCTGTGGAGTTGTTTCTGCTTGGTGTTTTCAGGAGGCTCACCGGTCGATGGGGCAGAGACTCTGAGTTCCACACCTACTTCCAATTCCCACATCATCCACCACTATTTACACTCTGGCTTCCTGGTCCATAGTCACCATCACATCCATCAGTGCAGTAACTCATGACTGTTTGTACATTGCTACTAGTTTTTGCGCTTATCTAATTGCTTTTTTGTTTTGTCCTTTTTTTTCCTTTGTGTAGTCCCACCTTGGCCCCGCCAGCCGGCCAGCCTGTTACTTTCATTGTTTTTTCATTGGCTTGATATTTTTGTTCCTTTTTGTAAATAAATTTGTTACCATTTTTTCTCACGTCTGGATTTCCACTTTTTGGGTACAATTAAGTACAACTAACACAGATCATCACAGACATTTTAAATCTGGCCTGAAATAAAATTGATGATGAAACATTAATTTCTATATGAACTAACTTCTAACAAACATTGCCCCCCTATGGCCATAAGAAAATAAAAAATAAGGTCAAGGGAAATACAAATTGACTGTAAGAGAAAGTGTAGATCAAAGGAAGATGAGAATAAATACAAAAATGGATAAGTACTGGGTCAACCACTGGCTCAAAAAAAAAAAACGAATAATTTATTTGTCATATATATTATAGTAAACTAGGGCTGACAATCATGATCATTTACTGTATTTTTTGCCTCCGAAATAACCAGGTTTTTGTGTTTATTTTGATCATGTAGATGAGAGGGGTGGGTGTGGCCTACACATAATACATATATATATATGATGATTATGTCATTAAAGATGATCATATCATTAAATGCCACCAAAAGTATTGATGTGGGTGAATCAGTTGTTTAGGCACATGGCTGGCTGTTTGCCTTCATCCCACTGTCCCAGGTGTCAGAGATTTTTCTAACAGATCTGTTGAGCACATACCCAGCTCTCTGCAGGTAACATCACCACATGTGCAAGATACAAGCCACATCTTTGTCTCTTCACTGACACAGGCTTTACTTCTCTTTGCCCCTTGTCCTGTCACTTGTTTTAGTCCTAATCACAAGGTTATCCATCAAAAATCACTTATTTAAAATTTTCTTCTACTCTAAAATCATGTGAAATGTACTGCCAGCCTTTGTCCTGCCATCTACCCGTGGTCACCGTTGTATGAGTTCGGTTTAAGAATCCCAATCCTCTTAGTGAGGACTTTGTCTTTGCAGAGAAACACTCTCTGATCCCGTCCGTGCTACAGAACTACACGGCTTTTAAAAAGCATGCAACAGTGTTTGAAGAGGCTGCGAAGACATCCGAGTGGCCCTTGCTGGGTATGTGTGTCAGGACAGGAAGGGGAAACTGATCCTCTTAGCAGTCTGGAATTGGCCCACGCTCAGGAAAGTGTCACTTGAGTTGGTCAACCTGAGAGCACCCCGGCAAGATTGTCTAGCCTTGTATCTCCTTCCCACAGCAGCCTCCTCCTCTTCCCTCCTCCTCCTCCTCCTCCTCCTGACCTAAAGACAGTCAGTGACTGTGAACACATGATTGTGCTGCTAAGTATGCCGTACCTGGCCTCCAGGCATGAATTCAACCCAAGATGCCACACTGCCTCTTTGACCAATTAGAGTGAGCCTCTGCTGGGCAGGACCCAGACCTCCTGCTGGGAGCTGCCAGGCATATCTAACTCCAGCCCAAAACAAATGACACAGACTTCACCACAACACTTTGTAACACATGCTCGAACCCTAACTTTTTTGCCTTCTGGTTTCTCCCACATGCAGCTGCCTTGGTTAAAAAACCTACAGCTAGTTAACTTGTCTTTGTGGTTCTTTTTTCCACCTTTCGAGCTGCACACATTCGTCCTCTCCTTTCTCATTCTTCTTGCCTCCAGATGTTTCTCTGACTGTGTCATGCACATAGTGACAAAGTGTTCAGGCCATGTTGATTCCCTTAATTTATTGAAAACAGACATCAAACAGGAATAATTCAGTTCCCCTCCATCAATAATGAATGGTTGGTTTGAACAACATGCATGATAGTTAATAGATTTCAATAAAGCTGTACCATTATCTCTAGAGGTAGGGGTGGCACTGTGTAACAGCAGCACAATTAAAGTTGCAAATCATGCTATGCGAACAGAAGAACTTATAATTTCTGGTATGCTTTAATCTAAAGTTAGCCCTGTGCCTGGAAGAAAGAAAAAAAAATCCCAAATCACTGATGGCTGATGTGGAACATGTGGAAAATTTCATGGTTATGCAAGTTGGAAAACATAAAAACAAAACAGGACTGTTCTCACTCAGTTATTTACCTGCTTTCACTTGAATGTGAACCTTCAGGGAAATTCTAGCTGATTCAGATACAGTTACAGCATAAAGTCCAGGCCTTGAATTTTCTGGAAAATGATTCAACTGTCAGCCCCGACCTCAAAACTGCCAAATTAATGGAGTCTGAAGATGGTGGTTAACAAACGCAGATGTCTGCCACCCAAGTTGGCATTCGACATACGATTACATCCCATCTTCTTTGCTCTAGTAAATTCACAAGACAGTTAAAAGCATTAGGCGGTAATGCTAGATGTCAATTCCGACTATGATGGAACAAGCAGATTTCCAACATCCACCAGTAAATCCTGACATTTTTCTGCAGCAAGTTTACCAGATTTTATGACATGCAGTCAGTGTGAAGGCCCCAAAACATCCCAGATGCAATTATCAGCCTGAAAAAATGATTCCCGCTTTGCGATCGGATTTTCATGTTCCCTTTTCATGGACGAGGCCAGTCTTCGCTGTCAGCGCCCCCGGCTGAGTTAGGGAGCACCAAATGATTTGCCTCAGATGGCAGCACAACACGTTATTTATGCTTTTTTCCCCCCGTGAGCCACAGACGACATCATTCTACAAAATTATATCTTGTTCATTCTCCTGATGGGAAAGCAACCCAACCGCGTAAAATAAAAAGAAAAAAACATTAAAATTGAAAGTGGCTGTGTTGGCTGAGCAGCACAATAATAGCAATGGAATACAATTGCCCAAATAAGCATGTTTACCAAGCTGAAACACATTCTGTTGATGAGAAACGCTGTCGTGTGGCTGAGTAAAAGAATGCTTAATTAATTTAAACTCTTTAACCTTCTGGAATATAATGAATCCTCCAAGAAAATGGTTTACAAAGAAAACACATGGGGAGGCAGCCACGTAATTTGATAGATTTAGGTGATTGCTTTGTTTTCCTCTGCAATTTTTATCTTTTTTAATCATAGTTGGCTTTAGTAGATATGTGGAGAGGGAAAATTCATTGTGAGTTAGTTAATTAAAAGAGAACTTGTTTTTATAGCTCTGGCCATGATTTCAATCACTTATGATATTGTTAGTCACACTTTGTTTGTTACTGTCTTTAAAAAAAAATCAAGTTTAAACTAATTCACACTGGCACATACTTGTTCAATACATTGTAATGTGAAAGTAATAAACTCCTAAAATAGACTGTACAGTCAGGATTTCACTCCACATTGATTTCAGTGACAACGTTGAACCTCTGACTTCAGTCGAACAGTGGGGATTTTGAGTGTGAACGCCTTTGAACACATAACCACTTTTGTACTCATGGAGGTTAGGTCTAAGAACAACTCATATAATTCATACAGTGTGGTCCAAACTTTTCTGACCTATTTTCTATTAGAGTTGGAAAAGTATTAGCAGACTTTTGGACCCAGTGTTAATGTGGCAAGAAACAGAAAGTGTTCAGACATGTCCACATTATCCATATTTCCTCCATATCCAGAGGCGAAAGTAAAACTGAACTTCAATAGTTGTGCACGTGTTTACATTTATATTACTTTTTTTTCTTTTTGTAATGAGTGATTACTATGACTTAGCATGAATTCAAACTCAACATTTAATTCCAAATAAAGCTGTTCATTTCTGGCCAAACTGTTGGTTCAAGAATGTATGCTTAGGGCCACAGATCTCAGCTCATCTGACAGGTGTTGGTGAAATGTTACAGCTAAGAAGAGATGAGATGAGATGAGATGAGATGAGATGAGATGAGATGAGACGAGGTTAGGTCTAAGAACAACTCATATAATTCATACAGTGTGGTCCAAACTTTTCTGACCTATTTTCTATTAGAGTTGGAAAAGTATTAGCAGACTTTTGGACCCAGTGTTAATGTGGCAAGAAACAGAAAGTGTTCAGACATGTCCACATTATCCATATTTCCTCCATATCCAGAGGCGAAAGTAAAACTGAACTTCAATAGTTGTGCACGTGTTTACATTTATATTACTTTTTTTTCTTTTTGTAATGAGTGATTACTATGACTTAGCATGAATTCAAACTCAACATTTAATTCCAAATAAAGCTGTTCATTTCTGGCCAAACTGTTGGTTCAAGAATGTATGCTTATGGCCACAGATCTCAGCTCATCTGACAGGTGTTGGTGAAATGTTACAGCTAACAGTTTGAAAACGTGTTTTGGTCCTTGAATAGAAGACCAAAACATAGCTTTGCAGATGACGCAGGGCACACCTAACTGGACTTTTTAAAGCCATCTTTCAGGCCAATGTGACAGTTAGTATTTTTAAATGACATTTGGGAAAAGAAAAGAAAAGAAAAGAAAAGAAAAGAAAAGAAAAGAAAAGAAAAGAAAAGAAGAGATGAGATGAGATGAGATGAGATGAGATGAGATGAGATGAGATGAGATGAGATGAGATGACAAGACAAGGTTCCTAATTCCTAATATCAGGAAAAAGAAGCCAGCAAAACTGCAAAAACTTTGATATGTTTAAGTTAAAGAAGACTCAAAATGATACACCCCTGGTGGACTGTGCATTCAAATGTACTTAGTGGTCACTTGTGGATGGTGTTTGTCTTTTATGGTGAACTTGCATGTATGTGTCACTTTAACATCTGACGAGGGGCAGGTCTGACCCTTAGAGGTGGAGGTAGTCTTCGGAGGTTAGCAGAGCAGTGTCTGTCATGGTTAACTGACAAGAGCTGCTAATGTTGCTCACATGGTTACAAATCAACTGCACAGCAAATCACATTAAATGTTGTTTTTGCTGTAATAGAGTGACTAAATCTAAAACCCAAGCTTATTATTATCAAATGATGGAAAAGAAAATGGCTGAACCAGTCAATGTTAGTCATGATCTAAAAAATGAATGTATTATCTGTAAATTAATAACAAATTAACTTACATTAACTTCCAACTTCTGTGATTAACTAACAAGACATAGAAAGGCTGAAAAAAAGACTCACTTTCAGCCAAATGTAGACCAAGCACAGCAGACTGCGATGGCCTTGAATGTCTGCCAAGTGACAAAACACTAAATAACAGTGCTGTCAACATGATCCATGGTGCGTGGCCTATAAAATGCCTGTTCTTATATGATGTGATATGTGGGTCATAATGTGGTCAGCCATTGTGGTACATGCTGATGCTATAGCACACATATGAAGACAGCATATGAAAGAAATTTGCTGTTCTAATCATTCATGGAAGAAGGAAACAACTACACTGGTCCAGATCCTTTTGTTTGTGCAAATCCTCAAAATTACAAAGTGCATTTTGCCAGTGTTTCTGAGGACTGTCACCAACTTTGTGTTTGCGTTCTTAATTAATGATTTACATACTGAAATGTGCTGCATTGTGGGAATGTAATGCTGAGGAATGCTGACTGGAACAGAGATGCAAAAAGGAAGGAGAGTTTAAAATTGAGGGAATATCAGATTCCCTGAGGCTGACAAAAACAAAGAGGGTGAAAGACAAAAGTGCAGATGCACAATGAAGACGAGATCATTGGATAAGATGAATTGTGCCAGATATTGCAATTTGTTAAGACTCCAACACAGACGAGTTGAACATAGGGTTTGTTGCAGAAATGATTTCATTTTACCTCTTTATTTTAGTCAACTGTACAATAGATACAGTATGTAACACTTCTCAATCCTGATATGTGGAGGGTGGATGTGCAGAAGAAGAATACTCTGTGTGTAATAATATGCTTGGACAACCTTTACCACATGCCATTGCTCTCCTGCATTACACAATATCTAATCAAGCAAAAAATGCCATTAAACTTGAGAATGTTGGAGCTATTTGAGCTGTTTATGTGCTGTCTAAAGACTGGTTTAACAACCGAGGAAACAATAACAGCATATCAGGACAATCCTTGCCACCTTCACACGATGACAAAATAAACTAAGAATGTGCTGTATTCTCACAGAGGGGCCACAGTTTCACATAAGTCAGATTTTTGCTGAATTTGTCTCCACTCTAAGGGTGCTTTAGGTAATGTATACATTCTGGATAGACGGGCAGACAATAAACAAGCCAAAGGTCAGAATATTTTAGACGTGCAAAAATGCAGATAGAGGGAAAAAATAATAAGTAGAGTAACAAGAAAACTAATCTTAGCTGGAGATGTTCTCGTGCTATTCTGGGGGTGTTTCCTTACCCCGAGCTTGTTTTTTCATAATGCAGTCTCAACACTATTTCTGCTTCTGTGGTAGAAATCACACAATGGCTGATACTGATTGCTTTATTTTCTCAGTGTGTACCCCCCTCTTACGTTTATTATTGCAGAACAGGAGGATATGCTGGACAAGGTGGGGGCGGTTGCAATGCTGAGGTTGCAGAATCTGAACATTTTCTGTCTAATAATTTGAAAATGGAATACATATACAGGAGGAAAGGTGCAGGGGGTCTGGGTGTTTGGAGGTGGGGGGTACAAAGTGCCAGATCACCAGGTCTGCTCTGGGTATGTGAAAGGTGAGCAGCACTTCTCAAAGTTATTTGGCCCGAGGGCTCGGGTATGCAGTCTGGCCCGCACGTGCTCGGTAGCTGGAGGTTGCTGTTCTGACTAATGTGCAATTCCAACACTGCAGCTTCCACCACCCAGAACAGTAAAGCAATCCCTCTCTGGCTGCCTGTACCCACCACTGAGCATGTGGTCCCACTCACACACACACAGATTTGTGCAGCTATTCTTCTTAGTACAGTCCGATGCCTTCCATTCATTTGGACAACCTAAACAAAGCATTACCCCTAACCTGAACATAACCAATTAATGTTTAAACTTAACTTTAACCTATAACTTTAAATTAACTTTAGCCACTTCCTCAGAAATTAGGTTCTTCCTCATTAGGACCAGGTTTTGGACCCCATGAGGACTACTGGTTCTGACTGGTTATGCCAGAAAAGGTCCTAAAGAGGTGCCAAACACACACAAAGTACACACACGAGTAATATGTTAAGAAATTATTGTTTCAAGGGGTTAATATACGAGTACACACACCTGCCCAGAGGAATGTTTTGCATGTGGGGGGCGCTGGCATTGGCATTCATTCACATACCACTGGTGCCAGCAGGGGATGTGGCCAGTGGTGTGGAAACCCTCAGCCAACACAGAGGAAGCCTTGCCCGGTGCAGCAGCACATTAAATCCTCACTCTGCTTGACATTATTTTTTATTTTTTTATTTATTTTTTTGGTAACATATAAATGTTTTACTGATAAGTGAACAGAAATGCATGTGCAGCTCAATTAGTACAGTCACTTGTATGGCAATAAACCACATTTGCAGATGGAAACAAACCCACTGTGCAGTAAAAGAAAATAATCAGTGTAAGAATAAAGGTGCAGTAGATGATCAGTGTGGTAAATTGGATGAGTTGAATGTTAGATCAGCTCTCTGCTCAGGCTGATGCAGCGCTGCCTCATATCGGGGCTGTTCGTTTACATTATTCATACGGAGGAGGGTGTGACTTATTGGCTCTTTTTTTCCCCTCGCCTGTATAAAACGAGAAGTTCGCGTAAAAGTAAACACAGATGGAGAAGGCTAGCCGGCTCGCTGTGTCACAGAGAGTCCCATTAAACCTGCGTGACAACTCGCATACTGTCCCTTTGTGACCAGCTTTCATCGGCAGAATGCCCGCACTGTGTGTGCTTTGCTTTGCCGTCGCGCTGGCTGCGCTCGCCCGGCTCGCCGGCACCGTGGGGCCGGTGGTCCGGTGCGAGCCGTGCGACGCCGGGGCACTGCTGCAGTGCAAGCCCCTGCCCAAGGACTGCGCAGAGCGGATGAGGGAGCCCGGCTGCGGCTGCTGCATGACGTGCGCCCTCGGCGAAGGACATGCGTGTGGAGTGTACACTGCGCGCTGCGGCTCCGGCTTGAGCTGCCAACACCAGCCCGGGGAGAGAAGACCGCTGCAGGCGCTGCTGGAGGGACGAGGAGTGTGCACCCCGGCCGCGTCCAAACGGCTCAACAGCATTCTAATACCGACTCAAAGACAAGGTAAAGAGTCATGTTTTCATTTAAAAAAAAAAAAAAGTCAGATTCACCGAGAAATTGAATTTCTGTTGCTTTTCGATGCATCTCCGTGTCCTTCCCACATCTATACATCACTAAAGTATCACAACAAACACCAGCCACTTCTGTGAACACAGGGAGTCTCTTCTTACCTGAGCTCTGCCAAGTGGATCTGACAAGTCCATGTTTGTTACGTGACTAGTAAATCTGACATGAATTGAATCCTCCCCGGCAGAGGGCGGCACTGTTGTCTCTATATGTAGCCAGTATTCAGACCCTTTAGATTGTTTATCAAAAAATCGACCAGCAACAAATCTAGCAACTTTTTCTGGTGTTAATGGAGACTTTTGGAGACTGTCTGGAATCGTTATCAAGGTCTTTGGTCCACTTCCACATAAAGCGTGATGCAAGGAACAAGAAATGTATGGTTTTGAAGCTTGATTTACACACAGTATCCCACTGAAGCCCCCTTGTAACCCCCTTCACATGCCTTATAAACTCTTTTTAAAAAAAACAAAAAAAAACAGGGATTTGAGACAGTCAAGCGATCGGGTTACATGTTTGGACTGTATGTCATAGACAGCACTCACTGTTATTGCGACAAAAAAAACGAATTGACAAAGTTCATTTGTAGTTCTATGCATATAAAGGGTGTTTTTTAAATTTAATTTTGTCCCTTCAACAATGTTATTTCTCTCTCCTTCAGCCCTCATTACAATTACACATTGTCAATGATGCAAATTAGATTATGATGTCATTTAACGACTTCTGGCGACTTTTAGGAGAGCTAATAGCCACTTCCCTTACAATGCTCAACGGCTAGTTCTGCTTTAAAAACCCACACTAGACACTTCATAAGCTGCTAATCTTGCTAAACGTCTTCTTGGAGACTCGGCACCAAACTTAACCTGAAGGAAGGAGCACCGTCAACTATCCGTGATGATTTCCTGATGACAGAGATAAGTATTTCATACATTAATTCTTTCTTTAAGTGTGTGTGCATGTTTGTTATACCATGTAGCATGGGCTAATGCTGGCTAACAGCTAATTGCAACAGGTGTAAAAGAGAAGTGGGTGTTTTCTGTGTGTGTGCGTGTCTCTGCTCCCCGTTAGCACAAGGCTAACAGTTGATTGTGCGGGGAAAGTTTGTTCATTATTCTTGAGAGTGTAGGAACAGTCGACAGTAACATTGGTGCAGGTTTCAGAGAGATGAACAGCGAGTCTAGTATATTTAGTATATATATATACGAGTTCTGAAGTAATTATCATTGCCTTTATTATTTCTCATGTAAAGTTTCCCTCGTCAAACACAAAATGGTGGTTGAAGATATGGTAGAGCAATTATTTATTCAACTGATTACGTGCTTCATGTGTGTTGCTGGAATATTTTATCATAACTTTTTTATATCTTTGAAATTACTGTTGAATTTCTAAAATTTACATGGTCTATAATATATATATTTTTTTATCTTATAGGATATATCACATCGGGTTAATAAACAACACGTAACACTTCATCAGTGGAGGCCTTCCACAGCTTAGTCCTGCATTTAACTCCTCAAGAATGTGTTTTTTTTCCTACAGTGGAACTTCTATGCAGGTGATACATCAAGACTCACTGTCATGTGCCTTTTACTGTGCAAAACAATAAAAACATTTGTCTAAGTACAAAATATAATAGCTGAGGAAAATATGGCAAGAAAAAAGTTTATGTATATATTTATGTACAAATACACCACAGGATAAATGTGCATGTTGAATGCACAAATACACAGTAATTAACTCTGTAACAGTATCTGACAAAGTAACTTACGTGGCATCATAACCTTTAGAATCAACAGAAGTACTGGCTCATTGATCTGCATCTTCACAGTTACATAGGTGGTAGTTTGTGACCATGCATCACAATGAAAATGTAAGGTAGTAGCCACTGCAAAGCCAGTAAACAAAGACCCCACATACAGTACATCACAACCAAAAGTTATTCTCATAACAAAAGCAGTTTAACTAAATCTTCACTATTTACAAAAAATGTTTGTTTTTTTTAATTTGGTAATAAATAAATTGATGCCTAAATTGATTTGTGACTGAATGCTGAATTGTGTTGAATGTAATATTTTACAGACTATGTGGCTGATCTGATAAGACTGGTGTTTGAGAAGGTTATGAAGAACTCTTGCTGAAGATCCCCATCCCAGAGAGCCTGTCCTCCCAGGAGGAAGTGGTAGCCTGCCATGTGTCCCGCTTCAGTCGAGGTGGACGAAAGTTGACATATTGGGCAGTTGGATCAGGAAACTCCCGGCGTATCCGACGAACAACACAGGGCAAGATGACGACTCGTACACTTCTACCCAAATAGCCCCAGCACCAGCTGACAAAGCTGTGATAAGCTACAGTAGATGTTAATAGCACCTGAGGAGTGAGACAATATTGTAGAACAGTTCAATTGCTATTCTTGCAGTGTATATTTTGGAAAATATTTTGAAATGAAAGAATCCTGGGGAAAAAAAGATTGTCAGTGTTTCATTAACTCTTTGGTCTATATGGTATGATTTTAATCACAGACCTCTAATGTTCATGTTACACTCATGTACGTCATTAAATGTAAATAAAATGTACTTGTGTACTGCTCTGTCCCTCAAAGGTCCATAGTCTGCATGGAAAATGTGGTAAGTGTTTTGGATCATAAATAGAGTGGTCTTATTAATGTAAAATAATAATAAAATGACCACTTACAGACTTCAAAATACTGTCAGTTTGTATTAAATTATCAATGTTTCCAACAGAACTAGACCATGGTGTGCAGAAAGTACATTTACACAGTCATTTCCCCATAAAGACAAACAAAGTTACTTTACACACAGTCTCACAAGCTAGCTATTGAGAAATCTAAAAAAAAAACAATTGGGTAAAGCAGTGCAGAAAAACATTAAATAATAAAATAATTATTAATAATTTAATAATTAAATAACAATTACTAGAGCCTGTTTAGAGTAGCAGGTACAGTTACAGGATTGGTCTAAAGTGAAGAAGCTTATACGTAGACACAGTGAGGTCGTGTGGGGAATTCAGGAGTTCAGAATTCTAACAGCACAGAGAAAATACACGATAAAAAATAATAATTACCTTTTGAGAAACGCCCTGCTGCAGCCTCAGTTGTGGAGGTGGTTCGGTTTCTTGCGACTGTGGATCAAATGGTAAAGGAGCTACAACGAGGGGCTGCGATGAAGCTACTTCATGCTGCTAAGTGCTAACGGTGAGCACTAAGCATGAAGCAGAGCGACTCAGGGAGGGGGTGTGCCATTTGCTCGGGTTACGTGGCCAATCACAAGAGACTCAGTGTTCTGGAGCGCTCCCCCTGGCTGTGAAACAGCATGGATGAGAACAGGAAGAGAAAGAGCAGCTGCAGACTAGGTCACTCTGCCGAGTCTGTGAGGTTTTTGACCATAAATACAAGATAATGTTTCCCAGTAGACCTCATTAACTTACATTTTTGGTTCAGACCAATCTATGGGACCTTTAAATAGCCCGTTGCTTTAGCGTGGAGCCTATGTTGTTATTTGGTGGATGGATACATGACAGACGCGCTCCCAATGCAGGGGTGTTCTTTTGCTGACCAAAGCTGTGGGAGTTCCCTGCTCATGTAAAACACAGATTAGTGATAGTGGACCAGATAGAGGTGCTTAATCTGATCTATTTAAAATATAAAGGCAGAAAGAGACAGGAGCTGCTCTGCAGACAGCCACAAATGTCAACCACCAATCCTGACCGCGGGGTTTTGCACAGTGATGTGTTGGTTTGGGGTTAAACTAATCCCATAGGCTCCTGAAAGTTTGAGAGGATAACACCAGCAGCTATGGCTTTAAGTGTTAGCACAGAAATTAAGTGTTGCTTTCACAGCAGGCAGGCGGCTACTGTTCTGCCGTGTGCGCAAAGACTCGAGCCACTGTGCGTAAAGTGCCAGATTAATCTTTGCTGATGGGATGTGCAGGCTGGTTTTAGGGAGTACAGCACCGCTACTAAACACACACACATTTTTTTCATGACTTCAGAGGACATTGACTTATATTAATTTCCTGGAGACTTACTCTTACCTTAACCATAATTACTAGTGCCCTGGCCCTACCAATAACCTAACCATCTCCTCAGCCTAACTTTAAATAGTAAGTTATTTTATGGGGGCTTGATTTTTGTCCCCGTAAGGAAGACAAATCCCCACGATGTGACTTGCCCCATAAAGATTTAGGTCCCCACATCATAAGGAATGCTAGACACACACACACACAGAAACATTTGGTATTCATGTTAGGACTGTGCAATGACTTCCATTTATTTGGGCAGCCTAATCAAAGCCTTACCCAAGCCTTACCTCTAAACAGTTAATGACCAACCCTAACTTTAACTTATAACCACAATTCACATCTTACTCCTTTAATCAGAGCTTCAGAAGTGAGGTTCTGCCTCTTTAGGTTCAGACTTTGGACCCCATGGGGACTACTGGACCTGAAAAAGTTAGTATTTATACCTTAGCTTACAAAAACCACCACACACACACATAGACTGGCTCCCTCAAACTAATAGTTACAGAATGCCACATACATACTGTAAGTATACAGTATTCAGCCGAGGCTGAACGCAGACTTTGTCCATGTCTCCTGCACTGTCCCCATTTTCCTTTCAAATAAACCACATGGATTTTTGTGCACAGCATGAAAAAAGGTGCTTTACTAGTCCATGTCACAGCTGTGAGGGTGTGTATGTGGGTGTGTTTGTCTTTGAGTTCCGTGTAAGCAACCATCACAACACACACCAAATCCCAGTCCGTTATCAAGGGAGTAAAAAGTGGGTGTTTCATGTGAATGGATGCATGCTGCTCACCTCACATTTGTAAAACGGCACACATGCCACCTCCATGTGAATACACACACTGCAGGGTGTTTGGCCACTGTTGACGTCACAGGCCTCCAGGAGCCTCCGTGTTTGTGTGTTTTCTAATTCCTGGTTGTTTGGTTTGGCCACAGCGATGTGTGGTGTGCAAGCACTCAGCAGTCACATTGTCATTCTCACTCACACACATGCAAAACATACACATATTTGTAGACCAGCAACTTTTTTTTCAACTTGTCTCACCTTTTTAAACTTCATCTCATTAAGTCAAACATTTCTCACTATACACAGACATCTCTCCTGTTTTTATTTCTCACCATTTGTGGCCTCTTGATTCCAGAGAAAACTAAAAACATGCACTTCCACTGGAGCAAATAAGTACATGCTGTTGCACTTCCCTGACCTGTGACACAGCGCACAATCAATAACATCAGAAACACACATATCAGTGCCCATTTGTAGTATTTCAGAGGGGGGGAGTGTGGGAAATGGTCCTAAGTGCCCCTGTTGGTCATAGTGCATCAGTGCAGCTCAGTGGTTTCCACCACCTCAGTTCCCAGCTCCAGAGCAGCCTCTCCTCCCAGACATTAACAAGCTCTCCTCACCACAGTTTGTGCTGTTTACCCCTGTACCATTATACAAACAAATTGCACAACATGTTTATCTAACATACTCCAGACTTTCTTGAATGGTTACATAAAGTTTATATTGACGATAAGTAATGTATTTTAATAAGGTTACATTTTTTTAATATTTGGTTATGGACATTTATGGACTTTTTTTTGTTTGTAGCCAAGTTCTGGGAAACCACATGGAGCATCTGTTGCCTTTCGACTCGGTCTCGATGCAGTTGATGTCGTTGCTGACATCCATGTTGTTATTTAAGTTCTGGTGAGCATGGTAGAGACTGTGGAGCCCCACCACATTGCTAATTGATCAGGTGGTCATGCAGAAAGGGTGGGCTGCCAGCCTGCCTGCCCACACGAGCTACACGCCTACATTGCCTGTCCACCACCCTTACCGCAGCTCTCGAACACAAAATCTGCTTCGAGTTATCGGTTTAAAACTGTCTTTGGGTGTGTGTGTGTGTTCCCATCGTCGCCATGCCTCTCTGGGACATCGTTTCCGAGCTCACTTGGTTTCCTTGACTGTGGCTTGTGTTGGTGTGGCAGACCAGGTGGCACACGGTCAGCAGACTGGTCCTCTCCTATATTAGGGAGAAGTGTTTGGTGCCCCCTCCTCTCTTCCTCTTGGTCAGACAGTCCCCACTCTGTCTGTCTTAGACGATTTGACAGGAATCTTTGCCAGCCCCATGGCTGGCTATTAATAAATGTGTTCCCTTATCTTCCACTTTACCTCTTACAGCCCTAACCTGCTCCACATTTAGCCCCAATCCTTAAAAAGCCTTTGTTTAGAGTCTATCTCATGGTCTGCATACTGTGGAAACTTGTGGATATGAAATTGTTGTGTATCTGTTTATTACTTGGCTTAGTTTCTGGCTCCAAAGAGCCCACAAAGCAATGAGCTAACTTTATTTTGTCTGCTTTAAACAGGCCACTTTTAGGCAGTCAAGAATGCTCCATCAGATTACAGTGAAGAATTTAGACCCAGTTACTTTTTTCACTTGTGTTGCAGCTGAAAATCTTTCAAATAATCTTCCATTGTGGGTCTACACTCACCACTGCATGATGACAAACCAAATAATTTATCAAAAAGATAAAACTAATCCTTTCCTCGGTATTTAGTTTTATTGACTATAGCCTTTAATTGTAAGTCATAACAAACATCAACCTTTGTTTGCTTGTGGTCATTGTCCAGTTGCAAGGTGACCCCCCAAATCCAGTTTAAGGCCCTGAGTGCTCTGGGTCAGGTATTATTTAATAACCGAGCCTCTGAATCATCATACTTTTCCTTCTTAAGGTTGAAGTTTATTCCTCATCCCTGACTAGATTTACTGCTCCTGTTGCTGAAAACCACCCCCACTATGTCAAACCATCCCATCAGTTCTTCTCCAGTGCTGGGGCTTAGGAGTTTGGTGATTTCACCAGACCAGACAAGAAATCGTTATTTCTCACAGTCCTTTGGGTGATATTATTAATGGAAGTTTCTGAGTTCTGCAGCTCATACAGGACACTTAATCATGTTCTTGGTTGAATGTTAAGTTTGGCACAGAAGCTATCACTTGGAAGAGTCCTGGTTCCCTCAGGTCCTTCTTTGGTTTAAGAATCCTGGAGACCATTTTAGCTCTTGGGAAACTAAAAGCTGCGCAGCTAAGCTTTTTGTATCATTCCCCAAATCTGTGCCTCAAAACAATCCTTTATCCGAGCTCTGCGGAAAACTCCATTGACCTCATGGATTAGTTTTCGCTCTGATGTGATTTTTTTGTTCTGTGTTGTTTTGCAGTGGTGAGGCATCAACAACTAAATTAACAAGAAAACTTTAGAGACTGTGAAATGAAGACTTCACTGCTTTTTCTGCATCAAGGCGACATAAAACATTTAGAAAATTGCAACTATTTACTGCCTTCTATTCTTTTTCTCTCACTTCATATTCATGTACATCATACATACACGCTTGTCGATTGCATAATATGTAAACAGGAACAATCAAAAAAACCAAACACATTAAACTGAATTTTAAAAGAACAAACCAACATACAAAACAGGAAAAAACACAGCAACAACAAAATAACCAGAGTTCCACAGGCATTTTGAAACATGAAAGCCCATAACCAATATCATGAATCTCCTAATCTTCCCCAAACAGATCCTTCAACAATGGCTGCCATAAGTGTTAAAAAAATAATTCCACAACCATATTTCTCGTGAGTCAATTGTTCTAAAGGCAGTAATTCTGGTACTTGAACATAAAACATAGTTAGGATGCAATTAATTTTTCCAAAGACAAAGATAAGTCATATTTTATTATCTTTGTGGCATTAAGGCAGAGCGTGAAATAAAGACACAGGTTTAAATTCAATTCTATTGCAATAGTGTTGTCCGTTCACATTGTTGTCTAGATTTGAGATGTGTGGGTCAAATAGATGTTTTGAGGTTTTTAAAATGTATAATTTTATTGTGACACAAAACTTTCCATAACTGTAAGTGGTTTCATTCTTTAAACTTCATTATTAATCATACAAATATCTGTAGCCATGAATCAGACACAACTATTAAAAAGGGAAACATGCTTACCTTTGCCCACACAGAGAACGGGGGAAATCAGGTAGACGACAGTGGTGCCAATGTGACCCAGACGATGACGCTGTTGCCCGGCATGTCAACCGTGAAGGGCGAGCACAGCCGCGGGTCGATGGACACCAGACCGACGTTGCACAACAAACTGATCCAGAAAGATCAGAACAAGAAGACGCAGAGCTACAAGGTGGAATCGGTATCAGGAGGAGCCAATATGGACATGCACAACTTCTCCCTGGAGACCAAGAGGGAGATGGAGTATGTAAGTCACATGCAGAGGTTCATATAGACAGTCACTGAGTTTGATCCTAGTATGAATGCAGAAGGTACAATACATCAAATGCCAACATTTAGGTTTACAATATACATGGTCCTTTACAAATAAATACATTAAATGTTTGTTTTCTATAACTGCACCATTGCATGTTAGTTGCTGATAAAAAGAATAAGCCTTTTATGCAAGGAAAGGGCCTTGCGTTATGATGTTTGCCATCTTGTGACACTGTGCTTCTACAGCAGCTTGCAAAGGCAGTGGCAAAGGCCACCGTAGTTCTGATCAGATGTCACAATCTGCAGTCTCACCATTAGATGTCAATAATTCTTACACACTGGACCTTTAAATAAAAATGTATATGCTACAAAGTGATAGCTTGCTAGGTAGTTAGCTCTCTAGTGTGGCTGGTTGATATGGCCAAAAAAAGGTTATGTTGATTAAAAATGCTCAGATCAGTCAGTATAAATGGTTATCATGATAAATGTCACATAATATTGGTTTAAAGATGAGTTGAATTAACTAGTTGATTTTAGGTTTTGTGTTAATTTTTTGTTTTTTAAACATTTATGGACAGAAAACAACAAACATTCAGCAAACATTTTAAACAGAATTATATCCCAAACCTGAGGTAAAGCATTCAAAGCAATCATGTATGATATCTCAAAGTGCATTTGTGCAATGTGTAAACAGTATATCAATGTACTGAACCTTTGTTATGTTACTTGTGATGAAAGTTATTTTGTGACAATCACGAAAATATCACCCAGCTCTACTCTTAGCAGCTGGATATTTGTAAACAGTATTTATCCTTGGCTAACATGAATTGTATTGCCTTTAACATCACATACTTGGTTTAAAAAGAACTGTAGTGGCTGAATCCTAGTGCCAGCTTTTTAGCTTTTTAGCCTTTGCCAGCTAGCTACTTTGCTAGCTTGTTTGCTAACTTGCTAATTTGTTTACAGCATTTACTGTAATGTTACACAGAGATAAGGACCCAAAGACAGGAGATGAAGTTCGTGGTAGGTTATAAACAACAACAGGTGAGCAGTCAAACAAAGCAAACATATTTAGGAAAACATAAATCAAGAAGGCTGGGTCTAAAACAAGCAGTGTCATTATAGAGATATATAAAAAGAAAATGCACTTACTGATAACAGAAAAGACAAAGCCAAGTAAAACCAGTGAAACAGTCAAGTCAGGACGATGAGGTGACGAGGCACAGGTGCAGTTAGTAACAGATGTGGGTAATCAGTGACAACACGAGCAGGACGTAAAGCTAAACAGATATACAGGGAAGAAATGCTTCAAAGTAAAACAGGAAGTCACCTAGAGAAGAAACACACGGGAGGAACAACAAAGTAAAACCACTGAAATTCGGCAACAATTATTAATTCCTACAAAAACCAAGTGCGAAGCAACAGGTTACAAACAGTAGAAAAAAATATGAATAACTAAAAAAGTTGAGACCAAATTAATAAAAGCTGGAAAAAAGCTGTAGCACTGTGAAAAAGAGAACTCCAGTATTGGCATGTTTGTAGCTTATAAGGCACCATACAGAGTTTTATATTCAGTGATTCACATCAAATAACTCAAATAACTCATGTTTAATGTTAATATAGATAACTGACAAATAAATAGAAATAATTTAGTCCAATTTAAATTCTACTGAATCAAATTTCTCAAAGTTGGTCCAACACACCCAGATATTGTGACTAGGGAGTCACATTTTCCACGCTGGCTAATAGCCAGAAATTATAGAAGTAGCAGGTACACAGCATTTTAGAAACATGACAATTTAGACCAGTGCTTATTTTGGACTAATTAGAAGACTTGACAATTTCAATATTTTTACTCGATGGTAGACATGCATAACAGGTAGCAGGATGCTTAACTGGAAACTGCCTAATATTAACAAGCTGAAACTAATGTTTTTCCCACTAGTGGAGATGGACATGCTTCTTCCAATGAGTCAATTCCTTTCCGGTGCTTGTATTTTGGTTTCAAATGCCGTCTAGTGGAACGATATATGATTTGAGTGTGCATTGAAATGTACTGGCTCTGTGGGTCCTCAACAAGCCTGTCCTAGCTCATCTCCACCTGTGTTATCAGAAGCTATGTTTGTTCAGCCAGTCACTGTTGATAGGCAGAACAACCGTATAGAACTCCTGTAGCTGACAACATGCAATCCCATCATGCAACACACAGAACAAAGACGACGCCATTTTGGCAGGAAGTGACTCTGATCAAAGCAATAGCTGTTGTGCCTCAGGTTTCCAAAACAGTCAGAAGCGAGCAAAGTGGACACATTTATTTTATCATCGAAGAATCTGAGAGACAGCAGTTAGATCACTGACAAAATGTATTCAAACTGAGCATAAATGAACAATAATGGGAACCTAAAGGCAATGGATTCCACTTTTGTAGCGATCACTTCACATCAATCAAAGATATAGTCAGTCTAATTCTGGAATATATTGTTGAAACCCTGTGGATTTACAGCTCATAGTGAATTCTGACGGCTTGAAACTGGCACTAACTAGGTTAATTTTTTTTTAGAAGCTTTTTCTGCCAACATGTTGGAGTAAACAAAGTGAGTCTCATGGCATCCAGAGCTCTACACCTACAAGAACTATCCATCTGCAGGTTTCTTTTTAAGAGAGTAGATATTGGAGGAATAAGAGAAAATGAGGGGTGACAATGAAATGCATCAAACAAACGGAAATGTTTCACTTTCAGGGTGAGCACCATTACGTGTTTGGGCACTAGGGTGAATCACTCTGTTTTAAATTTATTTTATTTTTACTTCATCAGAAAGCCACCCACTGTTTAGCACTCCTAATGAAGGTGGAGCTCATCAGTGAAATCACCTGCTGAGGAAATTTGTGGGAATTAACACTGCAAACTAATGGCTCTCCATAGTAGCGACCTACATGTATATGGCTGCCCACCCTGGCCCTGTGCTGCTGGCAGAAAAAATGCACACTGCTGTCAACTCACGATAGGTGGTAGGCATGTGCAGCTCCATGCATATGCAGGAAGAAAACAAAATACAAACAGTGTTTGGAATCTCTCATCAGAACATTGTGCTCCAGAGCAATTTGTGGTCTAAAGCTCCACCAGGACCCTTCAGGCTATCTGCTATCATTTAAACATCATTATTATATAAATAACATGCTCTCCAACAGTTTGTTAGAGAAGGTACCACTTGACATCTCATTTTGGGACTTATTCCTATTTAATCTGGACCGTGAACCATGAACAGTGGGTTCATCATTGCACCTCTGTGTTGTCCACATTACAGCTTGACCAAATATTATTTAGAATTTTAAACACCAATTACGTCAGACTAAAATTTGGGTCATTTAGAACATTTCAATGTTGGTGTGATGTTGAAATGACGGTACAGATGTTTAAGCATGACGTCCTTGAGGGTGAGTTTGGATAAGAACAGTTTGAGCACACACTCACCAGCCACTTTTCAACTGCTCGTGAACACAAATTTCTGGCCAGCCAATCACATGGTGGCAACTCAAAGCATTTTTGGCCTGTAGACACACAGACAGAGCATCAGAATGAAGACAAAAGGTGATTTAAGTGAATTTGAATGTGGAATAGTCTTTGGTGTCAGACAGGCTGGTTTGAGTCTAAAACTGCTGATCTACTAGGATTTTCACCCATAACCATCTCTAGCATTTACAGAGAATGGTCTAGAAAAGTGGAAATCTCCAGTGAGTGGCAGTTCTCTGGGTTAGGCAGAAGACACCGACCTGCTGCTCAGCACAGCTGAGATTCACCAAATAAAAAGCTCTAATACAAAGCAAATTCAGAAAAAGACCAAGAGGATCAGTCACTTAATTAGAAAGTAAGCTTAAGCTCCTGATCCCACTGCTCCCCAACTTCATCAAACTCACATAGACGTAGTCATGACAACCTGGTGGAGTATATAATGATTTACATGAATTTCAACCTGGCATGGATGTTGATGTTAGACAAGCTTGTCTGAATATTTCAGGAATTAACTGAAAAGGATACAATATCCAGTGAGCAGTAGCTTTCTGGATGAAAATAAGAGGAGAGAATGACCAGACTGAGCAGTAACTCAAATCACCACTCATTACAACCAAGATTTAAATCTCTGAAAGCACAAAACTTCAAACCTTGAAGCAGATTAGCAGACGACCACACCGGGTGCCACTCCTGCCACTTTATTAGGAGAGTCCTGTTCCTAATAAAGTGGCAGGGGAGTGTATAGAGGATGGAAAAATAATTTCCCTAATTACTTAGATGCAACATTAATGGGGTTTAATTTTTACAGTCTGTGATGTGCACCATTAACTTGTGGAGCAGCATGAACACTTTTCCAGTTCTCCTTGCTCTGTGACTGTGTAAAGGTGAAAGTGTAATATCTGTATCGTTTTGGTGTGTTTGCCACGTTGCTAGGGGCCGTGTCGGCGGGAGATGGAGAGCATCCTGAACAGTCTTAAGATCAACAACGTGCTCAACCCAAGAGGCTTCCGCATTCCCAACTGCGACAGAAAGGGCTTCTACAAGAAAAAACAGGTGAATGGCTCTCCCTGCTGTTTCTTTATTTCACACATCATATCTCTCTCTCTTTCTCACACACACACCTGAGGATAGACCCACCACATGCCTGAACACTTCCCAAGAATCCTCTGTGACTCGTCCCACCCTCCCGCACATATACAATCCCCTTTTTTGTGCAGCTCAGGTTGCCTTGACAGCCACATCAACACTATATTATCAGAATGGCTAATAACCATGTATTACCCCAGTAAATGCACTCCAGCCGTCTGACTCATGCCTCACAGGAAATGAAGTCGGTCAGGTGTGTTTGTGGGCGTGTGTGGTGTGGGAGAGTGTGGGGGGTAGGGCTGTAAGAATGTGGTCTGGGAGTGTGTGTGGCACAGTAGATGTGGCGGCAGGGGAGTGTATGTATGGCGCTTGTTTGATGATGGTCGTTTTGGTGAGGGTGTGTAGGTGTGGGGTGCTGTTGGTGAGGTAAAAAACACAAACAGGCTGTCACTGGTTTAGTTTTTCTTGTCCGTGGTGCAGCAGACTCGGGCCACCCATGGCCTGCTCATTTGCAAGACTGAAGTTAAAAAAAAAAAAAAAAAAAAGGAAAGAGGAGGAAGCTGAAATTCATCGGAGTAGTCGGGTGGGTGACATGTGTTGACAAGAGGGGGAGGAAGGGCGAGGCTGGAAGGTGGTGAGTGGGCGGGTGGGAGGTTATGGTGGTGGTCATGAGGAGGGGAGGGGGCGCTGCTGAGACATATAGCTGTCAAATTAATTTATTGAGGATGGGAGCCTTATCAGTGGGATCCAATGCTGCTCGAGCCCGTTCTGAGAAACACATGAGTCACCAAAAAAATCCCCACCGTGCAGCCCTGTGACTCAGAGACCAACTCGATCCATAACTCATGCAGATCCACACACACACACACACACACAGAATAAAATCATCCCCTTATATTCTTACCTCACTCTTTCCCAAAAGTGTCCAAGTCTGGTTTCATTATTACTGTCTTATTAAAATCAGACTCTTCCTTGTTCTGTTCCTGGATTCCATCAGTGTTTACCTACCAGGAAAGTGTCACTTCTTTTCTAAGTGTTTGTGTGTTTAATCATGTGTGCGTGTGTGTGTGAGTACAGCAGTGTGCCAGCCCTTGTTGCCCTTTATTTAGAGGGCCAATGGGGGGCACGGGGTGTTGTGTTAAGACCATCCAAGGGGATGTGGCTTCACGGTGCGTTGCAGAGATTTATGACCGGAAACACAGCGAAGAGGATACCGTGTGAACCGTCTAGGGTGACAATACTGTGAAAAGAAGGCAGCAAAATGGGAGGGGGGGGGGGCAGATGGAGGGGTCAGGGGGTGAAAAGAAGGCAGCAAAATTTGGGGGCGGGGGGGCAGATGGAGGGGTCAGGGGGTGGAGGAGCGAAGGACTGAGCAGAGGAAAAAACGAACTTAACCATACACATGATACACAAGGTGTCTCAGTAACTCCAACCAAAGTCTGTCAGTATCATGTATTCACAATCTTGCTGAAAGGTGGATGTTTTAACAGCTAGTGTCATCTTTCGTACTGACCATGTCTTCCGAAGAGCACCAGGAACAAAGAAACAAGAGTAAAAGTATACATGAATCTTTTTGTGTGTGACCGTTTGGGTGTTCACTGCATCTACAAAAGCTATACATATACTGTGTGAGATGTACACAGGAGGGAAGGGAAAAATTAATGCTTCTTCAATGGAGTATTTTAATGGTTATTTTACTCAAATAACTAATGTCACATTTCACTTTTGTTCCCCTGTGTTTGCTAAATCTCATATGTTTTAGAACACAGTCAGCAATCCAGCTACATTACACTGGTAACATTAAAAATAATATTGAAAGTAACCAGTTCTGGTCTGCAGTAGGAAAGAAGCTGTAGACTTTTGCATTTTGATTGTAAGTGATGATGAAGTCCAATATATTCTTCTTCAATACTTCTATTGTCAACAGAAAGTCCTGTTTACTGAGCCCCGTACATTTTTTGGCAGGTAGGGACTAAAACTGGAAAGAGGTTAATCTGATTGAAATAAAGGAAAAGGTCCAAAGTTCTTAAAAAGATTTTCAGATTTCCTGGAAAAGTCTCTGAGACTGAGAAGGGCTAATAGAGGCTCAGTGACGTGGCTACAGGACTAACAAAGAAAAGCTGTGCTTGACCAGCTGAGGCTAAAAATACACATAATTTCCAACAAGATTGATGCTCTGATATTGCCTGTTTGCACTGATCTGTTTTAATTTCTGTGGGTGCAGCTCTGGGCTGTTGACAAAGACCATATCTATAAATGAAAGCAATCCCATGTTAACAAACCTGAAAACTTGTATCTCATAACCATTTACACGCAATTACATGCTAAATTTGGGGAGAAACTACAAATTAGAAATAGCATTGGTAAAAAAAAAGTAAGAGCAGGGACTTCTGCATTGGGGTCACATGTACACACTTCCAGTTGCATTTGAAGCAAATGTAGGGTCAGTTTTGGACTGAAGTTCCAAACACGCAGCCCAAAACCAATAAATGGTCCTTGTCAAGTCATGTCAAATGTTTTCCACTTTAAGTGACTGAAAAGTCAACGTAAACAGAGTTGATGCCATGTTGGTGCCACTGCTAAAACATATTAGTGTAGATTTAGCCAAAGGCTGGAATTGTCAAAGTGATGTACGATTTTTGTGGACATTATATATCACAAAGGCTACATGAGAATATCTTCAGTTTTTTTTTTTTTTTTTTGATCTTCACATTTCAACCTTTTCAACACAGTATTTCGCATTTGAGAAAGTAGGATTCCACTTGGCACAACCATTCACTTCACAGATAAACTGATGAGAATGGGGTGGTCAGAGGTCAAAGTCCCTGTCACTTTATAGCATGCATCTTTGGTGATAAAGCAAAAATTCCTATGCCAGGCATGACATACACAAACAAGATTCCAGGAAGCAAGCAAGGTGATGACAGGTGAAGACAGGTGAAGATGTCCAAGTAGAGTGGAGCAAGATGCAGGAGGGAGACTGTCACCAAAGCAATGTCAGAGAATGCAAAATCATGGAACAGGATGGGTTTTAAATTCAAGACTGGTGAAACTGGTTACCAATGACTGCTTTTTTTATGACCAAAGAGAGAGGACCAAATTGACCATATAACTTAATTTGCCTTCTTACTGTCCACAATTACATCAATAGTGTGTGAAGAAGTGAATAAGGTCTAAATGAAGTTGTTGGAATGTTGTGATGAATGGTTGTGAAGGTAATGTGTAGTTATAGCTGCACAGAAACACAGGGCAAACTGCTTGTTCTTATAGAGAGAAAATAGACATGATAATCTCTCATATGGGGTGTTCCATAAGTACATATTTCATATTCACATGAAGACGTACTGTGTCCCAACTCTAATTGAGGCAGAGGCTGAGGGTGAAGTGTTAGTTAAAAGGGGCACATTTCTTTTTTTTCCCCCCATATAACCTGATTCCAAGGAAATGAATGTTACCGTCATAAAGCTAAGTTGGTTAACAAGCTGAGTAGCTATGCTAACCACAACAAAGCTTGCTTGCAGTCTCATACCAAAACATGTCCACCAGTATTTCCAGGCATTGGAGACATTGTCTGACTATTGTCTCAGCAAAGCAATAATGACCAGTCCACAGTAGTGCTATAACAACATCTTTGGATGATTGTCTTTGGTTGTTTTTTGATGACAGTATGGTTCTGCAGCAAAAACGCCACATTCTTGACGGGGTGTCCCATTTCATGGGCCCAGATTTTGACCCTTTGTAATTCAATTTCAAGGAAAAGGAGAAGAGAAATGGGATTATAACCTTACCTGCTAATGATGAACAAAATGATAAGTAGATGGATTTCATGGCTGCATTTACACTGCAGGTCTTGATACCCAATGCTGTTATTTTGACTACGTCCAACTTGCTTACATTGTCTTCAAACATTTACCTATGTAATCCGAAATCTGCATTTACACTGGTTAACAATTCATAGAAAAGCCCTCGAGTGGCCTTAACTACTGACCTGGAAATGGATAGTAGGCAAAAAATCTTTTACTTTTTTTGACACTTACTCCTTGAATGCACTTTTTAGGGCCTTGCCAAACATGAAAACTCACCAAACTTGATGTAAACATCAGATCCGAATGAGTTTTAGGGTTAAAAACACATTTTCACGTTTTGTGTTCCCACTAGCTACGCAGCAGGCTTCCGCCCTGTCTCTGTTCCTTTTCATCTTCTTTTTAGGGCTAATTGGTCCATGATGATAGCTTGCAAACCCAGTCATTGCGCCACCTACTGGCAACAGGAAGTACGCCTTCAGTAACAAACATAGTTTTATTTACATGAAGCTTTCAGGGTGTGGTCTGCCTGTACTCTAACATAGCAAATAATTGGTGGCCTCGCTCTCGGGCCATGCAATGACCATTGTGGTCACTCCACACCCCAACATAAATGGGGGATGCGGGGGCACGTTTAGTGCTGCTTGCATCCCTAGTTGGAAACAGGAGAATATCTGATCTGTCCATAGATTATAGATATAAATGTATATATATGATTCGTATCAGATTTATTTCCAGGAACATTGACTTGAAGCCAATTTGATGATATCTGAATCCATGTGCTTTTGGCGTGCTTTGACGTTTATGGGTCATATTTGTGCCACATGGGAGGAAAGGATCAGAATTGGGTCACTTGCCCCATGGAGGGTAAACGCAGCCTATGATAATACCTATTGAATCAAAGCTGATTATCTTTGTGCATGCAATGGGTGGGTGCTATTGATACAAGAAAGATGCAGTCATATCTAATGGGTCAATTGTATCTGTGCACATATGTGTTGTTGCTCATATTGGTAATATAAGGCCTTAAGGCCCGAAGGAGAAGTTTAGCAGTGTTAGCTACAGAAAATATTTATTTAGCAACAGTTATATGAATTGACTCAGTAGCCTAGGTCATGCTTTGCATGTCCAACAGTGATCCACTCATTACATCCCTTAAACTCTCTGTCCCTCTGACTCTCGTGCTCTGTCCCTTTTATTCTTCACCCACCCATCATTACCCCCCATTGTGCCCTGCCTGGAGTGGTCCACCCACCTTTTGTTCTGTCTGCCCGCTCCATCATTCTGTCCATCCTGCCCTTCCACCCACCTTGCTTTTCCTTCCTTGTCTGGCCAGGAATCACCCCGCAAAGGGTTGTGAATGGGACAACAGTGTGTCTGCGTCTCTGTGTACTTATTAGAGTACACAGAGACGCAGAGGGTTACTCTATATGTACTTATATAGAGTTTGGTGTGTGTAGAGGAGGTGGAGGAGGAGTGAGAGGAAGAGGCAGTGGGTTAAGGATGTGAGCCAGGTGCCTGCATACTCTCCTATCCTCTCCCCCCCCCCTTCACTGAGTCCTAACAGTGCCAGGCCCATAAGGACTGACTTATTGAGCGTGACTCAGAAGGATCTGTGGAAATGTACACACTGACCACAATGGCTTTATAATAACTGGCCAACCTTAGGGGACCCAGACAGCTATTTTCACTCTGTCTCTCTCCTTCATTCTGTTCCCTCCCTGAATCTCTGTTACACCAAATCCTCCTCATTGGAGGACATTGTGTGTCTTTGCCATGGCTGGCAGTACCAGGATGACTATTGATTTTGGGTGTTTGTCCCAAAAACTGAAGTTCAAGAATATAAACAATTCCACAGAATTTCTGTTTTCCTTTTGCATCAGTATTGGATGTCTTAAGGGGCTGTGGAAAAACTATTGAGCATTCAATCCCAAATTTACCACTCTGCTCCATTATTGATTTAATGAGAATATTGTGAAGCAATTAACAATTGCAAACTATTACATTTACATTTTATACACAATGTGCAATGTGAAAAATGCATCAGAGAAGAAGAGAAGGTGTAGTTAAATTATCTCAGTCCAGTGTTTCTCTCAGGTAAAGTTGCAGCAGCGAGTGGAGTCTGTCAAAAATCTTTGAGATTAATATTTTCCACACCAAATAATTGCCATTAAACGCAGTAAGGCTCATAACCAGAGGGAAGAAGACGTTCAGTGCATGGGGAACAGCTGCTGTCCTTGAATTAAGATGGATCCTCCACATGTTGTGACTTTCACTGATTGTGTCTCATGTGTGTTTGTAGTACTGTTACTAAATAAAGCACATTCGCACTCTTTTACCTTAAAATAATGACCCTCCTTACTTAGGATCAGTGTTGCTGCATTGCACTGCATTGTTAACCAGTGGCCGGTTTTTCTATGGCGGATGCTGATGTCAATTTGAAGAAATCGGGCCAAATGCTGATTGGTGCTGAATTTGTTATTTGGACCATAGATTTTCTTTTTTTTTCTCCTCCATCTAATAAAATATAACAGTTTAATGACAATGCAATGAACAGTCTTTCAAATGTACAATAGTGAAAATCTCATAAATCTCATCTTCTTTTTTCTTTTTTTTAGAAAAAGCAATATCTTTGAGCTACTCCCATTGTGCATGCACATGTACACACACAAACACACACACTCACACACAGGTTTGCGCAGCCATACTGCATTGACAGCTTTATTTGGACAGCCTAAACAAAGCAATATTTCTTACCTTAACCCAAACAGTTACTGTCTAACCCTTACCACAATTCAAATATTATATCTAAAGTCAACAAGTTCCTCAGAAATGAGGTTTTGCCTCATTAGGACCAGGTTTTGGTCTCCATGAGGACTACTGGTCCTGACAAGATCAGTGTTTATGATAGAAGAGGTTCTAAAGAGGTAACAAATACAAGCACACACAGAGCATTTTAAGAGCTTGTGTTTATCCTGTGGTCAGAGCAGGCTCTTTTTAATACCCGTGAAGCCCAGCCGTGCTGCTATTAGCTATAAAGACCAGCATCACAAGAGCATGCATTCATACGCACAGCGCAGAACACATACACACCCTATAAAGGTAGCATTATGAATGCATGGTGTGGATGAAATGTGCTTTTTTTAGTGAGAGCCATGTGGACCACGCAGGGCCAGTGCCGGAGCTGGTAGGTCTCAGCTGATGTGGGTTTTAGACTCTCTGAATGTGTTCACACTATTCACTTTAATTTGTGGCTTGTACAGTCATTGAGAATGTCAATTCGGATTAAGAGTTATTCAGGTATACACTATTTTATGCTTTTTTGACGACAATTATTTCTGATACCTCAATATACAAATCACTATCAATGTGAGTGATTGGCGCAGTGTGTTTTTAATGTCCAGTCTGCTGCTGAACCTTCTTTTGGTTTGGTACGTTTACATAAAATAAATTTCCCTGTGATGTGTAATTAAAATGTTCAAGCACAGTACAACAGGCTTGGATTTTTATAGGTTTTAGCTTGGAACAGCCCAATGGTCTGGTACCGGTTCCCAGACTAGGGACTGGAAACCCTTTATATACTATACAGTGTGCTGCAATTCTCTTGTCCTCTGTTCAGCTGTATGTAAAAATTGAAGAAGTTAAAAAAAATAAATGTAGATTTACATGACAGCAGGAAAAAAACAAACAAATTATTGTGTTAGTCTGACGAAAATCAGACTTTTATAATACATGGAAACATGTTCAACGTAAAAGCTTCTAAATCAAATTTCTCAAAGTCAGATTAACGCCCAGATAATGTTTTTGGGAGTGAAATTGTTGCTGCATGTGTTTTCAACTGTATAAGAGTAGGACTCACACTGGCCTGGGGGCTCTGTGTGTGCGTCACAGGTTCCACCCATGGCTAATACCTGCAAATAATAGACAAAGGCGATACACAAAATTGGTTGGACTGATGAGAAGAATGATTTTACGTCAACTTAAATAATTGAATATCCTAGTTTATGGACGGTAAGAAGACTCTGAATGGTGCTCAACATGTTAACAATTAGCCACAAGCTAAACCGGAAACTGCAAAATATGTCTGTGAAGGTTCTCATTCATCCAGATCATAATCATCTTCGAGAGTTTGCTGTAGGCGACCGGATTTGCTTTAGTTATTTTTTGAAGATGTTTCATCGCTTATCCAAGAGGTTTCTTCACTTTATTTCTGGACAAACCTTAGGCCTAAGCCTCGGCTGAATACCTGGCAGCATCACGCTTCTTCCTCACCATCATTATTTTTCCTTTCCATGCAGATACATTCCCTCTTAGTCTTTCAACAAAACTGCAATTTCTATCACAGCGATACTGCAGACAAATCTAATATTATTGAATTGTTTTTTCCGCCCCATATTGTTCAGCCCTAATATTGTCACAACATAAAGTTCAAACTCAGTGATTCCTTGTGATCATTGTTACTTTAAGCCCTTAAGGCTTCATTAGGAAGTTATGAAACAAAGTGGCTGTTGCTTGCCTCTTCCTACAATGTGTGTGTGTTTGTGGATTGAAGTAATAAAGAAAGGATTGCTTGAGATGACTGCTAATAGTTCACAGATGAAAGAGAGACTGAACGGAAATTCAAAGGTAGCCAAGCAACCGGGGGAATGCACACATGCACATTTCGCTCTTACTCTCCCTTCCGCCTCTCCTTTGGCTTTTCAACTCTTTCTCGCTCTCTCTCAGACTCAGACACACATCGTCTGAGAGTACTTGTAAAGCATTCTCAGTGAGGACACTCATAGACATAATGCATTCCCTAGCCCCTTAGCTTAACCTACCACAACTGAATGAAAAATCTTATCCCTTAACCCAACCTCAACCTAAACCTAATTCAAACCTGAACCCTAAAACCAAGTCTTAACCAATAAACAGCTCTTTTAAAGTGCGACTGAATGTGAGAACCATCCAAATTGTCCTCACTTTCACAAAATGTCCTTGCTCTCTGTGGTTTATACATTTCTTTTGGTCCTCAAATATTTAGGACCAAATATGCACAAACACTTACAGGTTTCTTCTTAGCACTCTGCATTAACTTCCACTCATTTTGACGACCTCAAAAACAAACCTTAGTCCAACCACAGTTCGAATCTTAGCCCTAAACTTATCCAGTTCCTGACAAATGAGGTCCTGGTCCTGAAAAGGTCTCCGTTTATATCAGAAAAGGTCTTAAAAAATGTAATCATCATAAACTGGAGCGGGGGAAAACCAATATTAAACTGTTTTCTGCAGCCGTCTCTGCTGGGTCAGGGTGAAAATAGAACCTGGCTGCAGACTCGGATCGTGGCACCGTGAGAGGAATGAAGAAAAGACAGTGATACAGAGCAGGAGGAAGATGAGTATTCATCCTAAAGAGTCCCCTGATGATGTTAGTGTGTGTGGGCATGTCGGGCTCCGTACTTGCCCCCAGACGGCTGCAGTATTTGTTGGCGAGGTATTTTAAGAGGCCTCTGTCTCTATAAAGCTGCCTTTGATCATGTACTCGGGCTGCATGTGGATGTTGACGACGCCGGAAACAGACACCTGGTCACAGTCTAAAGCCCGTCTGTCTGTCTGACTGTCTGTCTGTCTGTCTGTCTGTCTGTCTGTCTGTCTGTCTTCCTCTGTGCTGGTGCACAGTTTTCAGCAATACAGTCTGTCTACAGTAGGTATCGGCAGAGCTTTGTTTTATATCTTCGCGCTCAGGTGAATGAATTCAAATTAAACTATTAAACAAATAGTTTAACATTTGAGTTGTTTGCATCCTTATCTGATAAGATGTGCAAAAATATTTAGTCAGAATTCAAAGTATTCATACTTGATGGTGTATGGATTCAGAGGCAAAGACCTTCCTCTCCATCTTTGATTGGTTCTGACCATCATCCTTCCTTGAGTGTGAGTTTCGGGCAAGTGCTGATGGAAAACACAGATTTAACAGGAAGACACTGGGGAAGCTGAAATTCTGAGGCGTAGTTTTGTGCACAAGTGCGACCAAAGAAGAGATTTAGTCGTACTAATAACGGGCTGTAAAGAGAGACATGCTCCTCCAATGTCATGTGGCGTGAATGTGAGTGAGGAATGCACATAAAAATTTGTGCAATTTTTGTACGATGATCAAATTGATATTGATATCAGTTGATACTCAAGGCTGTATCAGAAGCACTTAGAAGGCCATTCCTCTGTCACCAAATATCGATTTAGTGATATATCGTCATCCTTCCTCATGCAATATTAGAATCAATACACCAGGGCAACTAACTAACTAAGTAAGGCTCTCAAAAGTATGTAATGAGGGAAACTTGGGCGGAGAAAGCTACGTTAAGAGATGCCCCATCCACGTTCAATACATAGACTCTATGCACTTTGTTCTCTATGCTGTGAATAAAGAGAGAAATCCTGCTATTATCTTTTCTTGGATATTTAGTTTTCTTAGTCATTATCAGAGATATTGTGATATTACTGGTATTGTGGATCACGTATCATGAGGCAGCCTTGGATTCCCACCCCTACTCTCGCCACTTACAGACATGTAGTTAAGTAGTGTATACAGTTTAGTGTCACCCTATACATAGACAGGTGTGTCTCACCTTGCCGATGTGTTTCCACTCCCCATGAAGAGAGGGATTACTGTGAGCCAGGGTTAAGCTCATACAGACCGTATGTATCGTTTCATGTGTTCCCAAACTGGTGTTCATAAAGTTGCCATCCGATATTAGCGCCAGCCTACATGCATGTGAGCACTTGTGTGTAAGCAGGTGGGGGCATGTGTAATGTATGTACAGTACATACAACTCATTAGTGTGTGACTACATGTTTGAATGTGCGCTCATGTAGGAGCAGGCCATAATCAGCTCCAGATGATTTTGAGTGTCTGCCAGCTTCCCAGAATAGCATCACTGGTCTCCCTGCAGCCCTCCAACTGGCCTTAGCAAATATTTTAGCAACTCCATGTTTACCTTCACACTCCGTCCCTCCTCCTCATTACCTGCCTCTCTCTATCAAAACTAATCTGCCGTTTTCATCATTTGCCGCCCTTTGGTCAGTAGTACATATGCTGATATATGAAGTGCTCACAGATGCTCATAGGTGGGACAAACAGTGTGGTGCTGGTTGCACCTGGTGGATGCCTTTGATCAGAAGTAGGGATTCGTCTTAATTTTATTTAAATCAATATTGATTCTTGTAGAGAGACCCGGTTGCTGACATCACACAACCAAGGTTACGTCCTCTGGCAGGCAACAGTGCTGCCCGCCTGTTATAACACATAAATCAAGCAAAACGTCTGAAAACTCATCTCTTCTCATCTCTTGCTGACTCTTGTCGTCATAAAAGTGAAGGTGGTGGATAAATGTGCCACAACTGTGGGTGGAGCATTTTACTGGCCCCCCAAAAATCCTACAAACTCAAAGTGAGCCGAAGAAGACCCATAAGCCACAGATAAATCAAAGATAAGTCTGACTTACATACACGACTGCACAGCAACATCTACGCCACATTTATTTACATTGCACTGCTAATGTTGCTAATGTTTTCAGTGACAACAATGCTATCTTTAACCAACCTGTCACAAAGTCAGATTGGGTCCATTTGTTTATGGAATAACGTGCTCTCTGACTTTTTATGAAAAAATAGTCAGGGGCGGAAGGATCAGATGTATCGTATCTGTCAAGTTTTGCGAAATATCTGTCCGTGAATTTAAATTGAACTCGGAGCCGTTGAATCCAGTACCTGTTCTGTTCATTTTGAGTGGATCTCTTACGTGTCACGGTGTCGATGTGAGTCTTGTGATGCCTGAAGCTCTGTATTGCTTGTTGATAGCCGTACTTATCAACACCCTTATTGATAGTTTTTCTGTTACTTGTTGCAGAGGACAACTGAAGGCAGAACTGTGGTGAAGAGCTGTGAGGAAGTTTGTACTTCTGACCAGCTCTTCTCAAAGTAGACACCACTGAAGTTAAAGGCTTTAATGCTTTTCCATAAACTATGGCAACTGCTATTACAAATAGAAAAAGTACAAAAGTACAAATTTGATACCAGTTTTTGATACCTACTGCTACTCAGAAGGCGAGCAGATGCTTCTTCTGTGGTCATAATCTATAAGGGTTGCCACACATTAAAACCCAGCAGCAGAACATTCCAGTCTATGATCAATGTGATGTTTGTGTTATTAGAGTTCTGCTGAGGCATGACTTGGCCTCCTGACAAGCATCAGAAATCTGAAAGCCAACGCAGAGACTCAGTGTTATTATAATACACAAATGCATGTTGAAGGCGGTGTTGATAAAGCCGCGTCAGGATAATAATTCGTCACCCTGGAAACGCTAATCTGTTTTCACAGTGTGTCTATAAGTGATAAACCCCCTTCCACCACCACCACCTCCATCATACATGCACAGGCACATAAACACGCAAAACTTTCCTCTCTTTTCTTCCCTGACTTTAAACCAGAGCTGGAAGTCACAGCTGAGGGATGTTCGTGTGCTCGTCCATGCCCCGGCTGTTGCCACCTGTCTGTGCAGTCCTGCTTTTTGAGGGCTGCACACACTATCTCTGCACGGCAAGAGCAAACGAGTACCATTACACCATCACCCACCTACCCGACCTGAAAAAAAAAAACCGAAAAAATAAAATCCTCTTTTTTTCCTTCTTTCTTCGCAGTGCCGTCCATCCAAAGGCAGGAGGCGGGGATACTGCTGGTGTGTGGACAAATACGGGCAGCCTCTGCCAGGCCTGGATGGCAGGGAGCGGGGCGGGACGCAGTGCTACAACCTGGAGAGCAAGTGAGAGGATGGACGTCGAGTGGACGGAGAGAGGAGGACAGCAAATGAGGGGGTGGAAGTGAAGGGGAGGGTGGGGGCAACAGTGAGAAAGAAAGAAAGTCTTCTTTGCTCTTGCATGTTTGTTTTATGTAAACATTTGAAGGAGCTCTGGACCTTTTATCCCAGGTCCCATTTCTGTCGTAGAGTGAGGGAGAGAAGAATGATAGGGGAGGGAAGGAGGGGGAAGGAGAAGAGAGGAACACAGCCTCGGCGAGTGTCCAAAGCCTCCTGTCCATCACAGTCCATCTATCCTTTCTTTAAAACTTAAAAAAGCAATTAAGCTAAAAGCTGACAGAATGGGAGGAGCGAGAGAATCCTATCATCTGCACTATTCTTTTAGAGAGAGAGAGGAAGGAGGGACTTTTCCACTCACTTTAAGGACGACTTGTTTGTGACTGTGACCCCGAGAAACCACACCACCACCACCACCACCATGTCTATGTGTCTGTCTGTGTGTGTGTGTGTGTGTGTGTGTGTGTGTGTGTGTGTGTTTTCTTGACATGTGAGCACCAGCGTAGCACACGACTCCAGTGAGCGGGTGCTTTACTTTACTTGTGTAAACAGTGTATGTTGCTAAGGTCAGTTTGGAGATGTCATCTCAAAGCCCCTGCTCCAATGAACAATGCAGAAACACACACAGAGAAAAACGAACACACACACACACGCTCTCTCTGCCTCAGGGTCCATTTTGAAGTGAAGGATTATGGGACGGCAGGGATTTTTATGTTTAATCCAGCATGTCAGCCACTGCCTGTGGCTTTTTCTTCGCCCCTTCCCTACTCCAGGGCAAGGAATGGAGGCAGTCAAGGTGCCTTAACAAACCCACCTCTCCGAGCCTCCTCTCTCCTTCATCCTCTGTGGTCCCTGACTAAAGGAACACTCTGCTGAAAATCTACCCTCTGAGTATCAAATCCTCGCCCCCCCCTGCAGGCTCAATGAAAAATTTGTAGCCACAGCCCTTGTGGTTGGCTCAGGTTCACACATGCTTCGGATTTTAAAGAAACTTAAACTAGCACATGCATAAAAACATGCACAAAAACGTCTGAAGCCAGTACAGCAGCATAAACACAGAAGACACACAAGAAACAACAACAACAGTGGAGTCACAGCAGTTATATTATTTATAATGAAGTGAAACTGAAAAGTATTTAGGTATTTTTTTCCCTACAGCTGGTAATGGTTTTGGCCAATAAGAATCAATTGTTTAAATTTAAAAAAAAAAGCCAGCTTCATTTTCAATATTGTCCGTTTTCGAGCCTAGAAAATGGTTAATGTGAACAGCAGACATAGCAGAAATGATTTGTTTTGATACAAAAACTGGAACGCTGATGTATCAGACTCAAACTGTGGATCAACAATGAAGATGTTCATTGAAGAAGTGGATTTTAGTCTACTCTCACATTGGCTTAAATTGGTCTTGAGTTCCACTCACTGACAGCTGCTTCCTGTTTCATTAGGGAGCTGATCAAAACAACGGAAACTGGAAATAAGATGGAGAAAATCATCTTCTGCAAGAGCCAAAAAGTGGCCCTGGAAAAAGTTTAGACGAAAGGGACGTAAATAGAGCATGAAACACCAACAAGTTTCAGAAACTGAAACATGTAGCACATTTCTGCAAGAATTTACAGTACTTGACACGTTTGTTACCACCATGGTCACATCTTAGTGACCAGACGTGAAACAGTCACTCTCACTAACTCAACCTCCACATGAGGGTCGCAGTGGGAGCTGGTGCCTAATTCCAGCCAACATAGGGCGAAAGGTGGGGTCACACCCTGGACAGGTCACCAGTCCATCACAGGGCCACATAGAAACAAACAACCATTCAGTCACACGTTCACACCTACAGGGAATTTGGACTGACCAATTAGCCCAATCCCCAAATCTGCATGTTTTTGGACTGTGGGTGAAAGCCAGAGAACCTGGAGAAAACCCACGCACACAAGGAGAACATGCAAACTCCATGCAGTTCTTCCGACCGGGTCGCATACCCGGGTCTTCTTGCTGCAAAGGCAAGAGTGCTAACCACTACACCAACTGTGTGGCCCTAACATGAAACAACCATGGCTATTTCTTTGGTTGAGATTCCTAAACAGTCGTTCCATGCCGTAAATTGTCATGATTTTGCAATCAACCAAAACCTGCAAAAATACTAACATTTGATGCCAGTTTATTAGAGCCGTGTCGCACATTGTGATTTGTAAAGATCATCTGTGAGACATTATACCATCATGCTTTGTCATCAGTATGAATTTATGGGACATATAACTGTCAGTGGAGAACTGGCAGAGTTTTACATGTGATTCAGGACTTTGGCGAGGATTTGAAACTCAAAAGATGGATTTTATTATCTTGAGGTGCTCACATTCTGCCCCACAGTCTTAGGTTAGATTACTCTGTCTTCTGTCTTCTGTCCTGCCCCCTGCTGTTCCTGTCCCTGCTTCCTCAGTTCATCCTCACACCTTGTCCTTCATGAAACTCCAGTGTTGAGGTCCTGCAATCCTGCATGTCTTTACCGTCCCTGTCCTGGTCTGTGTCTCTGTGCCTAATCCTGTCCCGTCCTCCCCCTGTCCACTCCAGCACCCTGCGCACAACTCTGGTCCTCTTCCTGTCAGTGGTGCAACCTGGTGTAGACTTGTTTAAATGGGGTGAGCCCGGTGTGACCGTCTCGCCCCGCCGCAGGTGCCAGCTGCCCTTATGCTTCAAGCACACGCACTTAAAGCACTTTAGCTGTGCCGTTACTCGTCAGTGCATGCAGTTAAAGACAATTGGACCTATCTGAATCTGCATACCTTTCCATGGAGGTAATGTCAGATTAACCAGTGTGATACTGTAAGAAAACAATAATAACCTGAGAGGGAAAAAAAAAGAAAGAAAGAAAGAAAGTAGGAGAGAAAAAAATAGAAGCTACACCAGGACTTCTGACAGCAAACACCCCTCAGACAGTTTCCGTTCAATGCAACTATTTTCTTTTTGTTGTTGTTGTTGTTGATGTTTTTGTTTCTTTGACAAAAAAAAAAAAAAATGCTTGTATGATCGTATGCCAACAAAATCTCCACAAGGTGGACACAGCACCAAATATGCATTCACATGAGTGGTAGGGGGCCGGAGGGAGGAGGCGCGGTCCTCCCCGAGGAGCTTCCTGCCCGACGCTCTCCCACGTCCTGTGTAAAGACTTGAAAAGCGGAGAGAAAGTGCCGACAAAGAATGCTTGCCCAGTAGCTTGGTAGCATGAAATCGGCCGTACGCTTCCTTCAACAGACAGCAGCAACTTACATCCAGCCTGTTGGTGCTACACCCCATCTATTCAAAGACTTGATGTACGGGGAGGAACATACATACAAATATGTTTAAGCTATTCCCTCCCTGATATTTGTAAGTGTGTCTTTTTATATATATACTATTATTATGATTATTATTATTTGTTTTCGTTTTGTTTTTTTTTTCCTGGCCAGCTATTCATGTCTGATTAGACATCATGTACAGTACTTAAAAATAAAAATTATTTATCTAAGAAAGAATTATAAGCTGATCCGAACTAGGTTTTTCTTATGTACAATTCAGTGACTCACCGATTGCACAGCAAAGTCTATATGATTCAGTGTATTTTTTTTGGGACTATAATCACTAATGAATGTTATATTTTTTAAATTAACCTTTTGGTTCTGTTGCTCAGTGGTGTCGTTTGTGTCAGTCAGGCACTCAGGTCTCTGGTCATCTTAGTTCACTGCTGCTTCAAGTCAGTGAACACGTCACGTCTCATACGAGAACGAGTTTATTGGTCATATTGGTTTTTTATCCACACGGAAATGGAAAACAGGCCCCGGAGTCAGAAGATCTCCAATTGACAACCTTTGTGTTTTAGTATACAACCAATATGCCACTGTGGGATAACAACGTCACAGTCCCACCTGTTGCTTTCACACTCTTCCTCATCATTTTGTTGTTTTTTCTTGTGTGAGCTTTAAGCGCATGCTCCACGCCGTTTTTCTTGTATTTCTGTGGCAGCGTTACAGCACCACACACAGGTCTGGCATATACACTGCAGCGTTTCGAGGCAAGTTCTGTGCATATAATTTTCGTTCATAAACCTTTTAAGATCATAGAAAGAAAGCTCTGTTTCCGTGTGGATAAGGCCTACGTCACTTCTCTCCATGCACACCCAGCCATCCCGCCTCAGTGTGTTAGTGCAGAGTCTGGGTTACCCTCCTGTTATGTCACTTTTTATTTTATTCTCTCCCTTTTTTAACCCCCGGCTGGTCATTTTAAAAGGTCTCTGTTCATAATTGTGTTTTTCATTTTCCTCCTTCAAAGAGGTATTTTAATTCAAGCTTTTCATGATACACTCAAAGTCACACAGAGGAAAGGAAATGATTATGATCCAGAATATAATTTGGATTTAATGTCTTTTTTAAAAAATAATAATAAATAAAAGTGAACACATCCCAGGATGGTGTCTCTGAGGTTTGTTCTCAACTCTTCAGTCACTCAGTTCTCATAACTCTGGTGTTGTCATCAGCAGCTAATAATACAATCTGCCTCTCATCAGCTTACTGTAATTTCTGCAGGCAATCAAAACATAAATTTGCTCCTGTTGAAGTCCTTGAACTGCAATCAGGCTCCCCTCAGTCTTGGAATGTGTCAATGGGGGACAAAGCACAGGTTAAATATGTGAAGAATAAAAATAAATCTGGTGGTGCCAGGCAGGCTGGCAGTGGGCACGAGAGGCTGAGGTGAATTCCTGTGCCCAACCAAGGCAAACAGAGAGAGGGTCAAAAGGCAGCGCGGGGCAAACTGTCCAAACTTAGTCAAGGACGTCCACTTTGGGTCACTGTGATAATACTGCACACAAACACGCTGGAAATAGAAAATGTGGTGCTGGGACTGCAGCTGCACACAGCTTTTCACAATCACAATCCTGATGGAAGTGTTGTGATTCAAAACGCACGGGTGTTTGTGCACAAAGTGAAACCACGCTGAGGTGAAAGAGCGGCCAGGAGCATAGCTGAGGTTAACGTTTTTATTAAATATATCACCTTTTCTCTCTCTCTCTCTCTCTTACATCTCAATTACAAAAGTGTACATACAGGTGAGTGAGCAGTTAATCACTTTGGAGCAGACTCACATTTAACAACAATTTCTCTCCCCAACAGCAGCATGTGGATACAGAGCAGAGCGCGCCGCCGTTCACCGTGGCGACGCGCTCTTTGTGGTCGTGTGTTCATTGGTCAGCGAGAAGAACAACAACAACACGTAAAGTAAAACACAACATATTTCTCAACACACGTGACAGCAAGACACACAAAAATCGGAGGTAGGTAAATGTAGAAATACCCGTCTGAGATGCAGCGCAGGGAGGCACCTCCTGTCATGCTATCTGTAGCCCCAGGGAATTATGGGAAATGTTTTCTGAGACTGTTTCCTGACTGAGAGTTTTGCATTCGCTGACAAAGAGCTGAACATGTGTGACAATGGAAAGGTTTTCTTTAAAAAACAAAACAAAAAAAAGGCGACATAACAATGACAATGTGAAAATGAGTCATAAAAACAACATTTAGAAAATACTTCTAAATGACATTTGGTCACTCAGTGCTTTTTTCTTTTTCTTTTTTTGTTCTTGCTTGGTTTGTCACAAACCAAACCTCCTGACAACTCCTTAAGGTTAGAGCGAGCTCAACTCAGCAGTGGAGTTCCTCAGGGCCAAGATACATATGTACACTTTATACACTCACAAAAATAATAATAAAAATATAATAATAACAAAACAAATTATATAAATATGCATGAAATAATTACAAATAACAAATAGAATGTAGTAGCATTGAAATAAATAAGGCTGAAGAGTATAAGTAAATGCAACATTAAAATCTCCTTTTCAGAAGAAACAAAAAAAAAAAAAATATATATATATATATATATATATATATATATATATATACTTTTTCTCTTTGGGACGGGTGTTTGAAGAGGGTGGGGGGCAGGGTTGTGGGACCCACAGTCCCGAAATGACAGTGTACCTGAATTAAACACCACCATGGACAAGATAAAAAAAAATAAATAAACAGCTTTCAAAAAGGAAAAATCAGTGGCTTGTTTCTTCTCCTCCTCCTCCTCGTCCTTCTTTCTGCATCAGTGGTCGATTCCTTCAAGGACACTCGGCGTCTGCAGGCAGGTCGGTCGACCCCAAGATCTTCTTGCCGTTCCAGGAGTTCACACACCAGCATCGACCCCTCTGCCCGTCCAAGGAGGACTCGCACTGCAGGTGAGAGGAAAAACAGACTCAGGTCAGCTGTCATTGTCACTGTATATGATGATGATGATAATGTTGATGATGATGATGACCACACACACACACGTGCACGGTCATGCTGAACACTAACCGGCTGATGTCTCACTCAAACTAAACACAGCGAGGAGCCAACAAGGTCATTTACAAACTCTGGTTGACATAATCTTGGCTACACACAAACCTGGTGAGATGTTTTCACACTGAGTGGATACTGACAATGTGTAAATATGGCTGTAGAAAATGGAAATTTAATGAACTTTCACTGTTGTTTTCAAACCTTTTCTATTTTCCTGTACATATATACAGTATAAACATGTACATATACTTAAAAATGAATTTGAATATGTGTATTTATTTAATTTTCTGCCTGGTTTTCACCTGTTGGTGAATCAGTCAGTGACCATTCTGCATATTTAGTATTAGAATTATTTAATCCAGTGTGTAAAATCATTCTGACCTTATTTTGTACTAAATGGAGGCTCTATAAGCTCATTTTACACTTCATACTGAGTGGAGGCGTGAATATTTCCTGACACGCACATTTATCTGATGACACCAACCTGTTTGGGTTTGTAAAGCCCGCGTTTGTCACAGTTGGGGAGGTAGAACCTGGTTAACTTGTCTCCCAGTTTCTGTTGGGATATGGCAATTTTCTCCAACGCTCTCTGCAGCTCAATGTGACAAGGAGCCTGCACAGGGAGAAGGAAGGAAGGAGGGAAGGAAGGAGGGAAATGGTTAACAACCGCTCTGCAGCACAAAAATCATAATAACGTCGCTTTGTTGTCAGCAAACAACTGCTCTGACATCCAACTGCTTATAAAACTTGTAATGACAAGCATCCTCATCTCTCTCTGCCACTGCCCCCCCATATAAATTTAAGCAGCACACGAGCTCCCCCTTGCGGCGCATTGGTGCCTCTCTCCCTCAGCGTCCCCTCTCCATCCAAACTTTTACAACATATTTGCGCACATGGATTTCAGTGAATTGACGCAGAGTCGGTGTCTCACCTGCTCCACCAGCTTCTTGCGGATGGTGACGAGTCTGGCTTTCATGCTCTCCTGAGCGTCAGCTGCGGCTCTCGGGTCGTAGGGCTTAGTGTGGCCGGGGAGGTAGTGGTTGGAGCCGGGTTCAGAGACGACAGCAGCGTTGTCCATCTCAGCCTCTGGCTCTTCCTGATCTGGAGGAAGGAAGGACAGTGTTGGATGACAGTTGGAGCGGAGGTGACTGAAGGTGACAGATGACGCCAGTCACGTGTTTTATTCGGGTGGATGTGGTGAAACAGGTGAATAAATGTGGAGGTGACGGGCCTCACTCACCTTGGGTCTCGGGCTCGGGGGTCGCCTCGGGTTCGGTGCTCTCCGTGCACACGGCTTGTCCCCGGGTGAGGGAATGCAGTGGCCGCGGGTCGCCGGGTCTTGGGGTGCACCTCAGCCCGGAGCCGCACGGCGCCGTGTAGATCCCGCACAGTTCCCCAGTCTTCAGGGCGCAGGCGAGGCAGCATCCACAGCCGGGCTCCCGCATCACCTCGGCGCACCCGGGCGCCACCGCCGGACACTGGCTCAGCCTCTCCGGAGTGCACGGCGCGCATCGGATCGGCTCTGGTCCCACCACCGGGGACCCCAGCGTCCCAGCGGGCAGCACGGAGCACAGCACCGCTACAGCTGCTGCCGCTGCCGCGACACGCTTCAAACATAATCCGCCCAACATAGTGAGATAAATATAGAAATGTAGAAAATCAAAATGTGGAGCAGGATTCAAGGCGAGGGTGGTGGAATATGAGAAGCAGGTTTCTCCCAAGGTTCTTGCTCTGTTGCGTCCTTCCTTTGATTTTTGGGAAAATGTCTAACTGTGCCTCGCGCGCAGCCGTATTTATAGCCGGCTCCTCACTGAGTGTTTGACGCATCGACGTTATGAATGATTTCTGAAAAGAAGGTGTAATGGGACGATGGGCTGTGATTGGCTGCGGTCAGTCAGCTCATTTGAATACAACGATCACGTCGATATTTATTTTGGAACAGGCAGTGTTTTGCACGTATCCCCGGAAAATGACGACACCGGTGTTTGAAGTTGCATCCAAGGGACCCCCCCACCCCCACTTTTCTCACCCGGGTGCTACACCAAACTGCGCCCCCCACTCGCACACACACACACGCGCGCGGGCGCAGTGTGGATCGTTTCAGTGCGTTTCCATACATTTTGTATTGATGGCATTGTTACAGCTCATCATGACACAAACCAGCTCCTCTCCTTTGTCTCTTTTTTTTTCTTCCACTTTCATTAATTGCCCCTCACCATGTCTTCTTACACAACTTTTAAGGAAGAAACCAATTATGAGCGCAAATTACGCGCGCCCACGCAGAGAGCGTGGGCTCTCTGGGAACCACGAATTGATGCATCGCGGAGGAATGATGAGTCCTGCATTTGAAACCCGCTAAATGAGGGTTCGGGTGGTGAGTCAGTGGAAAGGGATGAGCAGTGGAATGCACACGGACCCTTCTTTCTCTCTCTCTCGCTTTCGCTCTCTCTCTCTCTCTCTCCATCCCTCCGCGCTCACTGGAGCCGCGGCGCACGAGATGTCCCGCTGTAATTACCAGTTTCCTGCATGGGACAATAATAGAGCAGGGCTTAGAATGGGGGCTGCAGTGCTGACATGACCGCAGACACGTCCCCTCTGGCATGGACACTCTCTCTGGGGACTCTCAGGGTCCCACGGTGGACGTTTTAACGGCTCTCTATTGGGCATTTGGCCTTCCTGACACCGCGGACCACCTCATACGTGCACGTGATTTTATTGTTTATATATATTTTCTGCAGTTCTGCAATCTGCAGTTTTTCTTATTATGAGTAAATTTTCCACATTTCTTTTGTTAATCTCCTGAGAGTTTGACTGCAGCAAACATGATGCAAACATGATCCCAGTTGTTCAAATTCAAGATACTTTTCGGTAATATCTACTTAGCACATTTGGATGTTTCTGACTTTGTGACATTTCTCCAAGATCCGCTGGATGAATATGGGATGCTTTATCGTCCCTACAAGATGATGCAATGATTCTGACTCAACCGAAGGAGCCACCAAGAAAGAAAGGGAAGCAAGTATGTCAATAATTTTGGGAAAAAAACAGAGTGGAGAAACAAATTTTCTGTAAAAATTGTCCAATTCATTTGGAAAAATCGAGCTGAAAAAGAAAATTCAGGTAAAATTATTTCAATAATTTGTAAAAACAGCCAATAAATAAATTTAAACTATAAAGGCTCATTAATTCTTAAAGACAGAACCGAAAAGCAGTTTTTCATAAAAAAAACTAAATAAAAATAATTAATTAATGAGCAAAACAGGCGAAAAAGTTAATTAAGAAATCGAATTCGTCTTCCGTAGTCCCTCTTTATTTCTCTACACTTAACTGTCTCCTCGTCTGGGGGTTGCGTCAGTTGTGATCGGCTCCTCGCAACTGCGTTATAGTGTTGCATCATGTTTTAAGTGGCGTGAACAGTCACTGTCACGTGCCGGTCGCAACTGCAGGCTGTTCCTGTGTGCAGCAGCAGCAGCAGCCGCAGGAGCAGCAGAAGCAGCAGCAGCCTCGGGCTAAATAAAGATCCTGGTGTAATTAGCCCCCAAACATCACCCCACTATGACGCGCTGATATCCTAATATGCATGTTGAGGCAAATTCACTCCAATTACTCACCTCTGGTTGTGCAGGTTAAATAACTGTAAAGTGGAAAGTAACCAGTCTGGCCTGATGTCGCCCACTAGACGTTACATGACTAAAAAGAGGAAGAGGAACTCATTATTTTTACGAGATGTGATGACGAGCAAAGGAAGTCACTTGGCATTACATGTTTACATGTGAAAATACTCAATGTAAGCATTTCGTTGTGTGTTTTTACATATTTGCATGGATGCATGGATGTGTATATGGGAGACATACATGGACATGTGACGGCTGCTTCGCTGGATGTGTTATTTGAGAAATAACTGTATGTGACTGTAGCACTGACAACAAACAACAAAAACACAAATCTAATGGTGGCCTTTGACTTCTCCACACTACTGCATGTATGATCTGTTATTGGATTCTTGTCACCACATGAGATTACATCCGTCAGATAAATTAGCTTGAATCAAAACACAATACTTCAGGTTTAATTGTGGCAGAGCTGAAAAGTAAATCAGCTTAAAGTGGCTGTAATAATATGGTGCATGTGTATATGGATAAACACACAAGTTACTTCTCACCACTGTCTCTCTGTAATAATGTAATATGAGGTTTGACTTCAGCAAACGTCTATGGGCTACATCTCCGGGACAACTGTATGACAGAAAATACCACATAGTGCAGCGCTTCCTAAACTTTCTAAATGGAGACCCACTTTTTTAACGATGGCAAATTAGCAGTACCCTAAATATGCATAATATAGCGACTAATCTGTAACACCTGATATAATTTTGAATTGGTTGATGAATCATTTCCAACTGATGTTTGGAAAATTAATTAAAACTCTGCCAAAAGCACCGGTCTTTGGGAATGACTGATTTGGATGCACTAAAGCAAAGGAGAAGAGAAATCTACACATGATGGAAATTAGCACAGTATTTGAGCAAATACAGGCTATTTTTTCCATTCTCTGTACATTGAATACTTCCCATTGAAGTACAGGTGATAATACTGTGTATTAGACAACTTCTATGCGGTTTTTACCATGAGCATAAATGCATAAACAGTAAAAAGTGCCAATGTTTAAATATTCTCAACTATATCAGTTACAGATATGTTCACATAAAAGATTAGAAGCTTTCAGTGATAGCTTAACTTTTTGCTAAAGTGTGGGTGCCAGAAAAACTAATAATATCTACACCTGCTTTAAGAATGTATGCTACACTTTATCTTGACATTAGACAGGCTTTTCCAGGTGCAAACTGATGTTCGTAAACTGCGCTTTTTCCTCACACCAAAGTCCATTGAGAAAATCTGCAGTTTACTCTACTGCTCCCTCATCTGCTAAGTTTGTGTAACACAGATGCATCCAAATGAAGGAATTAAAACACCAAAGTCGCAAAATAACACATTTGAACTTACTGATTCAAATGTGTTAATTCAGTAGTGGATCAGCATCTCCTGTGTGCTGTGATGTAAAAATCTACAGTTTTCTCCATGGACTTTGGTGTGGGACCTGCACGGCTTTCAGAGTGACACAGTGAGAAAACTTATTCTTGAGCTATTGTAGACTTATTACTTTTTTTTTTTTTTTATGTATTACAACAATCTGAATTTCCAACTTGGAAACTCTAGCACGGCTTTCCCCATACGAACACTGCTTCTTTTACCGTTAATATCACTCCTGTCATATTTGTTTCAGAGTAAATCAGCCGCACACATAATAATTGCTTAACTTATATCTGTGGACATGTTGCTATTCTGTTTGTGCATGTCAGAGACCGTGTGGAAGCTGTTATTGCTCGGTGTTGCAAACAATGTCTACCCCGAGTTACATTTGCATCCATGTTTTTTTTCCGACTTCTCTCAGAAACACGTTGAACTTGGAGGCGACTGCACTCCCACCTCTGAATTCCAATGTAAACAGAACTCAGCATTAAACAGGTGTAACTTGTATTTGGTGCACCTTTTTTTTTGTGTTACAGTAAATGGTTAAAATCTGTTTCTTCTGACAGCCATGTTTCAGTAGGGGGCAGCATCCTTGTCCTTGGTGGTTTACACGCTGACATCAGCAGTGATTTTTGTGAACAACAGTATCCCTATTTTACAGCTGTTAAAAAGCACATTGTCCCTTATTGCTTAATATTACACATTTTCCCACTCATTGCAGATTCCGGGTACAACTTAAGGCAAAGGTCTGTGGGCGTGTGTTTGTACCGACTGTGGCTCGCTGAGAGGAACGGGGGTGCGTTCAGCTCTCTCCCCATAAAACATGACATGAGCTCATGTGAATCTTGTACACAGTATGTCCTACAGGATGTGCAGATGTTTGTTTTGCTCTCACTCTCACTGAACAGGAAGTCCCTTCATGCGCAACTAAACAGCCCCATTCTAATCGTAAATTATTATTTTTTTCTTTTTTTTTTCCACTGGGGGCAAAGTTTCACACTCAGCTAGTGTACTTGAGCGCATTTCTGTGGATACTTGCATTCACTAAAAACACTAGAGGATCAATCCACTGCATTTACTGCTCTTAGTTACATACAAGTAAAAGTATGAAGTGGCCACAATAAAAGAAGTGAAGCACAAGTAAGCACACATAAGCACAAGTAAGCACACATAAGCACGGATCAGTAATACGTGATCCGCATAGTTTTACATTTATTATTGGCAGTTTTGCATTTTGACACTGTTACTGTTATCTGAAATATAGGATCTACACTCCACTGGTCACTTTATTAGGTACACCCGATCAACTGCTTAACCCATACATCCAATCAGCCAATCACATAGCTGCAACTCAGTGCATTAAAGCATGTAGACAAGATCATGAGAACCTGCTGAAGTTCAAATCGAGCATCAGAATGAGGAACAAACTCAGAAACTGTTGACCTCCTTCAGATTTCCATACACAACCATCACTATAGGGTTTACAGAGAATGGTTGGAAAATGAGAAAATACCGAAAGAAGTGAACGGTTAAGTGCAAATACTTTAAATTGACTTTTAGATCACATGGTTCCTAGTGTAGCCTATATATATACAGTATGTTTGGCTCATTATTTCCACAGGGGGGATTGTGATGTGAGGATGACGCCTACAGTCTGTGTATGTGAGAGGGGATGCGGATGTGAGGGCTGCTGGGAGCTGAAACGTGATTCAGGGGTTTATTCTCATTTCACCCATACATGTCTACTTTTTATAGCCTATGATCTAGTGTGTGTGTGTGTGCAGCCTGACATATCATGACAGGACCTTATGTGGTCGACTGACAACTGAGGCAGAGCAAAGCACGGGGTCGTCTCTGTACTTAGCAGGATGATGTAAAGAAGGGGAGACATGTGGGATTAAAACATGTGAAATAATCTCACGAGGAGCCGCGACAGGCTGAGTGATTTGTCGTTTTCTTTTTGCCAGGCTGTAAGATCAGAGACAGAGGAATCAAAACTGAGCAGAGTTATCTCAGGTCAGGGACAGACCTAGTTTTTCAAAAAACACATGTACACAGTGGGATGCCTGAGAGCGCCGAGACAAGCCTACAGCTCACCCATACGTACAGTCAGTGTGGGGCTTGTGTTTGGGAGAGTGATCATAAGGGTGTGTGTGTTTCAGATGTCACATGATGGAGATCAAACGGCACTTGGCATTGAACGTCCCAAGACTGGAATGTTTACCTTTGACAAGAGAACCGGGAAAAACAGTCATGTTTCTTTAGAGGCAGTGCACGCACACCCGCGTACACACACACACACACAGGTTTGCATAGCTATTCTTCTTAGGACACCACACTGGCTTTGAATTCATTTGTGCAGCCCAAACAAAGCGTCATACCTTAACTTAATCATTAACAATTAATTCTTCACGCTAAACTTAACCTAACCACCATTCAAATCTTAGAACTAAACTAAACGAGTTACTCAGTTACTCAGAAATTAGGACCTGCCTTATTAGGACCAGGTTTTGGTCTCATTAAGGACTACTAACAATGACAAAGTCAGTGTTTATGCCAGAAAATGTACTTAAGAGGTAAAAAACACAAGTTCTCACACACACACACCCTCCACTTATGGTGATTTAAACCTTGCCCCTTGCAGGGCGCGTCAGGAGGGGGGGTATCTACGACAGATGAGCTCAGAAAAACAGGGTTGTTTGAAATCACACCCACAGAAAGAATGCACACCTGCATGAATACTACACAGGCCGACACCCCGAGGTGCTCTGGGTTTAACACATATGTATAGTCATAAGGAGAGGCTCCACAGACGTATGGGTGTAACATTTAAGAAGATGTCTATGTTGCTTATTTTTTGTCACGGAGTGTGTTCAAACTCTGTAATACTGCACCGTCAGTGACTGATGATGACAAAATCACCTCAGCACTTGCTCCAGTAGCTCAGGGGCTGTTATGGAGCTTTCTGAACATCATCTTCAGCCGTTGATGCTGCCCATTTCTCATGAAATATTTAGCTTTCCAAACCCATGATAACAACAATTCTATTGTGACTCACCTGCAGTAACAACTTTGGACCTGGTGGCTTCTTATCAAGCGAGAAACTCATGACTCTTAAATTATGACTCGTGGACTTGTTGACTCACAATCGAGTCAGAAGTTAACACATCTAGTGATGTGACACTTGGACTTGAGTTAGCTGCTGTACAGTCCCGGTCACGTATTTGCACTCAAACTATTTAGTGTTGAAATGATAAAAATAGATTTTGGCCGCTGTACTGCGCTCCTTCAGAGGCTTTAATTGGTTTTATGGCATAACACATAAATGTAAAAGGCTCGGCTTCATTCATAAAACAATAAAGTCAAATGTGTGGAAACACTCAAAATGATTAAAAAGATCATAAAAAGCTGAAGAACCTGGTGGACAAAAGTGTGGTTATTTAGTCCAATAGCTCCAGTTTTGCAGTAATCAGTCAAAACCATTCTAAATTAACTAACATCATTCTAAACTACTTAATGCTACTATTGCCATACTTATATATTAAAGTTTGAGAACGGTTTGTTTCACAATGACGTTGTGTGTTGTGGATGTCAAACAGTGTTTTGATCACCTGTGATTAAGCTAATGACAAAGAGGATCCGGCGTATTTATTGATTTGTAATCAAGCATTAACAGTAAAATTAATTTGGATGAGTAAATAAGGGAAAGTTGACAGTTTATTATAGTTGACCACATCTTCCTTTGTTCTCATGTGATGTAGCCTGTTAAAATGAAGTTTAGCTCATGCCACTGTCATTGCACTAATCAGTCACAGCAACAAGTAATGATCAATTAAAATCTGTAATTGTGCTTATTCCATTGAAAATTTTACCGGAATATGTACAGGATATGTGATGTGGTACAATGTGATTTTGAAAATTTGAAAAATGTGTTCATGTTATCCCATAAAAACACTCAACTTACACCATTAGCAGCACTTTGTAATATGTTTTTATGAGGCCTCTTTTTCTTTGGTTGCCTTTAGTTCTTTTATCTTTTTTTCTTGTATGTTGAAATTGTGGTTGTTCCTGTAGACGAATATTAAAGATCTTTGAATCGTTTCCACTAAGAACGCCTGGACTCTGTGCAGCACATACTGTATTTATTTGCCTCTCCTGGGGACAATAAAGATGAAAGTGAAAGAAGTGGAGCCAAAGAGAGTGGACATGGTGGACATTACAAAGAGTGGCGACTGAATGCAGCTCTCCCTCATCGTATATGATGTTTCGGTCTTTATTTACTGCTGTGAATTGTTTGATCTGGATGTTCTGGACAGACTGTTCTATTGTGATTGAAAGGAAGGACCTACAGGCACAGATTTGATGGGAGGAAAGGGGAGGAGGGTGAGGAAAGTAGCAGTGGTTTTGAATGGAAAACTCCATTGTCTTGCATGGGGACATAATAATAATGGTAAATCTGACCAGCTCAGCTCCTCTGAATCCATTCATGAGACGGTTTCCACCTTACTTTGCCAACTACAATCCTCTGGATCGGACTTCCTTCTACTTCTCATTAGAGCCACAACGAGGACAGGGAAGTATTGAAGCAACACAGACAGAGAGACAGAGGGGGGGAGGGAGGGAGGAAACTAAAAACAATGGATGCTGGCACATGGGAGCCAAGGTTTCCTGGGTTTCCCACACATGCGTGTAAAAAAAATCACAATTTCACAAGCATACACTAATTTAGGGACACACACATGAAGCATCGTGTAACATGCCAAGAAGGATAAGTCCATTTCCTCATTCACGGTACAGCTAAAAGATGAGAATAGACATGAACTTCCTTACTGCAAGTGACCCAAGCTCCCTTTTTTTTAAGAGTTTTTCCTCTAAACCACAATCCTTGATTTGCACAGCAAGTTTATTAAGACATGGCTTATCAGAGTAAGGATATGTTGTGAGAAGGAGAGGAGAAAAGAAAGAACAAACTTTGATGGGGATTAGTGTCATCACATTCCTTGGCAGCTGATCCTCAGCTTCAGGAGTGGACATTGGTCAGCCAGACCACGCCACCTACAGTATGTGAGGCATGGCCCCAATAACAACACCGGTTGAATGCCCGCCTGCACCAGCAAGTCAGCTTTACATGTTTACCACAGTCATCGCTCTGGCCAAAAAACACACAACATACATGTTTTTGTGAAAAGTAAACTGGAGCCGAGCACCCAAGAGTGTTTTCTATGTCGAAGCTAAAAGAAGTGGACCTGAAAATTCCGGTTTCTCAAGTGCTGTTTCTTTGTGTTTTATTTTAATTTTCTTCAAAAAACTAAAATGTTTAATAATAAATTGGGCAGCCCATTGCTGAGTGGAAAGGGAATTTGGCTTACAACTGGAGGGTACCACTGAGCAAGGTACCCAATCCCCATTGCTCCACATTAATTGGCTTAATTGGACATTTTGATCATGTCCAGTGTACACCTAGTGTTGGTACCAAGCCCAAATAAATGGGAGGGTTGCATCAGGCTACTGGAACATAAATAAATCTTTGCCAAATCAAATATGCAAGAACAGGCTGGTGACCTTTGACCACAAATACCATCACACCATTTAAAGAAGAAGAAGAAGAAGAAGAAGCCATTCCTTGCCTGCACAAGATGGACGAGCACAACAACAATGTTCTAGGAAGAAAACCTTGACTTACAGACTTATTGAGCTTACTCATACTTTGACTAACTGGGTAGTTTAGTCAAATTAGGTTTGTAGAGGACAATGGAGAGAGAGAGAAATCTTTCAAAAAGCATCTGGAGACACATGTTAAACGCTACACTAGAATGGTTGGACAGATTAATGCCAACAATTACATGAAAGGTGAATATTAAATTTCCACTGCATTGAAGATGAATTAAATTAGAACAATAACAATGTTCTGGACAATCCACAGAATGTCCTGTTCTACTCTCCTTGGATTCAACTTAAGAAACACATCTCAAGATGTGCAACACAAATGAAATCCCATTCAAATCTGTGTTACTGAAGGCAACAACTTCAAAGTCAAAGACTCCAAAACCATAACAAATGAACCCAAAGTGTCTGCATGAGTAGATAATTGGAAGAATGTTTGTGTTTTTGTAATAGTGCTGATGGGTTAAAATAAAGTTGTGTTTTTCCACTGGTGTTTTTTTATCATTTTTACATCAGATCGCAGTTATCCTTGTTTATTATGAACATTTCAGCGCGTTTTAAGGTGTTTTTGCTTGTCGCATTCCATCTGCGTGGACCTTCAGAAGAGACTAAACATGCAGGAGTGGTAGGAGAAGGTTAGTGAGGGTCAGTGCTGTTCTTACAAAACATGGAGTTCATTGACCCACAGTGTGTGTTTCTGTGTGTGTGTGTGTGCTGATGAGCTTCAGGAAAACATAACGTACAAAACAGAATAACACCCAAAATTCTTGATGAGAAACAATCTCATGAGAGGATGTTTTTGTTTCTTTCCAACTAATCAGAAAAGCAAAAAACAGAGTTTCTGGCTCTTGTTAGAGACCTCTAGGAAATGTTTTTCTTGCACAGCCTTGTAGAAGCTCTGTTGTGAAATAAGTGTCTCTGAGGAACATTTTTCTTTTTTTAAGGTTTTGTACATTGAGAGCTTCCCAGAGCTCAGTTCTTGCATATGGATTTGATAAAATCTAAAATAAAAACAATCCTATACGATGATTCATGTGTTTTCACTCTAAAGTGTTCTGTGCCTGGCAATATGAAGACCCTGGGAGAGGAAATGTGAAGCAAATAGCCTCAGTTTCAACACTGTGGATCACCTGCCAGTCCTGGATGTTCCACTCGTGCTGTTGGCTTGGACTGTGGGGAACACTGCTACAGTAGCCTTGATGTGTCCCAACTTGTATCAACCTCCGGAGTTACAGTACACGCTGGAACTACTACTTCAAAACACAGGGTTTTCCATTTACACGTGACAAACGCAGCAGGAGATTTTCAGGGTTAGACATGTTGACAACAGCAGGAAAATATCCCAAACAAGACAAAGAAGAACATCTATGTGCAGTCCTGCAGACCTTACAATCGTCCTTAGATTCATCCTAAGATTATTATTCAAAGTTATCAATAATTAATTATGGAGGAGAGTCTGAACCATGTCTGGTAGTAGAACCTTCATCACACTGTGTCAAGCAACAGAGAACTTCAGAATGAAGAACCTGAATTGTAGGTTTTAACAAAGAAGTTCAGAAATAAATGGACACAGCTGAACGACCACCGCGCCACTGATCAGTCCTGAAATGGAGTAGCTATTAAAAGTAACGTTGGCCTAACTGATTAATAAATCCATAATAAATCCTTTCAGCATCACACAATCTGATAGAAAGTGCCCTCTTTACAATCTCACAAATACACGTTTGTTTAGTCACAGACTAAAGTGGCAGAGAGTTTCAGAGATGAGGAGGTTGCCTCCAGTTTTCTGTTGCGTAAAACACTGAGTGCACCTGTTTGTGCTCATGTGATCTGAGAACCTCAGGAAGGAGCAGAGATTCAAGAATGTAAGTATTTTCAAAAACTGTGGATGAATCTTAAAAAATAAACAATTTTTCCAGCGATCCTGCCTACCACGGCTTTACATGCAACACGCAACACGCAACACTCAATGATGTATTAACCATTGGGCACCCAGTAGGTCAGATGGTAGAGCTGGTGACAATTCAGTTAGATTTCACCCCAGGGTCATTTGGTCCCCTATATAGATATTAAAATAAATGTACAAACCCTTAGTTATCAACCTCTAAGAATGTTAAAGTTGTGTGGCTGTAGTTAATGTGTGTTGATTTCTATGCTTTGTAAACAGGCATGGGGTAAAAGAGTGTGGAGTGGTGGGAGTCACTGACCTCCAGTTTAGAAACCAGTTTTTTTTTTCCTTATTTTTTACATCCTCAGTTTGCACTCATGTACCTGCTGCAGACGTTATACACGTTTGACGTTGGACTCCAAGTTCAACCGCTTGTTTGACTTGTGACACACTCACACGCTCAAACAAATTTGCTCCCTTTGAACCACGGATACAATCAGTGACACACAACCATGTGCAAATAAATAGAAGAATTGTGTTTATACGCACAAACTCAACTGTCAACAGGTTGTAATTGTCCTCCCACTCTCCGGTGTCCACATTCGACCAGGATTTACAGTAAGGGATGTTATGACACACATGGTCATTGGGTAAGCAGTTTAAGGGGGGCAGCAGGGGAGCATTAACCCCATAGAGAGTTCCGGTCCTCTGCACCACTGGCCCAATCTCCCCTTGACAGCGTCTGACTCAGGCTGCTGACAGATGGCCATTCCGCTGCACCACAGCTGTAAACGAGGCCTGAAAAGGTCCGTTTCCGCTGGCTTATCTCTAAGTGTGCGAGTGTTTGCGTTGGCACTCCTGCACCGGGTGTATTTGATCATATCATGAGAGTCCAGCAGGTGGTAAACCCCCACAAACACACACAAGGTCAGTGTTTATGCCAGAGAAGGTCCTAAAGAACACACACACATTCACACGACTAAACACACGCAACTTTTGGGGTCATCAACAACAAGTGGAGTATTGACATCCTCTTTAGTGATTGCACACAATTATCATGAACCACAAAGCTCCGGGGGGGGGGGGCCGGAGCGGGGGGGGGGGGGGGGGGGGGGGGGGGGGTTATGGCACTCACCCGCTGATAAACACAACCTCTTGATGGCTTCATGTCAGCACATGATCTTGTTGTGTTGCCATGGCAACCTGTCACTCAGGATGCTCCACATGCCACAGCAGCTCCAGCTGCTTCCAGATCCACACACGCAGATTTTCACTGATGAATGTTTGGAAGTCACTTCTTCCTGCTACAGTACTCGAAACATCCCTTTTCACACGGCTGCGTTCTTTTTTCCTCTCAACACACACACACAAACCCTGTTAATTAACAAGATTCCTCTATAGCAGGGCTGAGCAAGGGAAGACACTATCAACTCTCTCCTGAATCTCAGTATCTCACTCCAACATCACATCACATCATAAAAAAAGGATTGGTTGCCTGTGGGGAATGTTAACATGCTGCTCACAAGATCAGCGTTGGAGTGTTTGACATAAAACGTGACCATCTTCCACTGGCAAAGGAGGAAGTACTGCCTTTTTCTTTAGCTGAGCACTTAGAGCAAGGGAGATGTGTGCAATGTATTTAATTATGTTTATCAGAGAATGTTACCAGTATAGCCCTCAGGGTTCCCACACCTTGGTTGACATCAAATTCAAGGAAGTTTCAAGGACTTTACAGGACCAATTCCCTTAAATTCAAGGACAGAATGTGCCGACAGCTTAAGATGGGAAGGCAACTTGTAAGAGCCGCTTCACCCACGGTAAATCAACTTTTATTGATTTGCAGCACGTTCTGCATCTGGACAAGTGATTGTCCTTGGGATCTTGGTCAAGCCAGTTTTTGTAATTTTCTTTGGTGAGACAGAATTTTCCAGGCATCACGTCATTTGCTCTCTCTTGCTTAACGTTACTGGAATCTCACGTCAACATCACCACTAGTAAATGCGACTTACATAGACTAAGCCTATGCAGAACAAGCAACGCGGGGAGCATGAAACAGTACAAGGGAGACATTTACCTAAATATCAACTCCTTTCCTGCCCAAAATTCAAGCACTTTCAATGACCCATATCCATTTAGGGTAATTTTCAAAAACTTTCACTATAGCTTTTCGTTTTGTTCATTCATACAAAACTTCCAATGTCAGAATCACAAGTTCATGTTAACTGTGTCATAGACACAGTGAGTAACAAGCCGCTTGGTCTTGGCAGAAAGTAGTTCCAAGCATCCAAGCTCACGTTTTATATCCAAAGAAAGCCCTGTCATATTATGTGTCATATTTTTCTGCCAGCCAAAACACACGTTTTTTTTTAAAACATGCTGGTTCTTATTTTGGTTTTGCATTTTCCACCTTTCCACATTGCAACAAATCAAGTTAACCTTCCAATTTGCTAAAATGTTAGTCGTTGGATTTAGCTGTAAAAGTCTCATCTGATGAGTGGACTCTAAAAGGTCCAACAGCTCATTTCTGTTTGCAAAATTATAACTGGTCAAGTTGACCATTAATGGTGAAGGTCAAAACAACCTTCAGGGAAATGTACTGTTACTGCCAACAGAAAATCCTCCACTGGTCACCTACCAACACTCAACTTTAATTAAGTGAAGTTTTCCCGCAGCTACAAAGACACCATGTGAAGACGTCAAGAACCGTGTGGAGTCAATGCAGGCTTTTTGTCTTTTCTGCTACATGTTTCAAATGCAAGTCATTGGCAGTTCAGAAGTACTGCGAGATGCTTTCGAACGCTTTTCAAATGGTAAAATATGTTGTAATGTTGATGCTCATGTGAAGGACTTCCTTCAACCACCATGTTTCTGAAGGTCAGCTGAATCTAAAGTAGATCTTCTCGTTACTCTGTGCTGCAAGAATTTGCCATGAATTTTGAGTCAGAAAGTGAAGGTCTTGACCATCCTTTATCTAGATAAGAAAACAAGTCCTGCTCTGGAGAATACTGGCATATGTTCTTACAGCTTACAGTGGAAAGTAAGCATTTTTTAGTGCTTTCTACTGCGGTGATGTTAATTAAAGGAATTATTTCACTCTACAGAAAGCTAGTGAGATTATTACTCCTGTTAATACACCACTAACACAGCCGTCAGGGGTAATCAGTCTTACCAGAGCAGATGGTAAGAATCAGGAATCAAACCAACCAACTTCCAATGGGGCAACAAGCGACTGCATGTCCCAGCATTGAATAAAAGCTGATATTAGTGGATATCACACCTGTAGTGTTGAGGTTTACGGTTTCTCATTTCTCAAACCTTTAGGCTACTTATTTCAAATTCAGCTAAGATCCCAACATTTCCTATAAAAGGATATGTGTATATGATTGGACAAAATACAGGACAAAATACTTGTAAAATTAGACAAAAAATTTCTCCTGCACTGATAACCTTTCAATCCACATTGAATTAAATTCCAGTGAATAATCCAGATTTGATCTTTTCCATTTTCGTTGTCAGCTTTTTATTTTTTGTCAATTAATTTTGTAGCAATCTTTTGAAAAGTGCTAATAACTTTGTTTATTTATTTAACTTTATTATTAACTTTATTCCAACTTTTCCTACTACCAGATCGACTAAGGAAATTCTGTATAATATTTATTGAAACAACAATATTCCAAATGTTTTAATCACTACATGCTGTTGACAAACTATGCGGTCATGTTTTTCTGCTTGCAGTTGTGTCCATTACATCAAAACAACACAGCTGGACTCTGCTGACATTGACCCTGATGTTGCTCCAGACTTCTTACATCAGCTTCTCTGTTTTTCTACTGTTGCATAATTACAAAACCAGGTTTGGCGGCCTCTCTGTATGCACTCTGTGCAAGTGTAGTGTTGAAAAAGAGCACATGAAGGGGCGCACTCTCCAGGACACACATCCTCACTGGCTTTACTTTTATAATCATAATACGTCAATATCATGGCAGTGCAAGCACAGTATAAAATATCATCTTTAACAAAATTTACATTCACATAAAACATCTCAATAAATACATCTTCAACAAAAATCTTGACAAATATCTGATCATTCATAATATATCTCTCAAAAAGAGTCTACAATGTACAATAGCTAATACATATGACAATTGAAACCCGTATCATACAGTATGAAAATATCCAATTTACAAGAAGAAAATTATTGTACACAACTCGGTTCCATCAACTTCCAATTAAATGTTTAGAGCAAGAGTATAAAAAAAAACAACTTCATTTTTACCTTTATAAACTCAAAGTTCGAGCTCCAATAAAGACTTGAAACCTATTTTATATATGAGTACAAGAACATCTTTTCAATCAGGTTAAATTGTCCAAAACAAATCTCTCCAAAAACCAAAGACTTGCCATTGTTTTGAAATTGTTACAAACTGTTAAAGAACAGTAAAAATGCAGGCATTTGACAAAAAGGAAATCCACGAGTAACTGTAGCCACACATTCGGCCGTGCTACAGCGTTGACGCCAACACTTTGATATGTTTATGAAAATAGGTTGGCACATTTTAATAAACTGGCTACCTGTTGGGGCAGAGGAAGGAGGAGGAGGAAGGAGGAAGGAGGAAGAGTCTCCGGCCTGATGTCAAACGATCCTGAAGTTTGCCTTCGAAAATGCTTCACATACCAAGCTGAAGAAGACGACACAGGTCCAAAAGAAATAAAAAAGAAAAGGACCTTACATTCAAGAGGACTGCTACCTTCAGCGCATGCATTAGAACTATATTAAGACAGTGTCCACTGCTCGGCCTGTGCTAAAGTTTCATCACAGCATGCATGTAAAAGCCACAGGCTTGCAGGCAGTGCATGCTAGAACAGATTAGAGGAGAGTTAATGGCTGTGGTATAAGCCACGCTGTCATTGATTAGCATGCTATACCATAAAATAAATCATCTGGATTTGTGTGAGGAGGCCGGACACAAAGTTCTGGGTGTGTCCTCAGAAACAGCCGACTCCTCTTCTCTACGAAAGCAGCTTTAAGTTCATAAAAATAGTGGAACAGGATATTTCAACAATAGAAAATATTTCTTAATAAACAAGCACACAGGGGGAAAAAAAGGACTCATTTTTAAATATAACCCCATGAGGAGAAAGTAATCACACTCGCACGATACAGAAAATAGGTTTTCTAAGTCATGCTTCAACTTCACAGAGATACAGACTAGTGTGGTTAACTTTGCACACTCTATTGGCTACATACACTATCAGGAGCCAGATGGCTACAGCATGCAAGGGGTAAAGAGGCTGAGATAAGAGACGAACCGCTTTATTGCTACACTTTGACAAGGAAGTATGTGGAAGTCAAGCATCACAGGGAAACAGGCAGACAGCAGACATGACTGAAATGCAGCAGTGGCATCATGCACTTAGAGACACCGAGCCACTCGGCTCAGGGAGTCATGTGCCGTCAGAGGGTTTCAGCCAAGGGGCAGAAACGGACCGTCATCACCGACCCACTAATGACTGAAGGCAATGCCCTGTTTATAACATTAACTGCCTTTTCCAATGATGCATTTGGATCCAACCACTGCCAAAAACATGTGGTGGACAGCAGTGCCACCTGTAATTAGCGACACTGAAATGGTGTCCGGTGAATCAGTAAAGGATCAAAAAAAGGCAACAAAAACAATGGCAAGAAACTCGTGTTGTGAGGAGCGGTTGATAAGGCAACAGCTCTGATTTGGTTTTACACTGAGAAGAAAAGGGTCAGCTAAGTTGTCAGAGAAATTTCTGCATGTGTTTGAGGCTTGCGTGCTACACTTCCCATTGTGCATTGCAATGTGTTTTTATTTTGATGCTGATTTGTAGTTTGGGGGAGGAGCCTCTGAAATCCTGAAGACATCCTTGGCCTTTGATTGATTACAGAGCAACTTGGCTAAAGCATCCTGTTCATGACACCCTGTGGTGTGAAGCAACACATAGTGCTGGAGTTTGGAGAGGGGAGTCAGACCAAGGCTGCCCAAGACTCCTGTGGTCAGTCCTAAACACAGTCCAGGCCCGTGTTCTCAGCCTCTCTGCAGTGCACACACAGTAGAAGATAAAGTGGAGAACAACTTTTCTGTTCTCTGCTCCCGCGTTCTTGCTGCCATTAATGTCATTCGCTCCAGAGTTACCATGGAGACAGCATCTGTCAAACTATGGCCGTCGGGACAGAGGGCAAGTATCTGGTGCTGCTGGTGGAGGCGATCGGTTTGGCCAGACTCGAGGTTCTGATGGTGGAATACGTGGTGACAGTTGGGGCGGGGCTCAGCTTGGTGCACACGCTACTGTGGCTGAACATGCTCGACCGCCGCTCGGCGTTGCTAAGCTGCTGCTGCTGCTGCTGCTGCTGCTGCTGGGTTTGGGACAGCCTTCTGCCTTGTCTGCGTCCCTCCAGGAAGTACGTGAGCATCTGTCCTTTGCCCTTCACACTGACCTGACCGCGGCAGACAAAGTCATAGTTGTCTGCGATGAGACGAAAAACGTCTTCAGTCACCTGGGCAGTAAACAGAGAAGGAAGATACCGATTTAGATAAAGATTGAAATTAAGGCATGTTGGAATTGGAGTTGAAGTTGGAAGTTATAATTTCCTAGTTTCTAGGACGGATTTCCAACCTGGAAAGTTAGAGCAAACTGGTAAAGCCCAAAATCGGATTACAAAATGGCTGCAGCTCACGTTAATGGTAAGCAAACAATCTGCTACCTTTACTGTTTATTGCAGTTTTGTCTCATTTGTTTCACAATAAGTCCGCCGTACACATAGTACTGTGTGCGTGTGTATTTTGTTTATAGCTCGTATCTACTGTGAAAAAGCTAGAAATACAAGGGCTTTTCTGCAAGCGTCCATCGTTTATTTCCAACTTCTCAAGTGGAATGTGGTCGAGAAGGCGACGGCACTCCCGTTTCCATCAAAAGCTCCATCTGTTGCTCCCCCCATGAGGAAGTATGGGGAATTACCAAAACAATGCCCCCCTTACGTCTTTTCCACCTCAAGGAGATCAAGAGAGGGAGAGGGTGATCGTGGGATCAGCGGAGCAGTGAATCAAGGACAGTAAACGTCAGTTACAGTTTCTCAGCAGTTATGGTCTAAATCTCAAACACACGCAGGCCGTCAGCAGGAGTCAGGACACTGAGTATCAGGAGGAAACTTTTCGTGGGAGCCTCTTGCCATTTTCAGTCTTACTCCAACCATTAACAGCCGTCTGAATTTACTGGCCCTAAGCAGCTGTTGAACATCTGCCTTTTCCCTCCGTCAGTCTGACGTAAAAAACACGCAGCGTGGAAATGTCACCGGGTGACATGAAAACACAACACTGCTATACTGTGACTCACACAGAAACAGTCAGGTGGAGGTTAATCGGCATTATTTGAAAGTTATTCACTGCAGCTTTGGAACTCTTTCCCTGTGCAGTTTAACATGAATGCTGGGATTTGGGTAAAATATCTGCTCCTGGCGTCATTTTGACTGTGCTGATGTCAAACTGCCAGGTCTCTCAGCTCCTTACATAAATAATCATTTTGTGTAAGCTAGTTTCATGAAACAGGAATTCTTGTCTGTTGATTTATTCTACTTCTTATCCCTGTAAAGTGTCCTTGAGTGTTTCAAAAGGCGCTTATAAATAAAATGTATTTTTATTATTATTATGTTGTACATATTACTTATAATTAGTAATAGTTACATATACTTAATAGTATATATCCGTATTATTGTTATAAGGTAGGCCATATACTGTATATACAGTATGTACATAGTCAGTGGTGTGTTGTTTTTGAAGAACTGTATAATTTTGAAATAAAATTAAACATGAATGAAGAGTATCATATATTGTTATACCTAGTTATGTTAAATATGTGTCATTCCTCGTATTATTATTGGTTATTTTATTACGTTTATTGAGTCAAACACACAAACACACACTTCCTATAAGAACCCAAATTATTCCCCACTTTCCCCACGTCTATCACCTTGTGGCTTTATTTTGTAACTGTGTCTCATGTCATAGTCACATGACTTGAGAGTGACTGTAGTGCTGGTACTGCACCTGTATCTTTCCTTGTACTCCCGTGCTGTCCATCCTACTGGCTACATTCACCGTGTTTCCCCAGATGTCGTACTGAGGCCTCCTTGCTCCAATCACTCCTGCGACCACTGGACCCACATTGATACCTGCAATGATTGAACAACACCTGGATTATTAATTCTTTACCCCCCCTTTTTTTCATGGCACACATTTTGGCAGGTCACAGTAGAAAATGCATATGTGCAAATAATTTAATTTACTAATGGCTGAGTTCCATTTAGATGCCATTTAATTCACTGCCACACTGACAGTTTTCCTACAAATTCTGCTTCTAAAATAAAATGTTAGTGTTAGTCTTTTATTTGATTCCTGTTTTATTACCATTAAAGAACAACTATCTTTTAATTCCTGCAGTAAGGGACTTTTTAGTTTTTAATGAGATCGTAGACACTAACCTCTGTACTGTGATTGGCTGGGTTTGCTTCTCTTTGGGGTGTCTGACGGTAGTGATGATGAAAATGATGACAATGATGATGATGAGGACAATGATGATATAATGACGATGATGAGTGACGACAATGAGGTGGATGATGATGATGATACTCGCAGCTGGAACAAATCTTCCCCTTTGGCAGTGATATGCACAGCTTTCACTCTTGTTTCAGTCTCTCTAACCATTTTATAAATGTGTTCTGTGACAGAATGAGGTTATATCTTATCAGCTGACTCACAGAAACAATTGTGGCCACAAAACACTGATTCTGACAGACCGAATCTTGGGAAAGCTGCTGATTGGAAGCCCTTACTCTGCCAAACAAAGTGAGCTTCAGCCAAGATCATTTGTCATTGTAACATCGAACAGCTGCATGTTTCAAGCTGACTTGAAAATGACTGATCTGATTCATCACTGTGAGCAACCAAAAAGAAAAAGAAAAAACATCCAAGTTCAAACTTTCCCTTTGTTTCTTTTACCTTGAATGTTTCCTGAGAGGCAAAAAGTTAGAAGGCACAACATTGTGGGACACGTCCACCAGTTCATGTTACACACACGCACACACACATGTTTGCCTAAATATAGCATTATCCCTAAACTTAACCATAACCAGTTAATGCCAACCCTAACTTGAACATAAATCGAATATTCCTCAAATATACCTCATTAGGACTAAGTTTTGGTCTCCACAAGGACTACTAATCTTGACAAGGTCAGTGTTTAAGTATCCCACAAATATGCATATTCTGTGCTCCTTAAGCAGTCCATAAAAACAAACATACACACTTTTTCCAGACAGTTTTGGACTGAAAATCGAAAACTAAAGAGTTCATGTCAGATTTATTGTGAACTGCAGAGCTGCTGTTCATTTTCAGTGGCAGTTACAGTCTTCATTCAAGTTTTCTTTTTCTTGTTGGTGATATTTCAAATGTTGGTTCACAGATGACATCATGAAAGAGCCTCAGTGAGAGAGTGACTGTGAAAGTGACTGATGCATCACTGTGCAGGGTGAAAGCTTTGTGTCATGAGAATGATGTGGATGTCCTGAATGACCTTTATACTGAATTATTGCTAATTATTATCCTCAATAAGTTATTTCTGTTTTTTTTTTTTATTTTGTTGAAACAAATTAAAACTGTTGAAGCTATTTAATTTGTAATTAAAATACAAAAGTGGTATTTCTGCAACGCGGGTGCAGTCGATCACAGTAACATATGCATTATTTTTTGCACATGGAGCCCCATAGCCTGAGACAGGATGGCAGTGTGTACAACAGGCTACACTGGGATTGAACAAGGGCTCCCGGCACAGGCTCCCCACAGGATACCCAACACAATGGAACCCAGAACTCCAGGTCTCGCTGTGACGAGCTTCCTGGAGGGGAACGCTCTTTCTGTGATGCATTTCCTGCCAAACTTACTGGCATTGAGCATCGACAGTGTCCAGTGCAAATAGGTCAAAAGCTTTGACACCAATGTTTATATGAACCAGTGTATGTCTGCGTCTTTTGTTACTCACCTACTCTTAGGACAAAGTCGTTGTAAGACTGGTAGTTGATGGCGTCCAGGATGTCAAACATGTCAATGGCGAAATCGGACACCGTGCATAAATGTGAAGTGATGGACTTCTTTACCTAAGAGTCAGAGAACACAAGGATGCTTATGACTGTGTTAGCGAGTGATGTCAGCCTCCTCCTATTATCTACAGCCGCCAGGAGAGCACACACCAGGGAAGTTTGCAAAAACGTCTGCAGGAGTTGCAGAAAGGGCTCTTTTGTTTGTCAGCTTTGCAGGATTTAAAGAAACTTTATGAATGTGAAATACGCTGACGCCACAGGGGCTGGTAATCCCTCACAGAGGATTTGAGAAGTGAAACGTGACAGTGCTCCGAATGTCAACACCTAGAAAACAACTACCTGAAAGGATTAGGCCTCTCAAAAATGCACTGAGCATTCTGAAAAATGTGCAAATATGCTGCAAACACACTCAAACAAAAATTCCATCTAAAGGTAACTACTGCATGCGTACCTTGGAGGCAGTTGTAGGAACCAGCCCTACTGCAGCCATGTACGTGCTGCCAATAGTCTTGATCTTCTCGATATCCCTGTAACACTCTTTATCCATCAGCTGGAAGGGAGAAGGGATTAAAAAAAAGAAAAAACAAGAAGGAAACATTCATTATATAATATACAATATGTACACGTGCAATTTAACATGAACTACTTTGAAACTGCTGTCAGTGAAATACTTGTTCAACAACAGCTACCAGCTGAGACAAGGTTTTCAGCAATTTTAATAGAAATAATCTGCATCCATACTTGCACAGGTAAAATCAGATCACATGACCATTCAGGTACACGGGATACGAGTGCGCCAGTGTGAACAATTCATTTTTGCTTAGTTTCAGAAAGAACTGCTAACACAAAACAACAAAGGTGAAAAAGAAAAAGAAATATTTCAGGTGAAACTGCTGAGTTGAATCGTGGCCAATATTATTGTTTTGCAAAATCTTAATTTCTAGCCATCCAGACGAAAATGCGTCCCAGGAGTTTTCAAACAAAAATAGAGCCAGCAATGTATTCAAATTTCACTGTAGGCACTTTAAACCAATGATCCCCAAAGACTGGGTCACGGACCCACAAATGGGTCATGGGGAATTTGATTTGGGTCCGTAAGAAAAGTTTTTGAAATTAAAGGGAGTAATGTGGATGTTGCCCAAGTCTAAGAGGTCTGTCACCAAATCTAGAAGAGAGAAAGCTAACTTCAGCAATGGACAGGATGTGAGCTACAAAATAAAGTTTTAATTTAGCTTTCAGTAAATTTAAACTTTATGTAGCTGACTAATTAGTTAGTGTGGGACAAAACTCTATGAAAATCTGTTTACGCACCTCATCAAAGTCGGCGATGATCTCATTGAGGAGCCGCAGACACTCGACCCCCATGTTGTTTCCATCCAGCTCAATGTAGAAGTCGTTGAAGTTGGCGATGGAGGCGAACAAAACTCCAACCTGAGTGTAGGACTGGTAGTACAGATCCTGGAGGTGGAAGAAATTTAGTTTTAGTTACACTGGACCTGATCTACCTGTGCTATAAAGGTTTGTAAAGGACCTGGGGGTCAGTCTGGTCAAGAGAATTAAAACAACCATGTCACAAAATGGATCTATAAATAACAATAACAACAAAAAGACAGCTATAAGTCACAATATTACTGAGAGGCAGGCTGCATTCAGTCCACAGGCCACAAATTTGAGACGTCTGCATTAAAGGGTAAAGAATCATAAATGATTCTCAGGTGTAATCACATGACATGTAGTAAATTGGAATCTAGTTTCAGGAAATAAAGCATCACAATTTTTTTAATTTTATAAAGAAATAAAAAGAATTTTTACATGGATCATTCAAACCAACACTGAAAAGATGGATTTTTATTTTTACTTCATATACTGTATACATATATAAATACACACTGTATATATTTAGGTGCAGTGATTAAAAAAATATTTCAAATGTACATATTTTTGCTCACAAAATTAACTAAGTCAAGTTAAGTTATTAACTGTTCCCAGTTAAATTTGGGTCTAAAAGCAGTTTTTCATGTGTAGTTTCCGGAAGTTTAATGATGCAATTTCCATTGGTTTAGGGTCATGGGAAGCTGTGCTTATACACGCTGTGATTTACAGATTCACTGCATGTGATAATTCAAAGTATAATGTTTTATGTTTTAGTATTTTTTTTTTTTTTTTCAGAATTATTGTTTCTTCTACAGCCACGATTGTTTCAAAAGCCAAATGGTGCATCACCACCACCAAAGCCAAGGCATTTGGAAATTTAGAATAAAGACGGAAACGCACCAGAGTGCCTAGAGAGATTTGAAAGTGACCCACAGTGAAAACAAACGAGCACAAATAAATTCTCTGCAGGATGCACAAGACCAGAGCAGCTGCAGCAGAATGAACCATTTCCCTCAGTGGTACAGTCCCACTGCTTTGTGTTATGAATACAGTTTATGGGTGAACTTTGGCCCACAGGAAAAAGAGGAAGCTTTTCTATACACCGTAGCTCTATGGGGTCAGCAGTGTGCCGGAACCCACTTCCTCTTCCCAGTGCCTCAGATGATCCCTGCATCATGTGATGCACAGCCCACAGACACGTCACATTTAGGACAGGCTTTATCTTATTATTATTATTATTATTCTCACTGTGTGAGGTTTGGTCTTGAAAATATACAAAACTAACACCTAACACCTAACCTAGTGAAAGGAAAGGAATCATTTTCTTTATACTAGTATCTAGCTAGTCATGGCATTAAGATTTGTTTAAATTTGGATACTAATAAATGCCCATATTTCTACTATTGAGCACAAAGAATGTTATGTTATGATGTTATCATCACTGTTTACAAACCAAGCATGTCTTCATGAAGGGCTGTGCATTTACTGATTCACAGGCCAAAGGATTTATGTTTTCATCACTTCCTAAGGAGGAGGAGGAGGAGGAGGAGGAGGAAGGAAGATCAGTGGAGGGGATGTTGATCAATCAGTGGCTACAGACGGCTCACACGTCCATTTTAACACCACAGCACATGGTTCATGTAAGCAGTGCCATTGTCCTAAAACAGACGGGAACCGCGATCACATGAAGCCGTTTCACCGGCTCTCACTTTTAATCTGCAACTGTCAACTGCTTCTGTTTAAAGAAAAGCTTTAAGAATTATACTGTTTAAGCATATTAAGGCTAATTATACAAATGCAAAAAAAGAGGAGATAAATTTGACATTTTGGTACAAGTATTTACAACAAAATACTCAGTGGGAGGAAGGAGGTTTGGGGAGGTTTTGTAACAAGATCTCCTCCAAGTAGGAGACCAAAGTTTGAGACCAGTTCAAACCCAAACATGAGAAAATTTCTTGTTGATTGTTGTGGTATTATGAGGTTATTACAGCCTGTTTTCAGGGAAAAGATGTGGACACTATGAGTAAAAAAAACAAAAAACCTGAAAGCTGCTGCACTTTTTAAATGATAAAATACATCTGTATTGTCACTTGTCACAAAATGAACAATGAAAGTGAATGTGCAGTCGACTCAGTGTGAGTCATACGAGTTAAAAAGACAAAAACATCAAAGCAAATAAATAAACAAAAGTACATAATAAATAAAAATCATAAGGTTGTTGGGTTTTTATAATAGTGCCGTCATCTATTGAGCTGTTGGTTTTATTTACTATTAATTGTTTTTAGTTCGCCTTTTCCTCACTTTTATTAATTTATTTTTACTTGCAAGTATAGGAGATACCATAGCTCATTCCTCATGTTCCACACACGATCTATACATGTTGAATGCCACATAAAACTCCTTGGACTTGAATAGAACCACATGTAACTCACTGTGCCTAAATCTAACAACATTCATAACCAGGAGATGGTTGACATCAAAACTGAAACAAGCAGTTAAAACACCAACAAGACCTGCAAAGGCTTCAACAAACCCGGGACCTGAAATGTTTACATTTTGATCTATTGGATCTTTCTGGATCTGTACAGAACTTTACTTTTTATAGCTATTACCATCTTACACACACACACAACAAAATTCATCCTGATCTGTTGAGATGTCACCGAAATATACACGTGAATTGGGACTGAACCATGTGAAATTTGCTTCAGATCCAGATGAAACCTAGTCTGATGGTCCTGCATACACAAACTACTTTTTTTCAAATCGGATGAGTTTTTTTTGATTAAAATAAGGCTTTTTTTAAAAGAAAAAAAAAACAAAAAAAACTGTTGATATCAATTGCAATAATCTAATACTCTTCAGGGTAGAAGAACAACAAAAACTGATAATTCTAGCTCCTCCTGTTTCAGTTCAGAGTTCAGAGACAAGAAAAGAAATGATGACGACAAATTCTTGGAAAGTTGAATACAGAGGATAAAACGATATTTAATGAGACTTTAGCTTAGAAATACACACTTTATTCAGAACATGACGTTTTTATTTTAACTTTAAATCTTCAGAATGAGAATGAAGCCCTTATTATTTCATACAAAAAGTTGGGATTATATTAATATATGGAACAATAATGTACAGAACAAAACTCATTAAAGCCTTATTTATGCTTTTTTTTTGTTGTAAAATATTGAAACTTTACATCTGCAGATCTTTAATTTATCAAAAATAAAAAGAGCAAAAAAAAAAAAAAAAAGATTTCTAAACTAATTTCAGCTAAATATCTAAAGTATCTAAAAAGCTGTTGCTTTTCAACTCAGCCCAATATCACCCTGAAAGTCTAGACATTCTTTGACCTGTAAATTCTCACACTAACACCTCCTGCATGCGTGTGTGTGTGTGTGCATGTCCGGAAGCTGTGGAAATGTTTGGAGTCTAGTTTTGGAGGGCATGACGGTCCCTGTTGGGACGAGCCCGGACACGACTGTGGATTCTCACCATGTTCCTGGGATTCGACATGAGGAAGTGCTGAGCCACATGAGCCGGCAGCAGGTTGAACAGGATCCTCTTGTTGTCCAGCTTCACCTTCTCCATGTCGTCTCTCTCCTCCTCGGCCTGCGCACAAGCAGAGATCACACGACACTCGGGTCACAGAGGGAGGTGACGCTTTACAGAGCCACATTTATTTATGGATGAAAGCACTTGGGGGGGGGGGGGGGGGGGGGGGGGGGGGGGGGATGGAAGGAAGAGAAACTGATGCTCTATTGTCTCAACACAATAAACCTCTGTTGCAGCTCAAAGCCACCATGTAATAGCTCATTCTTAACACTAGAGGGAGGTAATGATTCGCAAACAACACAAACACTCTTGGTGGCTCTTAAAATAGAAACACGTTTCATGATCCTCTGAGACCGAGCACACAAGCCCGTGCATGTAAACACACACACATACACAACTCAGTAGAATAAAAACAGCATCACGTCGAGTTATTTCTGCCTCCAAATTAATCCGAGTGTTAAAAGAAACACAGAATCTGTCAGAGGAGCAGTACTTCAACCTGTTCCTACCAGAGATGAACGTTCTTTTCTTTAATCACAGCATCTAATTGTATCATATTTATCTATTCTGGAAATTAGCACAAATCAACATTGAAATTCTCATTTAAGGGCATTTGTACTCACATAGGAACAGATAATGTACATATTTATATTTCATAACAATGACACAGTTGAATATGTGTCTGTTTTGATGCTGCGATGGTCAAAATATCTAAATTGATGCTGGCAATAAGCATGATGGATACCGTTTGCAGGTGATTTACTGTATATACTGCACTTATATTCTTTAACAAAACACATAAACGAGGAGGGAAAGGCATAAGAAAAACTTAAACAGAAAAATACCTTAAAAGTGGGATCAGAAACATAAGGGAGGAAAAACAGGAAGCAGAGCACAAGCAAACAACAAAACAGCGGGACGAGACTGAACAGGATGTAGACACTGAGGACAACAGAGACACCCGGGAGACACAGGTGAAACTGATAAGACACAGGTGAGGAGGCGACAGGAAAGGATGTAAAACTTTACGAGGCACATACAAGGGAAAAACTACAAAATAAAACAAGGAACAGCAAAAAGAAGGAAAAAGTAAAGAACAAAAAGTCCAAAATGAATACTGTCCAGGCGTCATGACAATTTGATAAATCACATAATAATAAATCACATAATAATACGCCTGCTTTTTTTGCAACTAAAACCAAAAAGAAAATGACAAACTTAAGTCTTGAAAATTTTAAATAAAAAAGTTTTAATGCAAAGTCATAAACTGTAATGATTTGGTTGCTAATGCGACGTTTTGTCAGATTTTTACCAATATTCTCACAGCTTTAGTCTCTGCACAACGATTCTTCAACACATAGAACATAGAAAGACGAACATATGTTTGAAGATTTCTGGGATATAATCTTAAATCAGCTCTACGCACCGCCTCATTCAATTCAGATTAGTACATCAGACTATCATTGTTCCAGGGTAAGACAGAGCAAAATGTATTTACAAAGAACCAGCCAGACAAATTGTCAAAGGCTTTTCCGACTGTTTTAAAACTAGTTTCCATCCCCGACAGCATTATTTGGTGTAATTCTTTGAATATATTATAATATTAACAGCTCTACAAAGCTGGACTGTTGCATTTACTACTCTTATTATTTACATATATCTATTTTTTTTATTTAGATATGTATTTTTTTGTTGCAGACCATTTTGACCTCAAAATACATCACACTACTTTGGCTTCCCACTGAGGTACTGCCACTGCCTCAATAACACTTTACCACTCAGTAAATAGAAAGCAAAGCCCTTTGTACACAAGAATAATAACTGTAGAAACATACACACACACTCACTGGTTTCCATGACTTCAGAGGACATTGACTTACATTCCTTTCCCTGGGACTTACTCTAAACTTAATCATAATTACTAGTGCCCTAAACTGAACCTAACCCGAAACTCAGCCTAACTTATAATGTAGTAATTTACATTATGGGGACTTGATTTAGGTCCCCACAACATAAACACACACAAAATAAACCTAATTCCAACCCTAAAATCAGATCTTAACCCTGAAAAAGGCCCAGACAAAATGTCCTCACAAATTTAGGTATGTATGTTTTTTTTGGACTTCACAGAGATATAAATACAAGCACACACACACACACGCACACACACACACACACACACACCTGAGTGGCCCAGAGATAGTCGAGCCTCAGTTTCAGGTCCAGTTGTCTGGAATGAAGCGCCAAAGCTCCCGAAAACAACAGCACTGCCAACACAGGGTCATAACCTCGCACATGGAGGAAACCACCACTGAAAGACACAAACACAGACACACACAGTGTAAACCTGTCTCCATGGGAAAAGGGGAAATTATGGACAAATTTTGCAGTCTTTCTGAAAATAACAGGTCCTGTTGCACACAGGAAAAACAATAATACTAATTGACTGAGGCATCACATGCAGCTGAGTCTCACCCCACAGCTTGGCGATAGCCGCTGGACTCCATGACAACGGTGTAGGTGACAGAGAGGAGGAGGAGCAGGAGGATTTTGGGAACCGAGGACACTCGGAGGTAGGGGACGATGGTGAGGGTGCCGGCCACGCAGGACAGCAGCGCGTACGCCATGTTGGGACAAGCTCTGTCTGTCGTCGTGGTGTTAGAGGCTCCGACACCGAGCGTGTCCACGGGGACGTCCTCCACTGAGCAGTTAAAGTTTGTCCCCACTTTCCCCCAAGGGACACAGCCCACCTGGAGAGGAAAGAAATGGTTAAAATAAACTATGTGGTGTAACGATAATACAATACATTTGTATACTATGACGCCCTGTTGGTAAAGTAGAATTTAATCCTTTTAAAAAGCACTGCCTCATAGTTATGTGCCAACTACGTCTGTCCGCACTTAAATAACATTATAATGAAGACGTTTAATTGGTTTAATAAAAACTATACAGTATATGTTGTCATGGAGAGCATAGGAAGTCACAGTGACCTCTGTAAAAATGGAATCTAAGGGAACCTTTCTGCCAATTTTCGAAGGGACTCTCTTGAGGCACTGCTGAAATAGCACATTTGCGGGGTCAAAAACAAGTTTAGTTTCCTCTCAGCACAACAGTCTAACCAGTGCATTCTGGAGTCCAAGTAAATCACTGCCAAGTTTGAGAAAGAAATTTAAAAACCTCCCTCACAGTGTGTCCCTAGGACATTGCTTTCATGAGAGCGGGACAGACGGACGGACAGCCTGGCAACAGAATGCCTCCGCCAACGCTGCTGCTGGTGCGGAGGCATAAAAATGTGTCTTAACCGAAGGTGCGAGGGCTTAGTGCTCAAACAGCTAGTTCGGTTCTCACTGAGTCAGTGCACAAATGAGCAGTAATTGATTACATTTTTGATGCTTTTAATCAATTAACAAGGCAGAAAAAGCAAACACAATGACAGTGCTGAATAGCTGTTTTATAGTCTACATGTGAAGATAAGCTACATTAATTAACCTGGTCATAGATATGAATGGATTTACTAGATGGTGTATAAATAAATACTTTCCAGGTCTGGAGATTAAAGCCAATGTGGATGAGCCTGAAATTTATAACATTTAAAAAAAAAATTCCATAAGAGATTACGGTCTTGGTGGCAAGTTAAAGGTCTTTCTCAATACAGAATGAGGTCCATTCTGTATCCACAGAATGAGGGGTTTTTATGTGTGTTTTATATTCTGTATGCTGTATGTTTGAATGATTGTAACCCTGTCCTGTCTAAAACGTACATATACTGCTATCGGCCTTAATTATAAGACAATCTTTCAAAGAGATTTTTAATCCTAATGAGACTTATTCCAAAATAAATTAAGAAAATAAGTGCATTCAACACTTGAACCATAAATGGTTGTATTCTTCTGAGGCTCCATCTGCTCATCTGTGATGCGTTACGCTGTTAACTCGATGCTCTGCAAACACTCGAAAACATCACATGGCAACACTGCTTTTTCCTCTCTACACTACGCGTTCTGTTCTTTTATCATCAGTGCATTTACACCAGTTTTTAAGCCATTACTGTACATGATCCTAACCCTTTAATGCTCTCTATTTACACAGAATTTAGGCAATTAATGAAAGCTTACAACTACCAAAATCATTACTACTATCATGTTCTACTTATGCTCATATATATATATATATATCTCCACAATCTCCTTCTGTCACCAGGGCCGGCCCAAGCCTTTATGGGGCCCTCCATTGAATTAGATTTGGGGCCCCCCTCCCACACCCTTGGAGTAGCTGAGGTTGGCCATTACTGATACAAATGTCACACCATAAATTGCATAAATTATAACGGTGTTATTGACACTAATCCAGTGTCACTCTTGTTTTATTTACACCTTAGAGGGCAGTAAAAACACAAAAGTGGCCTAGTATTCATCTGTACTTTTGTACTCAAAGTGAAACGCTAAGTGTGGTGATACTGAACTTGGATTAAACAAGCAAACCAGTTTAATGACTTTGGTTTTAAAACTTAGAACAGATGTGCACTAAATGAGCAAATTTTCAACTCCAAAATAAAACCCAATAACTTAAGCTAAATAATATTTCGATATCTAAATAATCTGGAGATATCTATATTTCTTTAATATGTTAAAATGTTTTTTATTTCCACACACCACTAAGGGGCCCCTAGTGATAAGGGGGCCCCAGGCAGCCACTTAGTCTGCTTATGCTATGCACTGGTTCTGCCTGTCACTTTTGGAGATTTACTGCTGCACAGATTTTTATTATTTTAATGGTAAATATCAAAGTCATTGCTTTAATTGGACCGGTAGTGTCTGGTACACAGTACCAAAACTGCTTAATGTATTTATTATTATTATATTATATTTAAAGTACCTGCACTTTTATTTGGACAGGATTTTATTTGGTCATTCATTATTATGGCCCAGAATGTAACCTGTTCCTGTGAGAGTCAAGTGCCTTTTTCCTAGTTTTTACTTTTTTGTTGTTTTACAAGAACAATATCCTACTGGAAGAATTTAAAAAAGTTGACTAATGTTAAGTTATATCCACTGCCACATTTGTGTCCCGGAGGACGTCATAATAACAGGACACTAAATAAAAAGGACTGTTTGCTTGAAGTTGAAATAACTGTTGGAAATACAAGTTGGCAAAACATGTCAAATTAAAGTCCAGTTTTTAGTTATTTTAATATGGGGTAATATTTAAATCAATCTTCTGTTATCTTTTATTTACTGAGAAATGTCATAATTTAATATTTAAGGATTTAGTAATACTGGCAGACAAACACTGTAAAATTGTCACTGTTAAAGTAAGAGTCAATTTAACAGCAGATCAGATTAGAACTAAATCCAGTGTGGATTAATGGTAAATTGGACAATTTTACAATTGGGATAACACTAAAAGAGTTACACAGGCTCTGAAATTGTTTTAAAATGAACAATTTTAGTGTTACTGGTGTTAAACTGGAAAATATACAATATGTACAAGCCATACATGTATTATATTAGTTATAGTACATTTAGTTTTACAGTTCGGTGCAGAATATTTTGACACACTCACCACACAGGCCTGGGTGACAGAGTAGGTGAGCAGAACGAGGAACACACACAGCACTGTTCGAATCTGGATGGTGAGGCAGCTTGGTTGGCACTGAAACCAGAGGACAGAGACGAGGGGAGACACAGGAGAGGAGGAGGAGGAGGGTGGTTGGCGAATAGAAGGAGTCAGTAAATGAAGCACCTGTTTATCTACCTCAATAGTCCTTTTTTGGACACATCATTAGCCAAGAGTGGAAATGAAACGGGTGAATTTTTTGGTCTGGCTCATTAGAGGAGGCGCTCAGAGGATACGATGACAGTTCAGTGTACCGTGATTCCACAGTGTCACGCACACACAGTGTCACACACACAGTGTCACTGCATTACTGAATATAATTAAAGAAAATATGCATTTTTATCACTGATATTGTAATGAATAAAAGCAGATAACACCAGAACTCTGTGAGTTTAAGTGTCTGTAAAGCAAATGCAGCATTTCTCCTCTTCACACATGATGTACTGTATAACTGTGGTGTTAAGAATTACAACATATTCACTACTTTCCACCTTAACAGATGATTTATTATGTTTAAAAACACTGAAAATTTGATATCTTTGAGTTTTGACCAATTGTAAAACAAAATAATACAAAATATTAGAACATACTCATTGACTGAGAAAATGAGTAGTGCTGCTTTTTATGATTTTCTCCTATTTTAGATGTTGGACAGAATAAATTAGTTGGTTTGTTTCTAAAAAAAAAAATGGTTTGTAACCACCAAGCCAGACAATTGTTTGATGGTTATTATTTCAACTTGAAAATTTAAGTTGAAATAATCGTGTTTTGATTTTAAACATAACATAGACAGTTCAACTAATAACAATTGTTATATTTTAAGTTTAAACAATTACTTTCTTCTTTTTTTTACAGTGCACTCACTCACAGTGTGGATGCGGTGGCAATAATGTGACTAAGTGTCATCAGTTCATACTGTTCTTCATACACACATGGGACCAGTTTCAGAGGAGTATCCTGCTGGGAGAGTTGTGACAGTCCTACCTGAATACTGGTGAGATGCAGGTACATGACACACGCCACGTGGAAACACACACACAGCAGCAGCAGCAGCAGCACCAGCATCCCCCTAGAGGACAGGAGAGGAAACAAGAGGACATGAGACAAGAGGAGAGGAAACAAGAGGACAGGAGACAAGAGGAGAGAAAACAAGAGGACAGGAGACAAGAGGAGAGAAAACAAGAGGACAGGAGACAAGAGGAGAGGAAACAAGAGGACAGGAGACAAGAGGAGAGGAAACAAGAGGACAGGAGACAAGAAGAGCGAAAACAAGTGGACAGGAGACAAGAGGAGAGGAAACAAGAGGAGAGAAAACAAGATGACAGGAGACAAGAGGAGAGGAAACAAGAGGACAGGAGACAAGAGGAGAGGAAACAAGAGGACAGGAGACAAGAGGAAAGGAAACAAGAGGACAGGAGACAAGAGGAGAGGAAACAAGAGGAGAGAAAGAAAGAGGACAGGAGACAAGAGGACAGGAGACAAGAAGAGCGAAAACAAGAGGACAGGAGACAAGAAGAGCGAAAAACAAGAGGACAGGAGACAAGAGGAGAGGACAGAGTGAGGCGGGCTTTCCCTATTTTCCACTAACTGCAGTGAAATCACCTTCCTCTCTAATTGTCTCACTACACACTGGCAAGATCAATCCAATCATGCTACATGAATGAACTAACTGCAAATGTCAAGTATGTGTGTGTGTGTTCTTGATTTTGTTGCTGTGTGAGGACAAAAAATCGTGCACACTTACTGTGGGAGCATTAGCAGATAGATAAGGCCAAACAGAGCAGCGAGGATCAGAGACAGAACCACAGCACTGATGAAATAGTCGTCATACACCTGGTGATACTGAAAACAAAGAACAAAGCAGAGAAAATGTCATAGTAGGACGAGCTCATCTAACCATCCATTGTATCAGATGTTTCAGATCTGGTTCGTTACTGTAGGTCAATCCAGATTCACTTAAATATTTTGTTTTTTAGCACGGGTTATCCGCTAATCAAAAGGTCAGTGGTTCGATTGCCACCTGTCTCCTCGTCCCCCAACTGTCCTTGGGCAAGACACTGAACCCTGAACTTTAATTAAACCACAAAAATCACTATGCACAGTCCTTTTAGTGAAGGGTAATGTGTTTGCCCCCCCCGCCCCCCACTTTGGGATGGTACATTCTTTTGTAGGTATTTGAACAAGTCATGCGTGGTTTGAAATGTGTCTTTTCCTTTTATTTTCAAACCCAGCTGTCGTCAGAAGTCGTATCAAACTTCCTCAGGCCAGTGTGACGCACCGAAGAGATTAGGGAGGTGTGAACACATCACAGACCATTCACCCATACCATCCTTTACTCTGTAGACTTGCTGAGACAGGAATCTTGACAGGCAAATTTAGATTAAATGTTGATTTAAAGCAACACACTTTTGGATTTCAGCCTTCAAATAATGTCTCCAGGATTACTGTGGTGGTACATGAACTTATCACCTGATACAGTAGCTGTAGCAAAGTGTCATAATGTAAAAGATATGATAGGTAAGACTCCAAAAGTTAAAATCAAAAGCTGCTGTTGGTGAAATTCTACAGATCAAATCTCAGTGACACGGACTGACAGAAACCCTTTATCCAATCAGAAGGTAGAATTCCACAAGGAGGCTTGTGAGGACCATTTACATCAGAAGTGGGAAGTCGGAACTAGGAGTGACATCACTCCTCAAGTTCATCGCGTTCCACTTGAAAAGTCGGAAAGCAAACATATCTCGGGCTAGCTACTGTTTATTTTATTTATGCTATTTTTTGCAATACCAGTCGGTAACAATGCTCTTCAGGGTATTTCTATGTAAAACTAGACAGTACTATTCTTCACGATTGATTTACTCTGAAACAAACAAGGTAACAGAAGCTGTGTTTGTACGATGGCAACCATCATGGAACCTTTACTCTGAGTATGCGAGGAAGCTCCACTCTCCATGTCGGAAATCGGAAATTCCGAGTTCCGACTACTAATGGAACACACCAGTAGAGTGCGTCAGTGGAACAAACACCTCCATCTCACAAAACATGTTCATAAGGTGATGTAGGGAGGAGGAAGGGGAATAATGACAGGAAGTTAGCCGAAAGACAATATCGCTGAGTGCAGCTTTAAATTTCTTTGCTGCTCTCTCATCATCCTCCTCTTCCTCACATGTACTTCAGACACGCGTATAGCCAAAGTAGATTATGTAGTTTATTTATTATTGTTTGTTTAATTTTCTACGCACTCTGGTCAAAATTCCTTAGCTCCACTCCCGTCACATACCCTGATTTATACAGTAGAACAGTATTTTCTTCCAAGTACCACCACAGTTTGTTCTCTATATGTGGAGGAGATTAAAGTCTTTAAAGTCACACTTGCTTCTGCCAAAGATGCTGAAAAATAAGCCCAATGTAAAATACTTCAACTCTTTTTTTTTTTTTTATCCTCATGCTTGAATAAAGAATAACTGCCACAGAGCTGATGTCCTGAACTCTGCCACCAACATGTCAAAGACATCTTTTAGCTGTCGTCGTGTGGGAGTGCATACACTAGTTACTCAAAATTTACTTTAATCTCTTCCCTTTTTTGCTGCAAGTGGGATTTTCACCGACATCAGGAAAAACCTACAATGTAAAAATTAGACCCAATAATCACCGTTTTTTGTTTTCTTTCTTTCTTTCTTTTTTAACTTTCTGTCACATATTAAATCGTCCAATCTACCAGTTTAAAGTTCTTGACTACTCACAAATACAGACACACACACACACGTCCCTGTTCTGTGTCTCCTTTATGACTCTACCCACGCACACACAGGAGAACGATATCACGTGTGCCACTCAGACGTTCACGAATCATTATCTGCACCCCCCCCGAGAGGGTGGGTGGAGTACACACACACACACACATCAGAGACAACAGGCGTGGGAGAAGGAGAATCAGAGACTCTGTGTGTGTGTGTGTTTGTGTGATAATAAGATGGGGAAGCACGAAGCATGTTACCATGTGTGTAATGAGGAGAGTATAAACTGTATCTCTTCTGTTTTGTGTCCTCCTGCAAGTATAAATACAAATTGTCTTCTCTCTACAGATGTTCAGTGTGTGTGTGTGTGTGTGTGTGTATCTCCCAGTTATTACTAACATTGTGGGGACTTAAATCTGTTAAAACGGCTACATTATGGGAACTTCTCTTCCTTATGGGGACAAAAAGCAAGTTGCATGGCATGGCAGGATGAGGTTGGGGTAAGTGTTAGTAGCTATGGTTAAGGTTAGAATAAGTCTCCAGGAAATTAATGTAATTCAGTGCATTATCCTATGAAGTCAGTCTTTTTCTCTCTCTCTCTCTGTGTCTATACTTCAGGACCAGTGGTCCTCATAGAGACTGAAACCTGGTTCTAATGAGACACAACCTCATATCTGGTTAAAGGTGCAGTGTGTAAATTTTTTTCAGTATTTATTGTTGAAGATGCATGTTTCAGCTGAATATCAGTGAGCTGTTGAACCCATGTAGCCTTCAGTTAGCGTCAAAACTCATCAAAACATGTTTAGTGTGTCCATTGTGGGCTACTCAGTAGAGTGATTGTTCACTTAATTATTATTTTATGTTCAATTTCTGCCAGAATAACCTGGCTTGTAATCAGAGGGGTTGCTGGTTTGGATCCTGACAGGTGAAGGGCTGGGGCACTTGAGCTAGGTGTCCAGTTACCATTGTTCACAGATGACTGGGTTAATAGGACAGTCTAAAATTTTGCTTGGGGGGGGGGGGCATTCAGTGTTCTCTTGGTGTCAGTCCCATGGACAGATAAAAAAAAGGTTGTGTCAGGAAGGGCACCCAGACTTACAAAAAAAAAAAAAAAAAATTTAAATCAATAATTCGAATCACTAAAAAAAGCAGGTGACCTGCTGTGGCGACCCATATGGGGAGAAGCAGAAAGAAAAACAACAATTCTGGTTTAGGTTAGGATAAGTTAAAGTTGGTTAGGTTAAGGTTAGAATTAGGATTAGGAATGAACTGGTCATGGTTGGTTCCAAAGGTTTCTAAGGTTAGCTTTGTTTAAGCTGAATGGAAGTCAATGAGAGTAAAAAGGTAAAACCCAGATGGTGTGAATGACCTCTTTTTAATTTTACTGAGGTCAAATTTGACTCTTTAATCAATGCTCTCTCTCTGTGAACTTGTGTGTGTGTCCATCCTCACCCTGCGCTCCCTGTCTCTGCTCCTGTAGAACAGGGTGATGCAGTTGAGGTCCGATGTCTCGGACTCGGTCTGCCGCGCTTCGATGAGCCGCCCGATGTAGCGGTTGACTCGTGTTCCCGGGGAATGCTGCACGGCGGTGGCTGAGAAAGATGTCCGATTCCTCAGCTTCTCTGACGCGGTCCGCAGGGCCCGCCGCTGTCAGACACCAGGAGGGAAGCACACAATTAGTCTTGACAGAGTCCAGCAAATGTGGAGTACGAGTGTAAAGGTTTGTAGGCTGAGTGTTCAAGAGTGTAGGACATTGTTTTGGTTTTATGAGTGTAAGTGTAAAAGAAAAGTCTTCAACCTCCCAGACTGAAACATATGGGGCAGTAGTTGTTAGATGGATAGACGAGTGCAGCCTGCAGTCTCACTAAATGAGCAGTGAAGTTCACAGGCTTTGGTCCCCACCATAGTATGTAGAGTATGTTTTTCTGATTGAAATCTAATTGTGCACGTTCTCCTGTGGGCGTAGGTTTTGCTCTAGGTTCTCCAAAATCATGCAGCGGTTAACAGGACATTCTAAATTGACTGTAGGTGTGAATCAGAATCAGCTTTATTGGCCAGGTAAGTTTTCACATACGAGGAATTTGACTCCGGTTTTACAGCACTCTCTTGTACCAACACAAAGAAATAAAAATTAAAAGTGACAGTCAGTCGCACGCAAAGGTAACGAAAAAATAGAATGTGAGAGTTAACAGTTGTTCGTCTCTGTGAGTTTGTCCTGCGATGGACTGGCAGCGTGTCCAGGATGTACCCCTTCTTTTGCTCTGTGTCAGCTGGGATTGGCACCAGTGAACCTCATATGGAGTTTAAAGCAGTAAAAAATGAGTGAGTGGGTGAAATAAAATACTCTCACACTTGGTGACTGTTTTAATCGTCCAAATTTGGCAAGGTGGTTACTAACACATTTTGTTATTTATCATATTTTTATATTTGATATTTTTATCACTTTACACTTACACACTAAATTGGAAGTCAAAATAAAGTGTTATAGTAGAAACTAGCCTGCAACATCGAAAGGGGTCAGCGCAAAGAGAAAACAAAAAATAGGCACAATTTTAAACTAGAGGCTAAAAATATGTTTTAAATGAGTGGATGTCTTGAGGCAAACTGTTGCACAGTCTGGGAGCTGCCACCCAAAAAGATAAGAGTCTGGGTTAGTTAAAATCCTGAGTTGATGAGCAATAAAATGTTAATGAGCCATAACAAATAATGAGGTTTTGGGTTTGTTTCGACACAACGGGCTGACAGCTGGACAAGCTTCTGAACAGCCTCATTCTGCACAAATCCTGCATGATAGTCCAAAGCGGTAAACTGCTTCGTAGATGTTGGAGCAAAGACACATTTCTCCAGCTCAAAAAAGTGATGAGGAGAACTTAACTGTAGCTAAATTTAGGCGATAATCTCTGGACGGGGTCCACTTTCATGCCCAGCCTCCCAGGCTCAGCTCGACTACATCCGCAGAAAAAGCACATGTGTAATTAATAACCTTAATGGTGGTTCTGTTGTGTTTAAATGTCCTGGTAAGCCGATGAGCATTCCAATGACCTGAACCCCGAGAATAAATGTAATGCAGCCTTGATTAATGTTTTTAATTACACCTGTGCTCTGGTTCTTTAAATGTGCTGTCAAAATGTCTGCTGTGAAAAAGGCCTGTAGCAGGCTGGTGCCTGGTACGTGCCCACAGTTCACCTTAGTTTAACTTTCACAAATTAATGCTTTTTAATATCTGTGTGTAACCGTGCAGTGACAGACTGTAAGGGTATGTGGGGAGTTCATGGGTAGAACAGGTGGCACCAATCGGAAAGGACACTAGTGGACATGTGCTGTATGTACATTTTCACAAACAAATGCTGTTTCTTGAAGCGGTGCATTTTTACACACACACTTAATAGTTTTCAGGCTGCATTGAAGTAATTGGCATTGAAGTACTGCTAAAAGTGGTTATTGTTCATGTTTTAGATACAGGACCTTTAAGTAAAATTTCTCTAACACGCAGCCAGTTGGTAAATTGGAGAATCTTCCTAATGAAAAGGGAAAATGGTTAGTAACCAGAATCCCAACAGGTCAAGGGCAGGGGTACCCTTGAGCAAGGTGCCCCTCCACAATTGCCCCCCCATAAATTAAGTTAATTGGACACCCCACGCTAGAGGACAATTGACCAGATTTTGGTCCCCTCTGACAATTGTGGGTACTTTCCGATTTTAGGTTATTTTGAACAGATTATCTGGCCAAATTATCCTGTAGTGTGAGGGGTTAACAAAACAAAAATATTGTCATCTGGTAGAAGATTTTGATTTTCTTTGTGCCAAACAATTTTCAGTGTAATAATTCTATCATAAAATTCCTCTTGTGTCACAATGTGAGGATTTTGGCTACTTGGATAATCATGTAACAATGTGGCTAATGCTATTAGAGGAGATGATGGCAGGCTGTGGGTGATTACTAGCAGTCATGATGCAACCTCTTCAGAATCACTAAAGCCAGGACAAGCACACACACACACACACACACACACAGTCGGGCGGATTACAGCTACTACGCTATATCTGACAGCTCGACCCTGCGATGCCAAAACACCAACCAGCTGCAGCGTCACTGCTGCGTCATAGTGACGTTTAAGTAAATATGCTCATAGAGGCCAACACAAATCAGTGCTCATGTTTACTTTCAAACATCGACGCAGAAACACACACGTAAACAGAAACACACACACATACACACTGGGAGCTTAAGAGCAGCGAGCTCACATGCAAGATCACACATAATATCTATTCCTCTGGCTTACTTTTCAACATTGAGTTGTAATGTAGGCATACTGTAGTGCTTATGATGCTGCCAAATCCAGATTATTGTGTATGTTTGTGTGTGTGTGGCAGCAGATTAAGAATCCAAGCAGGATTTCACTCACAAATGAAATGTACTAACCCATTAAAAAGGTTCCCCCCCCCCTTACTACATAACCCAGAAAAATTCATATGCCCACCAGCGCATGGATTCTTGACCCAAGTCTGACAGGTCAATTCGGGTTCAAAAGCAACGTAAAATGTTGCAGCAGCTCCTCAAAGTGGATGATGTCATTAAAAGAAAACCAAAACCATCAATAGAAATACAGATTTCCAGGAATTTAGAGGGTGTTGCAAAACAATTTGGCTCACAAAGGTACACTTAGCAAAAATTCAATTCAATTCTATTAATTTGTACAGCACCAAATTGCAACATACATTATCTCACGGCACTGTACACAGTAAGGCCAAAACCTTTACAATATTACAGAGAGAGAAGAAACCTAACAGTTCACACGATGAGCAAACAGAGAAAAAAACTCCCTTTTAACAGGAAGAAATCTCTGACAGAACCAGACTGAAAGATCAGATCAAAGATCAAAGAAAATGGGGAACAGAGGAGAAAATTATATAACATTAGTGTGGTTGTTTTAATCTTCCTAGAATTAGAAGCAGTGAGCGGCCACTAAGCAGTGCCTGGTGAGCACTGGGAGTTGTGTACCTTGCTTTGGGTGTTGGGTAACTTGCACAAGGGATTTAACCCAGCAACCTTCCAGTTACACGCCCAGTTGCCCTTCCACTTGACGATGGGCTGCCTTTTTATGAAATATTTTTTGTTTTAATTTTATTCTTAATGTTTGTATTTTTAATTGATATATTACATCCTAAACAAGCAGGTGAATGGGTGTACCTAATAAAGTGGCAGGTTAGGGCATTCACAAGGGAAACACAAATGTCCGTCACGCACCTTATCATCGTCCTCACAGGTCATGACGTTGGAGAAGGGGATCTCGGCCTTGAACATCTTCCTACAGTGCATGAGCTGCACCAGCAGGTAACACACCGTCTTAAACTTCATCCTCTTTGCTGGTTTGATGTCTGATAGGATCAGACCTGGGAAAATCTGAGAAAAAAAAGCAAAGATAAAACGATAAGAAGGAGAGAAGAGAAAAGTACATGCTGCTGAGATGAGCAGAAAACTTTCAATCTGCCGACAAACCGTAAATGTGATAAATGATCACTTAAGGTCTGTGAATCTCACACATGAGCGATTTTTTCCTTCCAGACGACAGCCAGGCTTTGACTCACGTTCCTTGCCAGTGTCTGAATCATCATTAAAACAATTGCACTTCCTTCTAAATTAAACATTCAACTGTTTCCCAATCTTTCGAACTTCGAAGCAGCTTTATGGAAATGAAGTTAATTTGCCCATAATCCTGTAGTTCAGGGGTAATGAGATTAAAATTCCATGAAGTCCAGGGAGAGAGAAAACGTCCTCATGCAAATGGCGTCCAGAACATCACATTATCTAGCAACTGACATGACTGAGTGCAATTTATCACAATAAAATAATAAAAGATATAATGTTTTGACAATATTAATTGTTAATTTTCATTTTGAATTGGAGAGATTATAAGTAAGGACAAATATAATGTATTAACTATAGTTATAATTATAGTGAGGGAAAAAAATGCTCTTTTTCTCATGCCAGGACAAAAATAAAAAAGGCTAACACTACAAAACGCACTTGAAATATACATTCAAGAATTAGCATCTTCAACTAAACTAAAATAAATATGTGTTCATTTAAAGTTGTGCTTTTTAATTTTCTCTTAATTGATCACAGCATGTGAAGTTTCTTACTTTTCCTCGTCCCCTCATTTCCTCGTCCCTGTGTGTGTCTGAGTGGCTTCATGTGACAATTTACAGTGCATGGGATTGTATTTACTGATTGATTATTGATTATTGTATGTATTGAATTTCCTCAACCTCTGGTGCTGTAAGGACTAGAAAAGCTGGGTCGTATAAATGACAAATATCAATATAAATATCAATACATGTCAGATATCAGTTGAGTTTGCAAGTTTAGTACATGATAACAACTTGCCTACTTTAGTTTGAATGAACTTAATTCAATTACCAGTTAAGGTAATTTGTTTTAGTTGGCCAACAACTTTCTTTACTTTGTGTGGGTCCAGATTAGTGGTCGGATATCTGACCCAAGCCCAGTGGGACTCATCGGTCCAGCATTGGACAAAAAACCAAAAATGACTGCCAGTAAAATAGGGTGAATTTAAATGTGCTTAATTTGAAAAGACAGAATTCAAGCTTTAATGATGTATAATGTGTCAAAAATAAGTGACAAGTAGAAATTGAGAAGTGCTTGACTTGTTTAGAACCAGGTTTATTTACGACGGGACAGTGAAGGCAGCACACAGGCCGGTTTAAAAGCCATCTGCGGTGGATGTTCTCCTTTTCCTCCAAATAAACCATAATGGTTGGATTATGTAAATAAATGTAGACCAATGGTTACAGTTCAGCAGGACTTAATGAAGAAGAACTAATTGTCCTTAATGGTGGGTCTGAAATTTTATTATACTCATAAGTGCTGGTAATAACTCATAAGGTGTGTGACTTGTGTGTGTTCATGGAGCTGGAAGCTGCTTCCTGCTGGATGTAACAATGACATTTGTCGTTTGCTGTAACTATAAATGAAGGTTAACACCACAGTGATATTCAAACCCATTTATTTTCCATTTTAGTCCGTTTTACGTCTGTCCGTCACAAATGTAATCTCTGTCACTACCCTACATACTGAACCTCTGTGCATCTTTTGAGTTGATATGGATGTTGTGCACAAAACTTCCTCTAGAGGGCAGTGCCGAATGCCAAGTTGCAGGCATCAACAAACATGGCAACAAACAAGGCTTAGACTCTTCTTCCATGTTTTCCTGACTGGTTGGACTATTGACTCTATACTGCCCCCACGATTTCCGGTTGGTATTGGTCCGTTTCATCTGTCAGCGTAAGCGAAACGCACAATGACGTGCAAAATGTATATAAGCGGGCCTTAACTGTGACAGGTTTGGGTCAAGCTCGGATGGAAAAAAATACAGGCTACGTGTTGGGTTTCTGAATTAAAAATATGGCCTGAGCCACATTCTACTCTGGATCTAGACCACAGATTATCAATTGTCGACCTCTGCTTAAGTCAATTTACTTTCAGAGAAGTTGGGAAACCCATATGTTAGGTTAGGGCAGGCCTATTCAATTGGCGGCCCGCGGGCCATATGCAGCCCAGAGATAACCCCCGTGTGGCCCACTCCATGGTTCTGCCACGCATAAAAACCCGAGGAAAAACAAATTTCTAGTGGGACTTAAGAAATTCCCATAGAAATTCCTACAGTGGTACTGACAGTGAATGTAACACTCCCTGTAGCCTAGCAACAGTCAACTCACAATGCATCCCGTTGTTGTGTGACTAGCAGCGATGGTAGCCTACTGTCAAACATCTGTCTTTATCAACACAGAAACGTAAAATACGAAATGAAAACTGTCGGTTTAACCCTCTCTGGACCAACACGCATTTGTTTATTTTACCGACTCAATGTTAGGTGTTTTTCAATACATTCATTAGTGCTGATTTTAAATTTGTTAATAACTTGCTGCTCATCAGTTGCTGAAAAGGTGCTCATCAGTTGCTCAAAATCTGGCCCAACTAAATTTGTAATTGAAATGCCCTGGGTTAGAGAGAACAGCAGAGGTGAACTTTGAAAAATCATGTCACCCAATATAAATGTAATATTGCCTTTGTGGTGTTTTTTGCGCTTGTAATGTTAGAAAACCTATGTGTCGTTCATCTTTGGTGCACATGTACAGCTGGTGTGTGCGTGCGTGTGTGTGTGCGGCAGCTTAACACACCGCGTTCCTCCCTCTCTGCATCAGAGGATCAACAGACAGATGTGTCACATCTCCAGTTGTGCTCTGGTGAGAGGAGGAGGAGGGGCAGAAATGACGAAAAAGACGCACCTTGCGTCTGTGCGACGGCACGATGAAGAAGGTCTCGATGTGATGTTTCTGCAGGAAGGCGTGCCTCTCGTGTCCGAAGCCTGGTTCCACCTCGTAGTCTCCGTTCAAACACTCCAGGGTCGTCCTTGTGATGTGCACCTTGCTGAGAGCAGAGGACAAAGAGGGGTTATTGATGAAAGTCAGGCACTGAGGTCTCAAATCATTACGCCGCTCATTATTTTTTATCGGACTAATAGACCCTTAGCTTGCTCGAAGTTTGTCACAGCAGAGAAATTTTCATCCCAGCGACTCATTTAATCTCCTAACGATTCCTAAAATCTTATTACTTCAGTTGAAACAAGACCAAATTGAGCCAGTGAAGTGACCTCATTTCACTGCTTTTTAAATGCAAACCAGCTGGAGATGGAGGTTTTTTTTTTTCTTTTTAAATGAAACTGCATTAATTCAATATTAGTGCCTGCCTTATACTTTCAGCTGCTCTTTCTGTCTTTTTTTCAGAGAAAGAAATGAAATCAAAATGCGTCAAATCAAAATTATGTCATATATAGAAATAAAATATATTTTTAAAACCAAATTTGCGATACTGTACTTGAAGGTTAATGTAGTTTTATCACTTTACTGATAACAAAATAGATGCAATTATCACCTGGTTGCTTTTTGTTAAAACAGATTTAGGTGCATTTGTAATAAACAGTGAACTAATGTCAGCACTGCGTTAAACGTGCAGCATCTTGTTTACGAAATAGTGAGGCTTGAATTTTAACATTATTGACTTGCATCGTGATAAGTTTGGGGTTTGACCACTAACAAAAGTTTGCCAAGTTCTTGGCATTTTTCAAAATTAACCCTGGGGCAGAGTTAGCCTCAGAACAGGGCGTTTACTTACCGTTTAAAATCTAGACTAGATCTGTAGGGTGACGTTCGACAACAGCATGAACAGCAGAATAAACCTGATTATATTAGTCAATGTTAGCTAATATTAGAAAAAAGAAATCAGCAGGGTTAAAAAAAAATATTTAATTGAACTACTGTTTTAAGAGTAAAAATGTCTTTTAGGCACATTTTTGTATTTTGGTCAAAACCTTTAGTTCACATTTAAGTAAAGTAGTAGCTGAAAACAAGCATGTGAATCCTGAAGCAGTTATTACTCCTGCTCACACTGGCCATTAAGAGATCCATTTTAAATAAGCCTCCAGTGTAAGACATGGTCTGTGAAATCTACACCCCTCGCTCTGTGCAAAAATAACTCCAGTGCATGTGCGACACCCAGTACTGACCCCGGCAGCCCTCCGGCCTCCATCACATTTGCTAGTGTGACATCGTTTGACCACACGTCATACTGCCACTTCCTGAGGCCCAGCACACCACACAGCACCCGTCCTGTGTGCAGACCAACACGCATGTTGAGATCCACCTCCGTCGCCTCCACCACTGACCTGCAGGGAGGAGAGAGTCAATATGAAAGAAACCAAACAAAGAACATATCTGACTGACAACGGAGGGTGTCATGTGTAATCTGTTTGCCACAAAAAGCAATAAACGGGTCAGTAACTCGTCTTCAGCATCCAGGAGTGTGTGTGTGTGTGGGAAGATTTACGCGTGTGTGTGTGTATACACACCACCTTTACATTACTGTGTTGTGGTTCACAGCAGATAAATCACCACACAATGCTCCCCTTCACCGGCAGGAGGTCAGACACTTCAGACGAGAGACAGAGTCACGGATGGAGCCAAGAGAGGAAATGGAGAGCAAAGAGTCTGCATCTGTGTGTATCTGGTATTCCTTATGTTGTGGGGACCTAAATCTGTTTACTGTACATAGTCACATTACGGTGACTTGTCTTCCTTATGGGGACAAAAAGCAAGTTCCCATGTAAATTATTACATTTTAATGGGGAATAAATGTTTTAAAGTTAGGCTGCGGTTAGGTTTAGGACATAAGTAATTATGGTTAAGGTTAGAGTAACTCTACAGGAAATAATGTAAGTCAATGCAGTGTGCTCTGAAGTCATGGAAAACACTATGTGTATACTTACATGTGTTATCTCTTTAGGACCTTTTCTGGCATAAACAGTGACCTTGTCAGGACCAGTAGTCCTCATGAAGGCCAAAACCTGGTCCTAATGAGACAGCACCTCATTTCTGAGAGACATTTAGAGCTAAGATTTGAATTGTGGTTGGCTTAAGGTTAGAGTTAAAGCATTAACTGGTTATGGTTAAAGTTAGTTTGTTAAGGATGTCAATGTGGTGTCCAAAGAAGAACAGCTGCATGTCTGTAGTTGGCTGTGAGAACAACATTTGATTCAAACCCATCTGTTTGAGGACATTTTATCCTCATGAGGACATTTTGTCTGGTCCTCACTAAAACTTTAAAGGGCTTTTTGAGGGTTAAGACTTGGCTTTAGTGCTTAACATTAAGGGTTATGGTTAGGGATTTGGTTGTAAATTTCTAAGGTTAAGGTAAGGGGCTCGGGAATATATAATGTCTATAAGTGTCCTCACAAAGAATGCTGTACAAGAATTTCAGTGTGTGTGTGTGTGTGCATTTATGGTTACAGGGAGGCTGAAAAGAAAATGTGGTCTGCGAGCCAAGCTGAAGGAGGTATGACACACACAAGCACACGCACACACACAGAAAGAATGAGTGAGTATGGCAGCACCTGTCCTCTGAGATAAAGGACTCATGCAGCAGCATCCATCCTCTCAGACAGAGCAGCAGGGAAAGAACATGACAGACAAGTGCTCACGCAGGGACACAGTGTAAAGTCTATCTGTGAGTGTGTGTCAACATGCAGGTGTGTGCCACTGAATTTGCCCTCCTTGCATGAACACTTCCAACCTCGCGCTGTTTTGCCTTAATAAAACAAACCCCTCCTACATCATATATAGTGATGACAGCAGTCAATTCTTTGGCAGTGTGACAGGAAGCGTGAGGACATCGGTGAGTCCTCTAGTCAAGTCTTTTAAAAAGGTACAGTAGTGAAGGATTCCCTTTGATGTTATTGATCATACGTAAACCCAATAACCCCTCTTTGGTTTCTAAAACCAAATTATGATATTTGTACATCAGTGATGGTGGTAAAATCATCACTGATGTACAAATGATGGTGGTAAAATCTCATTGCTGTTTGGTTCCAGTGACAACTTGACACAACTTTTTCCCAAGATCTTTTGTATACACGTAAATCTGACTCTATTTTTCTTTTCTTTCCTTTTTAATTTCACTGTCTTTTTGCTATTGTTTATGTTTTGCTATTGCTTTTGTGATAGCCTGAGACTGCTGTGCCAAACAAATTTCCCCGTCTGTGGGACATTAAAGGATTTCTGATTCTGATTCCGATTCACGTCGCAGATCCTTCATGTTGTTGCACTGACTTTCTGTGTAATTTGGTTGTGTGACAGATTGTAATCATGTTGGCTCTGAACACAGAGAACTGACATACGACAGTTTTTACACCTCATATCTCAGTTTAAAGTTCAGTGAGTAACCTTACTTTCCATCAAATTTCACTTAAATCTGTTGAGATATTCTCCAACCAAGGCAATGGGCTTGTAGCCTGAGGGTTGCTGGTTCAAATCCCAGGATTAATCAAGGGCTGGAATCAAGAATTGTTCACTACTGGTGTGTAATAAGAAAGAGTTAAATGCAGAAGTCAAAATCACTATCACTAATTGGTGTGTGTGCAAAAAAGACAAATTCTCATTGTAACAGATGGACATACATGTCTAAAAACACATGTTGGAAGAACCAGTCAGTTCTATTATCTCTAATTTTAAAATGGTCTGTTTTCTCTTAATGCACATTAAACCGTTCACTTCAGACTGGTCTTGGATCAAGATTCTAAGCCGCCCCCTGATGGCCATTCAAAAGAATACAGGTTTCAAAACACTTCAGCATTGGCTTCACCTTCCAGATATGCCCATTCCAGCACGTGCAAACATGTGAATGCATATAGTCTGACACATAGGGTCTGCGTAACGTGTGTTTTGTGTGACTCACGCAATCGTGTCAATCATGTCCAGTCCCATCTCCACGCAGCAGTGGGCGTGGTCAGCCTTGGGTTGAGTCAGTCCTGACACACAGTAGTAACAGTCGCCCAAGATCTTTATTCGCCTGCAGTGATTCTCCTGCACCAACACACACAGACAGAGAAATGTCAGATTAAATCTGTAATCAGACAAGCCAGCTCCATATTCACAGTCATTTCTTTTTACATCCATGCACTGAACACACCTGAAGTTACACATATACAGTATGTTCTGCCATTGTTTTACTTATGTAACAATTATTATTTTGTATTGTGTTATTATGTCTAATATGTGTTTTCCACAAAATTCCACAAAATTTATTTTTGCTGTCAATTGTTTCAGATGTGGAACTTTTGTTTTCAGTCGTATGTTTCCCTATTGTCTGTGTTTGTGGGTGCTCCTGTGCCTCCTCGGTTACCTTTTCTGCTCTGATACACCAAAGAAGAGAGCCAGAACTTTTTCATGTCTTGTGTTTTATTCTGTAACTTCCTTCTTTTGTTATGTTATTATGTTTTTTGACATATTTGTCAACTTATTTTTATTATTTCATTTGTTTAGAGGCTCTATGTTTTTCCACTAAATTATTAGTGGAGATTTTATTTAAAACTGATAGTTGAGTTATGGTCAATAAAACAATAAGGAAGTGAATTCAAGTCATCTTGACCCATGGTTCTCAAACTGTGGTACGTGTACTGCCAGTGGTACGCAAGCTTCCTCTGGTGGTATTTGGAGGAAAATCTGAACTACTGTTGTACTGTATTTACCAGGGTATGTGATCGGAGTATGCGTAGAAATTGAAACAATAACAAAATAATAATAATTATAAATGAAATAATATTAACTAGAGTCACCTTATCTCTCAGTCCATCTTAATCTTATTTCACTATACCAGTGTGAGGAAGAGGAGGAGGACGAGAGAGCAGATTATCTTATTAAGAATAAATGTGCCTTCTGTGAAAAGTCCATAGCTGACCTACTTGGTATAAATAGTTTGAGATTCACTGGTCTGGATGAAAGTTTAAGCCTCGAATTTTCAAACTAAAATGGAGCCAGTGGCGTTTTCAAGCTTTCAAACGTTTTTGGACATCAACAGTAGTGAGGTAGTGTGGACTGCACACACTTTTAAAACTAAAACACAGCAGCACGATGCAGTGTACGGGTGAGTTTGTGTGGAGAGGTGTTTGGGGTGTTGCTCTGGGATTCAAGGCTGAGAGAGACCCACTACACTAAACTTCACCACAGACCGTAAAAGCGATATATTGTGGGTGTAATAGCTCCAACAGTGGATGAGATATTATTACACTGTTTTTCCAACATTATTAATGTCCTCATGATTCTTTAATAAATCTTTAATGGGCCTTTTTTTCCTTCTTCTTCTTCTTTACAGCAGACGTTTCCTCTGCTGATCAAAGCAAAACGTGATCCCTCTGAGCAGATTCTCTGAGGAAAGATGTAAAAGTTCAGCAGTTTCACTGAAAAACACACACAGAGGGAACAGAAATCACAGCATTCATCTGTCGACCAAGTCTGTGTTTAACAGCTGGAACAAGTTCGCACTTTAGAGAGAATGTACGATCTCCTGAACAGTGTGTGTTAAGTAGGTGAGTGCATATGTGTGTGTTAAACCTCAGGAATGAGGACATTTTGGTAAAGTGGGGACATTTTTGCATTTTAGCCGGTCCTGATAAGTTTAACGGGCTTTTTCAGGATTAAGACCTAGTTTTACGGTTGATATTTAGTTGTGATTGTTTGGGTTAGGGTAAGGGGCTGGAAAATGTGTAATATCAATGAGTGTCTTCACTAAGAATACTGTACAGCAATGTGTGTGTGTGTGTGTGTGAGTGTGTATGTGGGTGTTCATAGTTCAGGCCAACTCTAATTGCTCTGACATGCTCTTGAAGTAGAATCCCACCCACACATTCCCAGACAGATTTGTCACGTTGCACATTGTGCACAAACTCAGCAGTGATGACACACACTCATACACACGCACGCGCACACACACACACAGCTTCCCAAATATGGGGAATCACAGCCTTATATACCTACACAAAAGCATAAACCGCTGCACGGTAACATGCAAACGTACTGTACAGGTACCTAGATGAAGACACACACTTCTATCAGAGTGAGGACCCTCATAGACATAATACATTCCCTCGCCCCTTAACCTAACCTTAATCATCACAATTAGAAGCCTAATCCTTACCCTTACCCTAACCCTAACCTAAACCCAGGTCTTCACCCTGAAAAAGCCCTTTAAAGAAGTGAGGACAAGCCAAAATGTCCTCACTTTGTCAAAATGTCCTCACTATGTAGGGTTTATATGATTTTTGGTCCTCACTCTGCAACAAATATAAGAACACACACACATGGGCATGTGCACACAAACACACACACACAAATGGTTTCCTATTGGCATTGTACCACACAAAATCATCAGCAAATCATAAATGTAGACCCTACAAAGCTTCGCCTGCAGGCAGCCTCTGAGTGACAAACACAAGTGCACGTGTGCACACATGCACACACACACACACACACACACACACACACAGGATTCATGACAACTGCAGGGTAAGAGGCAGAGATGAGAAGAGACGGGGCGCTCTGGTTTTCTGCTCACGGGAGCAGAAAGATTCTGTCGTGGGAGGATATGAGAATTCAGAACGTGGATGATTATCCTGGCACTGCGAACAGAAATGGAGTGTGTGTCTGTGTGTGTGTGTGTCAGAGAGAGAGAGAGAGAGAGAGTGAGAGAGCAAGAAATGAGGGAGAAGTTATCAGCTGACAGCGAGCCATGTCTCACGAGGACGCTATCAGTGTTTGCTTTCTGGAGACAAATGTAAGAAACCAAACCGGCAGACTGGGGACATTCGTCTAACTGTGTGTCCCCACTGTGGCTCGGTTCATATGCATTACACTTGTGAGAAGGCCGGGGGTTAAGTCAGGTGTGTGTGTGCGTCTGTCATGGTTAAGTTCAGGTTGAGCCTCTGGGGAATGAATGTGTTGTGTAGCATATACAGCAGTCAGACGGGCTCAGCAGCTGTGACGGAGCCGCTATGAAAGTGAATTCTTTCTTTCTTCCCTCCTCACTAACACGACAGGGTATAAATCTCAATTAGGCTGCAGCAGCAACACACACACGCAAACACACAATATATGTCCTCATCGCGAGAATTCCATATAATGTCTTACTAAACACTGGAGTGCTGATGTCACCTTACACCTTTTTCTGTCTCATTCTCTCCACACTAAGCCATGACTGAGATGCAGAATGAACTCAGGAGGGATAATCCAGATGATCATGTGACCATGTTTGTGTATGTGCGTGTGCACACGTGTGTGTGTGAGAGAGTAAACTGTCTGAAGGGATCTCTTCAGACAGTATAGGCTGGTGGAGACTAGGTAAAGCAGACGAGTGTGAGTGTGGTGGAACTGACATTTTGGACCAGACCAGAAATTTTATTTAACATTTGTGACCTCAGGAAGTAAATCAAAAGTAATTTAACACGTGGAGTATTTCATTTTTTCAATCAGCCAATCCAGGCCTGAGGATCATATTTACAAATCACTGTTTTTCGTGCCGAAAGAGTGGTGATTTCTGTTGGTTTGAGAAAACAAGGTTAAAGAAAACCATTTCCTGGTTGTGAATGTGGTTATGGTTAGGCACCATAGGTAATCTCTAGTGAGGTACAGGCACAAGGAAAATATTTTGGTTTTTAGCATTAACCTGCTTAAAATATGGCATTTCACATCATTAAATCACATCAAGAAGCCACAGTGTTTGGTCTCAGCCTGGTCTCCAACTGTGGTCTATGGCTACGCAATTTGGTTTTCTGCAAGAGCTGGCTTGAAAATAGAAAATACATTCTTTTATTGTTTAGAATGTGAATAAATGCTTTAAATTCATGGGACATGGGAAAGCGATTGTATCTTTTCTACTAAATTTGTTTGTTTAAATTTGTTAATATATGGCCAGGAACTGAATTCTGGTTGCCTTGACCCTTGATTGTGGAACTGTGGTACTTGGAGGAAAATCCGAAATACCGTAATACTGTATATACCAGGGTGTGTGATCGGAGAGGAGAGTGTGTTGAATGAAACACTAATACTTAATCTCTTGCTCCATCTTAATCTAATTTTACTATACCAGTGTCTGAAGTGTATGTGAGGAAGAGGAGGATGATGATGAAAGAGCAGATTACCTTACTGAGAATAAATCTGCTTCTGTGAAAAGTCTGTAGCTGACTTTGCTCGACCTATTTACACCACTGTATTTTACCGTTGGTGATAATGGTGTTACTTTGAGAGCTCAGTATTTCCTCAGGTGAAACTTGCTATAAAATGTTTGAGAACCACTGGTTTACTGTTACAGTAACTTTACGCTCAGCTGTGTCACTTACTTTTGAAGTTGCTGACCTCACACTGCCATTAATTTAGCAACATTCGCAACTCATTCTCCATAATCTGCGATGACAGACACTGCCATGACGCTTCCATCAAGGATTATAAAGCTACTGTAAGCCTCAAAACTATTCAAATACTTTTTCTAGAGTCTGCATCAAGTGGGTCAGTGGTTGTAACTCCACCCTCTCGCTGTCTGACTAGATGGTAAAAAAGTCATATTTATTGTCAATGAGTGTGTATTGACCCCCCCCCCCCCCCCCCCCCCCCTTCACTTTTCACTCTTGGATCAATATATGATGTGACATAATAAATGAGCTCCAGCCAGGACTGAATAAAACATTCACTTGTCTTGGAGGCTTTTTGTGTTTGTGCAGGAACAACAGGCTGAAACAGGCGCTCGCCAACTGTTTGGAGTCTGTTGCGGCCAGAATGTTGGCCGACTCTCATCGTTCGGTGACATTATGTCATCGCAGAAGCTAGAATTTGTTTTCTTTGCAACACTCAATATACAAGCCAGAATTAATGCATCGACAAAGACACATTTATTGTAGAATATCAACAGTAACCGTCACTAAACTCACACAAACACATGTATATGCTTCAACCTCTGTCTTAGAACTATGTTAATGGTCACATAGAATGGACTTTTTGAACCAAAAATTAAGATTACTGATGTCTATTTAGATACATTAAATAATATTTATGGTCAAAAACCTCATAGTCTCTTCAGATTAAGACAGATTATTGCTGCTCTCTGCCAGCCTCTGAACAGGCACTCTGTTCCTGAGCTAATGCCCGCCCCCCAGAACACTGAGTCTCTTGTGATTGGCCAGCTACCAGCTGACTGACTGCTCCGCGGGGCTTCTTCTTCTTCTTCTTCTACAGATTGAATGTTCACGCCCATGACCGAGAGTAGCTGTTGGAGGAGGGTTCGTTGCACGGCAAATGTGCTAGTTGTGTAACTAAACTCGACTTTTCAAAACCGCTTGCTCGAGTTCAGGTAAACAGAGAAGCCCTTCTTTCTCAGAAGTGGCTGAAGTGTTTATTGTGGGATACGGGAAGGACACGGGGACACACCAAAAAACATCAGAAATTTGATTTCCCAGTGAATGTCCTCTTTAAACCACATTGTCCCTAATAAATAAATGAATAAAATACATTTTAAAAAAAGATATCTCTAATGTAAGAGTCAACGCATGTATTTCTAGTTAACATCAGAGTTTTAATGTAGAACTGCAGTAACATGGAAATCTAATTAAAGGGTAACTAAACCCCGTCTTCTGAGGCTAACTTCCCCTTCAATCATTTATAAAAGGGGAGGAGTCTGGGACAACGAGCGTACACGCCGCAAAGTGATGCAAGCTTAGAATGAAAAAGGCAGTGGCAAAATTTGAATGCAGTAGATGGTGTTTGCCCAAAGAGCGGCAGTAGATACATTGATGTATAATTCGAATCAAGATTTGTACCTGGATCAGCAAATAACATTACTAGATACCTGTATAAACTGGAAAGGTGAAAAGGTGGTTTTTGGATTTAGTTCCTCTTTAATTGTAAGGTACAATGCATTAAAACAACACATACATGTGAGAACACTATAACGCAGTGCATTTGTGCTGCAAATCACGTTTTATTGTGGCAAACAGAGAAACATGGTGAACGCAAATCGAATTTTTCAAAGTTTACGACAAAAACATTTTTCTTTTCCGGCTTTAAATGACTTTTTAATGGACTTTAATTAACCCTGCACCTCCTCTCACCTCAATCATATTGTTACTTGTCAGTCACAGCGGGGCAGCTGTTTTCAGAGGAGAAGCCGTGAAAACTCCACTGTAAACTGCCAACTCAGCACTAAACATCACACACACACACACACACACACAGTCACAGAGCAGCTGGTGATCATGGTGCAGAATTTAGCTGCGACTGAACCAGAGACAGGCCACACAGTTGGTGTAGTGGTTAGCACTCTTGCCTTTGCAGCAAAAAGGGCTTTTCACTACATGGAGTTTGCAAGTTCTCCTCGTATGTGTTTTTAAATCTATTCTTAAAAACTCAATTCTTTTCATTGGCTTTTGACGCTGTTTAAGTGACTTTATTTGTTTTTGTTGTGTTTTACTATAAGGCTGTTACTTTTACCCATGTGTTAGGTATTTTATTGTATTTTAGTTGTGTATGTTATTGCCTCATGTGCGTTTTTATGTCTGTTATTTATTATTCTGTACAGCTTGTTTTAAAGTGCTTTACAAATAGGATTAGATTGAGGTATTTACTTTTTATTGGATTTCTTTCTTTTAAAAAAAAAAACAAACAAGTACTAATATTTGTCCTTTGATTGTATACTTTCTTCACCAAAGTTACACAGATATAGTACAGTACAGATGAGTCTTGTATACAAGTATTTTCAGTAATTAAATATACATTTCATTACATTATATAAATATATTAATTATGTTATTTATATTGTAATATAAAATTATTATATTAGCATCAACTCTATTATTTCCAAAAAAATATGTGTGACCTGCAGTAAATTGTTGAAAGACTCTCCAACAAGTTACATTTTTGTTAAATTGTTTACTCTTGATCTTTATTGAAATAAAGAAATGTATAAAAAAAATTCCGAGAACTTCCATACCAATTTTTACCAATTTTTTTTTTTTTTATATAGCCCCAGCATATTTCTAATTTTAGTTTCTTTCTTTGTTGATTATAATCTGGATCACACCATTTACTTCTCTGGAGGGGGCCATCCTGATCTCTTTCATAAAGTAAGTTCTAGGTTAGATTGCAGTATTTTTGTTAGCGCATGTGAGTTACTTACCGTTGCCAGTTCATCAAACTTTCCAAAGAGTTCGTTGAGCAGTTTGACCAGTTCCTGAGCTGTGCACTGAGAGGCCAAGCTGGTGAAGCCCACGATGTCTGCGAACAGGATGCTGTCGGGGGGGGGGGGGAAGATAAAGAGAGTTAAGCTCAGCTCATCATCTTGACAGCTGGATTCTCTTTTCCTCACATTTCTCCAGGAAGTAAACACTCTTTTCAATTCCCTGTTCAATAAAACAACAAATGCGTGGAAACAGACAGTGGAGTGGATGTTGGCTGCACTGAGCTCTCTGACACACAAACGCCACAGGTACGTTTGCTAATGAAGATCAAAAGCAAAGCAAGCAGCCAGTGCCATAATTCAATCTCTGATAAGTAAACAGTATCTTTTACACCAACCACTAAATCCATTACAGAGCTAAATTGCCTGCTGCTGGCTAGCTGCTGTAGCAGAGTTGATGAAGGTGTTGAAAGCTACTTAGCCCCTCATTGCTTTGCTGAGAGGCAGGCCAGCTGGCAGCAAAACAAGGTGTTATAGATCTTATTGACTCAGTCAAAAATAAAAAAAAAATTACTCTTCCCCGGGAAGTGAAGGCATGCGAGCTCCGGTGGTTCTGAGCCGAGCAGCAGAATATTCTTTCAAATTGTTTGACACAAGTGCCAATACGATAGCCTGATTCATCTCATTTAACAAAAAACAAATCTCTGTATTTTCCAGACTGATGCTTTTGTCTGACGATCAATAACCATTAAAAATACAAAACACATCAAGTTTGTTTCAGCAGACTGAATTCACTCGACTCTTTCAGAGAGAGCAAGACAATAGAATACAACAGAATAGAACTTTATTGTCAACCGAGGTGGAAATCTGCTTTTGGCTCCACTGCTGCTGACTGGTTCTGCACACGTGAACATCCTTTTTACGACACCGCTGTATCTATTCCACATATGTGCGAGACTTTACGTCAAAAGTTTAGAGACTTGTTCCGCTTTTGCTCTTTTTTTTCCTGCTCTCTATAGCGTATCGTTTCATTTATTCATCGAGCACAGGTTGTCAATACGGCTGAACAATATCCTGCCTCAAATAAGATGCCCAAATGGAGCGAATTAAGACACACAGATTCCAATTTTAAAAATATAATGGGAGACCTTGACCATGCTATTATTTTCCCTACCATCTGCTTGCAAAAATAATCATCCACAGCACACTAAAATGATGAATGTCAAATCAGTATTTAGTAAGCATAGCAGCAGGACACGCCTCATACACGTTGGACGTACACATGGACTTAATGCTTCTCTTCTCTTTGTCCTCTATGTCGAGAATAAAGAGAGAAATCCTGCACTTTTTACTTTTCACAGACATTTTGTTCTCTTCGGTTAGACTGGCACCGTGATGTATCCCAATATGATTGTCTTGCAATATATTGATCATCACAGAATTGTCGACAGAGTCGTGATTGCCATCACTAATATAGAATAGAAACGTCTCTATTTTAGCACTAAAACGGGCATTTTATTTATTTAAATAGACGTTCACTGGTTGTTTGCCATAAAGTATTCGTTTTAGGAATGCGTGGTAGGAAAAAAAAACACATTTCATGAGTGGGGTCATTTATTCACTGATAAATCCAGCCTCATGAACAGAGAAGACTACAGCTTTCTGCAGTGACCCTGCTGTCTTGTCCAATCAAGGCCATAAAATATCTTCCTCTGACCTCTGGTATCAACAAGCCATTTTTGTCCAGAGAGCTTCGCCTCACTGGATGTTTTCTTTATTTCCAGACCATTCTCTATAAACCCCAAAAATAGTTGTGTGTGAAAATTCCACTTGACCCGCACTTTCTAAAATACTGCCACACTCAAAGTCTCCTAAATCAAACTCCTGTTCATTCTGATGCTCAATCTGAACTTCATCAGGTCATCCTGAATACTGTCTACATGCCTAAATGTGCTGAGCTGCTGCTGTGTGATTGGCCGATTAGATATCTGAATTAACAAACAGTTGAACATGTTTACCTAATAAAATGGCCAATGAATAAAACAATCTAAAGCCGGCAACATGAGCAGAGCTTAAGAAAACAGGATGCTTGTGAGCCAACAATGAGCACCAGCCTCCAGCACTTTACAGTTTAAGTGTTGAGTGTTGATCCTCATTGCAAGGAGAAGCCCTTCCTCTGCATCGTGACCAAGTTGCTGTGCCTCTTTTTGGCAGCACAGTGGAGTTGCTCAGGAGCCTGATGTATGCAAAGCTGGGATCACGACTGCCGTTCAACAGAAGGGCTCTGTTGTGTGATCTGTCTTTGAACGCCACTGCGCTGCAGGTCGTGCTGATGTGTGGTGGGTGAGGAGGTGGAGGAGGAGGGGAAGGCAAAGAGGAGGACAGAGGGGGGAGAGGACGGCAGAGTGGTGGCAGAGCCAAAGAGGTGTCTGATCAAACGTTCAATGTCCAGCATCAAAGTGAGGGGAGCAGACTGGGGAGATGTCACGCCCCTGCCTGGCAACATGAGTTTTTAATGTCTACACCCCCATGTGTTTAAAGCTACAGTACTTAAATTGTTTCCTAAACATTTTTTATCTTATTTGTTGGAATTCAGTGTCTATAGCGATTGCAAAACTGCCCTAAACACGAACAATCTTAATCTTAATTATCAACCTGTTTGATTTGCTGGTGTTCCAGTCACTCGGCGATCTGTCTACCCGCAGAGGTCATTATGATTCTTCTTTTTTACAGGTGACTCAGGTCTTATTCACATGGAAACAGAACTTTTCCAAGAAAGTGCATTTCCATCAGAGACCAAAGACCAAAACACACAGGAAAAAGCTACTTTATCAAAACTGCCCGTCTCTGTGTGGACTGGACCTCAGACATGTTGTAGTCGTGATCGACAAAGCTGTGTTTGAGGGCAGAGCTTTGAAGAGAGAGCAGACATGAGGGGGAAGGATCAGCTGCATCGGTTGCCAACTGTTTTTTTTTACTTATGATGTGGACGTGAAGAGGGTTTCAACAAATAATAAAACACAGTGTGTCAGAAACAAACTACAGACTCTAATCTGCCTCTGTTTGGTCTTCGTGAAGAGAATCGGTGTGGCATGGTTTGTTTTCTTGCGTCCTTCGTTGGAAAACAGCCTGTGTCAACCAAAACTATCAGACCTGACGGAGGGAGTGTTTGTGTGCATACAACAGCAGTGCAGGGGCGGGTGGGGGCAACAAGCATTTATCCAGTCAAAGTGATGAACAGTGCAGTAAAAGTCACTTGTGAAACTTTTGTTGCCCCTTCTTTTGTGTTTCCAGTCAAACTCCAGTCTGTCTCCTCTAACCTGTCTCACTTTATAAGCTGTTGCCCCCCACTGCCTTGGCATTAAAAAAAAGTAACTTCCTGTGCGTAAAATGGTGATGTCACCGGGCGACAGAGATGGTTTGAATGTAAGAGATATTGGTTTATATTTTAAAGTTACATGTGCATGTGTGTATTTTTAGCAGTATGTCCCTGAAGACGAGTAGGAACAGGCTCCCTGGATGGTGGTGGTGTTGTTGGTGGTGCAGCAACAGCAGCAGCAGCGGCAGCAGCATGATGTTTGGCTGATTGCCAGTGCAGCAGAGAGACTGGAGCAGAGGAGGTGATGTCCCCGAGCCGTGGGTGAGAGTGGGAGCTCATCAGACAGAGAGACAGACAGACAGACAGAGAGAGAGAGGAGTGGATTGTCTCTTGACAGGAGTGCTGTTGACATGCTTCCTCACCCTCCACTCCCACACTCAGCAGCACTGACACAGCTCTCACTTTCTCTTTACTGCCTCGTTAGAGTGAAATCAGCTCAAAGTCAGGCTAGGTTCTCACGCTCCCCGAATGTTTCCCTCATTACCAGTGCAGGAGAAGTGGATCCTGAATAGGCAGATGACTTATTATACTTCATCTATTCATTTAATGTAATTATTGTTGCTGTTTTTTTTTTATTTTGAATATAACCGTATGCATAATTGCATAAGTCAGAAACTCCAAGTAGGATATCCAGCCACTGCATATCTCCAGTTTCCATAGTTCGCAGTGACCCCCCCCCCCCCAATTGTCTGGAATCTTCGACCTCCCTGTCCATTGGCAGCAACTCTAACCAAATGACTGCTAAACAACAAAGACAACAACAAAAAAATTAATATTCAACTTACAACAACATAAAACCAAGAAAAACCGATTGTGAGTGTTTTTCAGTTGCTCGTTTAGGTAAATCAACCGACAATTATCTTCATAATCAATCTATGTTGCCGATTATTGTTCGATCGTCAGCCCAGAAATCCTAACAAGAGTTTGATTCACAAAGAAGTCACAAGACAATTTATCTGCATCGTTAATCGCTGCGTAAGAGAATCAAGAGTTTCAAAATAGGACTCGGGCACCTGGAGCTAGACAGCAGTGGTATTGTTTGAGTGTCACCAAATTATCATGTCAAAATCATTAATGTGTCTTTAATACTGACATGTAAAGTTGCAATGGGGTTGAAAATTCCCAGTAAATTTCCAGAAACTTTCCAAGAGAACTTTAGTTTGGAAATTCTGGAAATATTCCAAATTGGAAACTTTTTTGGAAAATTATGGGAATTAAGTGGAAATGTTGGATGTTTAAAAAAAATATATATATATATACAAATGTAAGCATTTTGTGTTGTCATACGCAGGCATGCATTAGTATATACTGTATATATACATGTATATATGCGTGGAGTTACTTTGTGTGAACTTGTGTAAAAGTTGCACACTACAACTTGAATTCTAAATTATAGCATTAAACTAGCACAATTTAATGCTATAGCAATATAATAATCGGAAAAATCTGCGACAAAAAAATTACATTTTACATTTCACCTTGGCCTCAGAGAAATCAGAAATCATTTAATCACATTCTGATGATGTTGCCTTTAAACATGATTGACTCATGTTCAGAAAGCTAATTTTTCACTATTATTTCTCAGTTTTTGAATGTGAGGAAATGATGATGAAAAGATGGCAAACACATTAGCAGCCCATTATTGTGCCTGGTGGCTCAGTCCCAGTGTGCTTTGGAGACGCACCAAAGTTATTCCAATTTGTGGATTTGCTGCTGAGCCTTTTAATAAGTCAGCATTCTCACTGCCTTAATATCCGAAAACTGAATAATGTGGGAGTCAACACAATTGTGACGCAGATACAAAAAAATCTGCCTCCAGATCAAAAACACCACAATTGGTATTTGAGGCAGAAGAGGTGAGTTTTTAAATAAACTGAAATAAAAAAAATTCTGGTTGTAGCAATAGTGCCGCATCTCTTTTCCTCTTCTTAACCTTTACATAGTTTGATTGCATCGGCATCGTGAACTGCTAATCTTAATTGTTCCCCTTCTATTCTTGACCTTGACGTCACAGCAGGTGACACCTGGATCAAAACACTGTGGCCCCTCTGCACGTCCACTGTGGTCCACAGTTGTCATGACACCCCCGTACCTGACATTGTCATGACGTTGGATGTAGATCTTGTGAAAGATCCTCTCAGGCGGCTTCAGAAAGTCCTCCTTCATCTCCATGGCAACATTCCTCGGCAGTAGACTCATTAGCAGACGCTCCTGAGGAGGTGGGGGGGGGGACGGGGTTTAAACAGAGGAGACAGCAGCATTAGAAGTTTATTCTGGGAGGACATGGACATGAACGTGCGTACAGCGTGATTTTAATCCTGCAGCCACGAGGAAACAGATATACAAGCCCAAACACAGGTTTTTCAGAATGTGGAGCAAAGGAACGAGACACCGCTCAAGCTCTCAAAAACGTACTTAATGAACTATTTTAAAGAACAGTATATGAGAAATGTTTTGTATTTAGCCACACAAAATGTCTTATGTCCGCACAGATGAAACATGACTGGTTTCACTTCAAACAAAGGAAAAGCCAGTAAATTCACAATGCTAGTAGCACTTTGACACTGCGGTTTCCAGATTATTTAAGTCCATGCTTCTCAAACTGTAGTACTTGGAGGAAAGAAATACTGTTCCACTGTATATACCAGGGTATGTGATCGGAGTGGAAATTAAATAATAATAACTAGAGCCACCTTATCTCTCGCTCCATCTTAATCTACTCTCACTATACCCGTGTCTGAAGTATATGTGAGGAAGAGGAGGATGATGAGAGAGCAGATTATCTTACTGGGAATAAATCTGCCTCCTGTGAAAAGTCCATAGTTGACTTTGCTTGACTTTATTTTAACATTAGTGATCATGGTTTTACTTTGAGAGCTGAGTATTTTCTCAGTTGAAATAGTATCAGTATATACCAACTAAGTTATGGTTAATTAAGGGAAAGATTCCATTATGATATGATCAGGATAAGCCGGATTGTGCTGTGCTGCATTGTGAGCCGTATGATTCTTGAAAACAGTGCTGGAAATTATCCTTTTATTTGTTCTAAAAATATTTGTTAAGTGAATTCAAATTAATGAGCGCGTTCTGTTCGCGCGGGCCTTAAAGTAGCAGCCTCGTCGATGAGCATTTTCAGCAGCACACGAGTGCTCTGGAAACTCCAGCAGGATGTCAAATGGTCTGTGAATGCACAATGAATCATCAGGCGGCTCTGCTGAATAACTGCTGAGAGGCAGGCTTCTAAAAGCTGCCGGGGCTCTCCTGCTTCTCCTCACACTGTACAACCATTCACACAACTGCGCTCCTCATCTGCCAATATCAGGCTGCCAGCACGCACACACACACTGATGGGAGAGATGTGTGTCGCTGTGTGTGTGTGTGTGTGCTTGTATTTATTGCTACTTTAGGAATTTTGCTGGCATAAACACTGACCTGGTCAGGACTAGAAGTCCTCATGGAGACAAAACATGGTCCTAATGAGACAAAACCTCATTTCTGAGGACCTGGTTCAGTTTGGTGCTAAGATTTGAATTGTGGTTAGGTTAAAGTTAGGGTTAGGCATGAACTGGTTATGGTTAAGGTTAGGTTGAGCTATACGGATCTGTGTGCGTGTGTGTGTGCGTTTGTACTTGTCTGTAGTAGGCTGTGAAGACAAAATCTGATTGGAAACTATCTCTGTGAGGACATTTTGGCTGGTCCTCGCAACTTTAAAGGGCTTTTTGAGGCACAACTGGCCGGAGCCAAAAGCAAACTAAGGAAACTGGCAGAGGCGCCCTGAATAGTTTGAATAGTTTAACTAAAAAAAACAAACTTGGTTTTAAAACACAGGATATGTGCAGAGTGCAGGGGACTCAATAAAATTCATTCATTTATAAATCTAAAATTTGTTTATCTTAAGCCCATGGTTCTCAAACTGTGGTGGGTGTACCACCAATGGTACGCAAGCTTCTGCTGGTGTTACTTGGAGGAAAATCAGAAATACTGTTCTACTGTATAAACCAGTGTATGTGATCGGAGTAGAGATGAGGAAGAAGTGCGTAGAAAATGAAACAAATAAAACTAATAATAATAAATTAAAATAATAATAATAATTAGAGTCACCTTATATCTCGCTCCATCTTAATCTAATTTCACTATACCAGTGTCAGAAGTATATGTGAGGAAGAGGAGGATGATGAGAGAGCAGATTATCTTATTGGGAATAAATCTGCCTCCTGTGTCAGTTGCTGACTTTGCTTTTTTTTTTGCAGTTTACACCACTGTAGCTTAACGTTGGTGATAATGGTGTTACTTTGAGAGTTCAATATTTTCTCAGGTGGTACTTAAAGGTGGCATTAAAAGTTTGAGAACCACTGCCTTAAGTTATTTGGTTTTATTTTGTAGTCGAAGACTGCAAATTTATTGCACATTTGCTCCAGGTTTTAAAGATCAAAGCCATTAAAGTTGTTTACTAGTTTGCAGCGAATGCAATGTCTTCTGTTTTATTGTTGTTTTAGAATTCAAGTCTAATATGACCATATTTAGTGCTTCACTTTGAATATGAAATTACAAATAAAACTCGGCCATTGTTGTGATTTCACTGTCCTGTAATGTTAAAAAGGAATGAGTGATACTGGTTTGGCATAAATAACACAAATATAATTATATAAGCAATTTATGGTGTTACATTTGTATCAATAATAGTCACAGTGGTGGTGGTGGTGGTGGTGGGGGGGTGCAAATCCAATTCAGCTTTGGGCCCCATAAAGGCTTGGGCCGGCCCTGATCATGTGTTTTAGGGTTAGGGTTAGGCATTTAGTTGTGGTGGTTAAAGTTCAGGGAAATGCTTGACCATTACTGTCTTTGTGTGTGTTCTTGTATTTGTTACAGAGTGAGGACCAAGAATTGTATAAACTCTACAGAGTGACATTTTGTCTGGTCCTCACTTCTTTAAAGGTCTTTTTCAGGGTTAGGGTAGGGGGCTAGAATGTATTATATCTATGGCCGTCACTTTGATAGAAGCACAAACGTGCGTGCGTGCGTGCGTGTGTGTGTGTGTGTGCGTGTGTGTGTGTGTCGTGCAGAAATCATCATGACCGGAGTGTGAAGGTGTGGTTGTTGTGTTACTCAGATGCTTCCTTCTTCCATCTCCTCCCTGCACGTGTTACATAATCGCACATTAATGATTCCCACTGCTCTGCTCTGTCCCAGGCTCAGCTCACTCTGTTTCACTGTGGTTCTCCTCACACTGGTTTTATTATCACTGGCTCATTTTCTCCCACATCGACACACACACACGCATATTCCACACCCTCCATTTTAACAAGAAAACACTAAACAATAACTTGTTGCATCTTCGCGATGGTTTGGAGGAACGGAACAAAGAGAGTGAAGTCATCTGCATCATGACATGTAATCCAACTCTTTTTGTGGACATAATCTTCCCTGCATATTGTCGATTGTCATGGAATATTTTCTGGAGATTATTGTTAAAATAACCATATGACTTATTAATGTATATCGTGATTAAAAAAAAAGATTTCTGTTTGTGTGTTTAGAACCTGATCTCTGTATCTTAGTAATATTTTGTTGTGATAATTATCACTATCAACTAATTGAAACCTTTTTTGATCATAACAATGGGCACACTATTGTACAACGGCTAGCATAGTTGTCTCACAGCAAGAAGGTCACCGGTTTGGGTCCCTGTTTGACTAAAGGTCTTTTTCTATTTCTTCCCACCGTCCAAAAACATTCAAATTGGGGTTATTTGGACACTCTAACTTGCCCATAAGTGTGAATGTGAGAGTGAATGGTTGGTTGGTGACCTGTCCAGGGTGAACCCATGCCTTTTGCACTTATGTCAGCTGGGATTAGCCTCAGTTTATCCGTGACCCTCTCATGGAAGATTAAGTGACAGAAAATGGTTGGATGGGTGATCATAACAACATTTATGCCATATTGCTCAGCTTTACTTGGACGACACATCCTCCTGGCTCCTGTGTTTAAATGGTGACGTTCTGTGAGCTATAAAACGTTACAATTTTATAGTTCGCAGAACTACAGTTTCAGTCCTAAGAAAAGGGACGGGCATTTCAAGCAGAAAATGCTATTCAAGTATTCAAAATATAATCCTGATGAATATTCCACAAGCATTTTGGTTTGAAATGTCCATATTCTAAGTTCCAGCACAACTACTCCATAAATATGGGCCATACTCCTCTAGTGGGCTGTGAAAGGTCATTAATAAATATTTTTCAATTAGGTTTTAAATTGCTGTAAAATAAATCTGAGAGATTTTAAGAAATAATAAGGAATGAAACAAAGCCGTGGCACCTAAATTATGCGTTGCTTCTTCATGGTAATGTTGGGTTAAATATCGTGACATTTTATGTATAAGTACCAAGTGTCAGCCGGGCAGCATACAGGCCTAACATCTCACTATTTGCACTCAATGTTAATTTGTTAATTTTAATGTGTAATTTGTTTTTGACGTTTATGGATAAATATGCACTTTGACAGTGAGCACTTTGTTGAGGACTGTTTTTGTATCCACATGTTCACATGAAAACAATAATATACAGCAGATGTGGGAATCATTGTCTGATCAACACTCAATCATAGGCTTGAGTGTTGATCAGAGTCGTCATTTATAGTTTGGGTGTGGACCTCAGACGATTTGCAGATTTATGTTTGGGAATGGCTGCTCTAGCACATGAAAGCAAGTGAAAGTCATGCAGGGTTCACAGCTAAGAGGAGCAGCTATCGTGATGCATTCAAAGGCCCTGGTAAATTTCACTACTTCTGCAGGGTATACCATGTGTTGGGCTTAGAGGAGCATCTCTAAGATGTAGGGCTGCAACAATTCCTCGAGTAACTCGAGTAACTCGATTACAAAAAATGATCGAGGAATTTCTTCTGCCTTGAAGCCTTGTTTAAATTTAAATTTAAAGCTCACGTTTTGCACGGATTCTTTTTAGTGTGATACAACGTGCTTACGTCACAGGCCATGCGTCCCCTACAAAGCGGAAGAAGACGGAGCGAGCTTTGGGTAACGTGTGTGGAGAGTTTAGCGGTACGGAATGGCAGACCGAAAACAGTGAATACAGCGAAATGAGCAAACGCAGCAAAGCGAAAGTAATAGGAGGAATAGGATAAAAGTATGTTTTATCCGATTACTCGATGAATCGATGGTATATTCGATAGACTACTCGATTACTAAAATATTCGATAGCCGCAGCCCTACTAAGATGCATTCAAGAAACCTCTTAAATGTCATCACTTCTGCAAACACACTTGCAGTCCACTTACCCGATGCTTGCTGCTGCTGCCACCTTGTGATAACAGATTAAATTAGGTTGTCATTGGAAGAGAGATTTCTTTAAAATTAATGCAATCATTGATGTAACATTTTTCAGTTTGACCTTTTTACAGCTCACATTTTACAGTTTGATCGACTTTTTATAATCAAACAAATAATCAAATATTCATCCCTACACTGTATTATACAGATTAATGTGCAAATAAAATGGACCTTGTGATTGTTTTGTTTATTATGGCTGCCTGTTCTCTTATTCACTCTATGTAAATGCCAAAATATTTAGTTTCAGTATTAGGAAGAGAGGCTTGGTTTTGTTAGTGTCCCTATATCCCACAAGTGGAGAAAAGACCACGCACTGGCCTGTGCGTTCTGAGATTGTTATTGAACTGCGGAGTCAATTTCCCACCCTGACACAAAGAGCAGAGCCTATACATGTTTGGCAATCAATACAACATCATGGATCCAAAGCCCAGAGCAAAAAAACTAAAGCAAACAATTGAGTGATAACCAGCGACCTGTTTGATGAGTGAAAGTCAAATTGGAGACTTTTGCAGCTGCAGCAGCAGTCGCAGGTTTGCTTGCAGGCTGTGTTGGCTGCCTGGTGTCAGATCTGAATCGGGGGTCCGTGTGTGTGTGTGTTTCTCTCACCCAGATAAACTGTGACCTTTACTGGAGTGGGGAGGCCATGAAAGCAATCTGCTTGTGTAATTACCTGTCAGAAGGGAGCCTGTTACTGCTGAGGAAAACACAGCATATCACCATCTAATCTACAAAGCACAGGTCCAAAGTGTGTGCATGTGCGCTCAGCAGCAAAGGTGAGACAGTAGACGACGGTATACATGGCCTAATTAATTACACAACGGGTGTAGGTGGGTTTCACGACGAGGGTGTGGTGCATAACGACGAGTGTTTCTGTGTGTTAAAAACTGCCTGAGTTAAAGGGCTCTGTGTGCTGTAGGTGTGCGCAAAGGGGGTGGAACGTGTGGCGTCGGTGCATGTGCCACAGTAATTGTTCTTTCCTTAAATAGCTGCTGTCATAGTTACTCTGTGCCTGTGGGCAGGTTGTTGGAATACACTGGCTCCTGAAACCTTCAAAAAAGAAAAAAAATACAAACTTCTCAAGAGACTGAAGATTTTCATGAGCACAGGAAGTGTGTGGACGCAGATCATCATTTTACACACCCCTGTGTGTGTGTTACCTATTATTCCTCATGTTGTATGGACAATCAATCAAGTCCCCATTATGTAAATTACCACAATTTAAGGTGAAGACATGTTTTAAAGTTAGATTTAGGTATGGGTTAGGTTAAGGTTAGTGTTAGGGCACTAGTAATTATAGTTAAGTCAGAGTAAGTCTCCTGCAAATTAATGTAAATCATGCAATGTCCTCTGAAGTCATGGAAACCAGTGTGTGTGTATTTGTGCACTTGTATTTATATCTTTATGAGGTCCAAAAAAAACCTACGTATCTTTGTGGGGACATTTTGTCTGGGCTCCACAACTTTGAAGGGCTTTTTCAGGATTACGACCTGGTTTTAGGGTTAGGGTTATAATTGGATTTAGTTTAGGGTAAAGGTTAAGGTTAGGGTTAGTGTATGCCGTGTCCTCACTAAGATATAAGAACAAGTTTGTGTGTGCGTACTGTGAGTGTAGATTTTGTTTCAAACCAATCAGTTTAAATTTTCTCACAAGGGATTTTTGAGGGTTAATAGTCGATAAGGGTAAGACTAAGGGTTAGGGTTAGTTGTGATGATTAAGGTTAGCGTAGACAGCTAGTGAGTGTGTGTGCACTTCTATTCATTACATCTTTAAGACATTTTCTGTCATAAACACTGATGTTGTCAGGACCAGTAGTCCTCATGGAGACCAAAACCTGGTCCTAATGAGATAGAACCTATTTTCTGAAGAACTTGTTTTGGCCCTAATATATGAAATGTGATTAGTTATTAACTGTTTATGGCTAAGGTGAGGGATAACTGCATATACCTGTCGTGTGTGTGAGACAGGTATTACTCAGGTTGTGGGGACCTGAATTTAAATCTAAATCTAAATCACATTATGGGGACTAGTCTTTCTTATGGGGACCATAAGCAAGTCCCCATAACTTTTTAAATTGCATGGTTAGGATGAGGTTAGGATTAGGGTTAAGCCAGTACTAGTTAAGGTTTGAGTAAGTCTCCAGAAAAATAATCTAAGTCAATGCAATGTCCTCTGAAGTCAAGTAAACCAGGCTGTGTGTGCGCGTGTGTGTGTGTGTACATTCACACCTCACCTGTTTCTCATTCTCGTCCTCGAGCCTGAGCCTCTCCTCGATGCAGTTGCGGGCTTGCAGGAAGACTTTCCTCTGGGCACGCTCGGTGATAATCCTCACAAACACCCCCGACAAGTTGACACTGGTGAACAGCACAACATTGGCCACCAGCTGCACACAAACAAGAATAGACATGCCAAACAGAGCCGCCAAACAGCCACATATAACTGCATATTACAGGTCAGCTGGTAATGGGTTTTTAAAGGCTGATAGATTAATAGTTTGAAACATGAAATGTAACAATATACCAAGAAAATGACAATAAATTTGATTTTTGTCTTCCATAGATCTTCAATGACCTTATGACTAGCTAATTCATGGAGCAGACTGAATAAACAACATTATCAAGATTCCCTGAATTCTTCAGCAGCAACTGTCGGGCTGGAGGATAGGACCAAAATTATTATCATGATAATGAAGTTTCAAATCAGGCGCTATAGATATTTATAGTGATAAAACATCATCAGATAATTAAAGAGTAAAGTGTTTTCCTAAGGGAAAGTGCAAGAAAACTTAATTAATTGAGGTTTTATTATAAAGAAATCATCAAAAAACATTCTGAGGCAAAACATTTTATAGCAAATTTGTGTTGGGCCGCAAAGTGTGTTTTTAAGCACACAGCTTAAAAATCATATCGATATATACTGAACCCATTATATTGAAGAAAATGATTGGAAAATTAATATTGGAATGTACAAGGTTCATTGAATGCACCTCTAAGCTCAGCGCACTGTGGGCTCTGCATTACTCTCACTAGCTTTCATACACTGGGTGTTTTATGGATACAGAAGCATTCTACATTGTTCAATTCATAGTCTTTAAACTTTCATTATATTAATATATAATGAAAGTTGTATCATTGTATTAATCAATGGGAGAAAACCACATATAGATACAGCTTAAGCTGCTTTTTTTAGTAGCTTGGAAAAAGGTCGTACTGGAGCCATTTACTCTCTTAAAATATCGTCCACTACTAATAGTGTAAGGTGCAATGTGAGCCTAAAGAAACATTCATGTCCATATGTGAGTTTGTCATTAACCCTGCCAAGGTTAGATGCTGTAATCCCTGATTAACCCATAGAATTGTTTGATTTGTATTGATTTGAAGAAGCTTTTATTGCAATATACTGCAAGAATGATATTTACAAGATTCACTGAATGCACCTCTATGCTCAACATGCTATGGACTCCACATTACAGTCATGTGCTGGATCTGTCATGGATACAGCAGTTAACAGTGTTTTTGTTTAGGTCTTTAAACATTTGCTTTTGTTATTTAGGGAAAAATTTACATATACAAGCAGCTTTTATTATTTATAAGCTTGTTTAAACATCATATCAGAGCCAGTTAACTGCCTCAATGTGTTGATCATAGAAGTACTGTACATTCAACGGACCACGAGCAGGGCAATAACTATATTACAATACACAGTATATTACTTTTTTGAGTATTATTTTCTATATATAACTTAAGTAAAATATCTCATCAGCACCAGTTAACTGCCTATACTACAAATACTGTAATCATACATTCATGACCGAGATTGGACTTCTTTATCCTTGATTAAGCCATACAAGGGATTGAATGTAGTATGTGTGTGTTGACAATGAAGAAAAACATATTGCCATATTCAGCAGGAGTAATGAAATTTACGAGGCTCACCGAAAGCACCTCTATGTTCAACACACCTGATGCCCCACATTACTCTCACTAGCTCTCATGCACTGGCTCGCTCATGGATACAGCAGTGGTCTACATGGTGTCATGTGTTTTTGTGATTAATCAGCGGGAGAAAATCACATATACAAAAATATGCTTTTTTTAAAAAAAAAAAAAAAAATTAACTTAAAATACCATCTATCACCAATAGTATAAGGTGCAGCATAAGCCTAAAGAAAAACACTCTTGTCCATATATATGCGTTTGTGGAAGCAAATATACATCTTGACAAGATTAGACTTTGCAATCCTCAATTAATCCATAAAATGGATTGAGTGGCAGACATCACAGTTAGCTGATGGATTACAACATGAATGGTGGATGACGTAGGTGGTTGGAACTTCAACAACAAAAGTCACACAGTGAAATGGTCTGTAGGACAAAGTGCCTTCTATTGATTAAAGATCAAAGAGTATTGATGCTGACGGACATTTCATTTAGAGGATGAACTCTGGAGCCACTCTGGGTCGTCAATTTGCAGAAGGACCAGAGGTGAAAGGTCAGAGAGACACAGACAGATGGATGACACTCTCTCTGTTCTGTTCTCCAGTTGAAAAACGCCAACAAAGACAAAACAGGTCTTTACTTTGGCTCATTCTGTCATTAATTCTCAGAAGACAGTGTGAGGAAAAACATGTTGTTAATTTGTCCTTTTTTCAGTCTTAATTGCTTATTTTTGTTTTACCCCAATACAGGACTCTGACAAATGGTTTATTGGTCAGTTGTTTGGTCCAAAAAAAAATTACAAAAAATATGTTAAAAAATGCGAGTGTTTCCCAAACCTTGAAGTGATGATGCTATGGAAAGTCAGATTTTGTCCACAAAATTTCTTTGTTACACGGAGCAAAGAAACCAGAAAATATTCACATTGAAGAAGCTGAAAACCCAGAGCTTGTTTTAATTATTCGGAAAAAACAAACTGATCAAATGCAGATCAGTGTTGTTCAGTAATTGGTTAATGAAGTTAAACAATTTTTGTACGTTTTGTTATCATGAAACAGTTATACTTTAGCAGATTAAGGTAAAAAAAAAAACAACCACAAAAAAATGGCATCAATTTTCGGCCACAGAAAGACCCATATTGGCGGACTGTATATATGGAGAACCAGGGTGAAAGGTAGAATGACCGTTATGTCCTAAAGGGATTAAAAATGAGGATGTTTTATAACTTTAAGGTAAAAAAAAATAAATAACGGCTCAAGATTGTACCTGCAGAGAGTGTGACTCTGAGCAGATGGATCAGTTTGAGCAGTGAAGGCGTGTGTAGGAATGCTCGGCGCTCGTTTCAGCACCTGTGGCTTGGACAGCTCCTCGCCTGCATCATTAACGGTGGCTCGTTTAAGTGCAACTTTGAGCTCGTTTCCAATTTTAAAAGCTCAACATCGCGCAGCTAAAAAACTTCAGCTTCTCTGGGAAAAGTCGGATGAGTGAAGGCGCGCAGCCTCTCGCCATCAGTTTACATGTGAATTCTTGTTTCACAGCTCAATGGAGAAGTTGCTCAACGGCTCCTCGGCTCTATGTGTTGATGTAAACACTAGCTGTTTGACAACATGATGGTTTAACTAGAGGAAATGTGGTGTTGGTTAACCTTACCGGTCTCCACAGCCTCTGCTTCCTACCCGTGACCGACATCGCGATGACAATGATGTGGGACGCGGCCAGCATGACCCCGAACAGCACTGCCATGAGCGTCCGCACCGGCAGCAGCACGTAAGCCACGAGGGTAACCAGCATGAGCTGCCACACGCCTTGCTCCGGGGCAGCGGCGCTCAGCGGCTCCGGCGTGCCGAGCGCCAGTGGGAACGGACAGCAGAGCAGAGCAAAGGTGAAGCTGAAGAGCAGCGCCAGCTTCGCGATCTGCTGCAGCTGCGTCACCTGCAGGTACTTGACGTTGGTGACGATGAAGAGCGACAGGAAGACCACGCAGTGCACCGGGTACGAGCCCTTGGACAAGGTGAGGCGCGGGCTGGACAGCAGCTCCACCAGTGACAGCGACGACGTGGCCACGATGAGCACGGCCAGCGCTTTGAGGGTGGCGGTCTGCTCCAGCTTCAGGTTGTAGCTCTGGAACAGAACCTCCAGCTCGTGGCTGTTGAACTCGTCCTCGCAGGCGATGGCGCCCAGAGGCGCAGCGGCCGGCCAGTGACCCTTCCTCCGCCGGGTCTTGACTCTTTCGAATGGCATCTCCTCCATGTTCCGGCCATTCATGAAGCGGGGATGGCGCACGAGCCCCTCAACTTTTCGGCTCCTCTCCACCGCTCGGGAACCGAACTGGCACCCTCTCCCGGCAGTGCATGCGTCCTGGATGCCCGAGTGAGGGAGCCTGGCACGGCACGGCTCGGCTCAGCGTTAGAGTGGGAGAGGGTGGCAGTGGAGGAGACAGCAGAGCAGCCACTCTGCTCTCTATCCACAGGTTGACGATTGTTGGTGTGTCGTCAGAAAAGTGGCCCGACCAATGTTGTGCAGCAGCACGCGCCTCTCTCTCTCTCTCTCTCTCTCTCTCTCTCTCTCTCTCGGACCACCCGCGGTGCTACAGAGCTGCCACTGATCCTTCGCTCCTACAGCACTGATCACGCTTGCGTATGTTGATAATCAAAACACAACGCACGCGCACATAAACAGAGGGCGAGAGTGTTGTGCGTTATCTGCACACGTGTGCACTCTCTGCATCCATGTGAGCCTTTAATACTGAAGTCTGTTCTCTTTTTTCTTTTTTCTTTTTTGATTAAATATTTCCAAAGAGACACTGTTGCCAATATAACAAAACAACTGAAGAGCAAAATATGAACCAAAAAAACATAATTAAAACAAAAACCAAGGTAATCTGCTGCCAAGACTATCAGCTGCAAAGTGAAAGATGCTACATGATGAAGTGGTTTCCAGGACATGTGACTTCTGGGCTCAGATTCTGACTTTTTAATCTATGAAGAAGGTTTTTCTGTTTGGCTTTTGTTTGACTATTATGTCATTTGGTTAAAGACCTTTTTGATATTTTTGTCTGTCAGCTCTTCAGACTCACTTTCCCTGAAATCTACATCAAAAACAATGGGATGTTGTGTTTTTCCTGTCATAAATAATTTTTATTTAAAATTTTACACAAGTTACACACTGTCAAAGTAAATATCTGCCATTTTGTAGGATTTTTCCTTTCTCCTCTTCTTTTGTTTTGATTTGTCAAGTATTTTCGGTTATATAGTTTATATTATATGAGGGCTGAAACAGTTAATCAGTTAGTCGATTTTTAATCAATAACTCAATTAATCGTCAAATATTTTTATAACTGATTATTTGATCCGAGTGTTTTTGTTAAAGAGTTATAAGAAATTTTCAGATTTTCCAGCTTCTTAAATTTGAATATTTTTCTGGTTTCTTTGTTCCATATTACAAAGAAATCATTAAAAACTGAATCATTTTGGTTTGTAGCCAAAAACAAGATTTCTGAGAAAATCATCATTTCCAGGTGTGAGAAACAATGATCAACATTTTTCAGTGTTTTCTGACATTTTATGGACAAAACAATTATTTGATTAATTGAGAAAATAATTAATTTACAATGAAAATAATAGTTAGTTGCAGCCCTTATATATATACACACACGATGGTTTACTTTGCTGTAAATATGCAAACGTCTCTGCTTATGAAAGTAATATAAATTTAGTTCTCAGTTAGTCAAAATTCAACATTCATAACTCAATATGGCTAAAATAAAAATTTCTGGACTCAAAATTTACCTAACCAAAATTGAAACAAAAATAAGAAATGAGATACTGTAGTCAGACCTTGGAAGTTGTTGCCTTTTATGTTTTAGTTCTGTTAGTTTATTCTGTTCTTCTCTAACATGCTTAAATTGTTCACTTGTTTATATTATTTGTTTATTGTCTGTTTATTTTTGGAAAAAGCTTTGAGTGGGCATCAAGACTGGAAAAGTGCTATAGACTGTAATAACAGACAGATTCACCATCAGAGTAGAAATGCTAAAAATAACAGGCTTCGGAATAGCTTCTCTAAAATGCACACATGCAGACGTCAGTGGAGCAGCTCATCAATGAGGAGGCATTGTGAAGCAGCACTGTGGTTTTCTGAATGCACACACTCACACACTTCCTGGTCAATATCCTCCATCATCCGACGTCTTTTAAATCAATAAGCTGCAGAGTCGAGATCACAGCAGCACTGAGGAGAAACACAATCTCAAAGTTCCTGCATTCTTACCACCTTTACTACTAAAGTGAACCTGGTGCGAGTGAATTTCTTTGTACTTTTATTGATCCTTATAGAAAAATTCAATTCCTCGATGCATCTAACCCCTCCTCAATGAGAAACTTTCCTAGAATTAGGGACAGTGGGAAGCCAATGAGCAATGGATAACATTTTTAATCAATATTGGAAGTTTTAGTCACTAATGTCACCATACAAAGTCAAAGTTCTCCCTAAACGACAACGTAACAGCCCTGATCAGAACTTGTAAGTGACTCTCCATGCATATAGTCAATGGATTTAATTTTTTGTTTCACCTTGTCAACCATTTTCTTTTCTTTTTTTTTTACAAAACAAAAAGCACAAAGAACCAGCAACACTGCACTTAACACATCTCTGGATTTTTTACTCTTTACATTGAGGCCAAGTCTTTTATGTTTGATTTGCACCGAATAATTCCGTATAGGGATAGGGAAGATAGGGAAGACGTATCAGAGATGTACTGTTTTTTTTTTTCCACTCACCGGAGCAGTGGCTAGAATTGTTGCCTCACAGCAAGAAGGTCCCCACCCTTCTTGGCCACAGTTTTAATAAAATAACATTTTTCTTTCATTCTACAGGTTAAAGTGTCAAGTATTTAGTGCGACCCACTACAGTCCAGTTATTAATGTCACTTGTAAAACCTGTGTTTTTCCGACTATTCGTTCATTCATTCATTCATTCATTTATTCATCATCTACCGCTTTTTCCTCCACATGAGGGTCACGGGGCTGCTGGTGCCAATCCCAGGTAGCATAGGGCGAAAGGCAGGGTCTACACCCTGGACAGGTCTCCAGTCCATCACAGGGACAACATATAGAGACAATCAACCATTTATTCATATGTCGAAAACCATCTGCTTTGAAAAAGGTCTATGTTTAGGTTCGGCATAGACATGCTGTATGAGTAAAACTCATTGTTTGCTAATAAATAAGAACAACTTCCTGTCAGATCATCTCAGAAACAAAGCTAGTGGTGACCTGAGACTTTTCCACAGTACTATATATAAATACACACACACAGCTCCATGTCTGTGTCTCTTGCAGTAGGTGACAGCTGCAGATTTTTTTGGACCATCCCTCCTTCCAGGATGCCTGACAGTCCTCCGTTGCCATAGCAACAGAGGCAGTAAGGCTAGCAGTTGTGACTGATAGGCTGCTGAGGTGTTTCCCAATCTGACACCCTGGCTCCCCCCTCTTCATCTTTTGTCTCCTCTCGTCTCTCTCTCTCTCTCTCTCTCTCTCTCTCTGACTCTGTCTTTCAGGTGCTGTGAGCTGATGAGTGCGGCTGATGTGTTTGTATCCGTCTGCGGCGAGGGTGGCGGTGACACAGCGCCCTGCTCCGCCAGCTCATTGTGCTCACTGACATTTCTCTAAATTGAGGCTCTGACATGAAGGACGGGGTGGTGCAGATGAAACGCTTCGGAGGTGACCCCACCTCAACAACCTGTCTGAAAAACAACACACAGAGGGTCTGGGCAGAAGTGGTGTGTCATAGGATGACGTGTGTGTGTGTGTGTGTGAGTGTGTGTTCACATATGTGTATCGTGAGTAAGTTCATAAATTTATAATAAACTTTGAAAATGTCAGAGCAAGTCTTGCACCGCCTCAAACCAAAGGACCCTGAGATGAAGCTTTGATTTGTTGGGTGCCCTGTTCACATAATCACAGCTGGGTGATTTCCTGGTCACGGACCCAGTGTGCATGCGTGTGTGCGTGTGTATGTGTGTGTGTGTGTGTGTGTGTGTGAGATAAGAGCCAGCTGGCAGGGAGACACAGAGACAGATAAATGGGAAGTGAGGAGACTGGGCTCTCACATTCATGAATAGGAGTTTTCTGTCTCCCTCCACTGGGGCTGAAGGAGCCTCTGCTGCTGCTTCAGTGTTTGCATTCATGAATAAACCTGCTGCTCACTGCCATTCACACACACACACACACGCACACACACGATTAGCTTCCCCTGTGGAGGATGCAGAATAGGCCAACACTGAAACCACCTTGTGCATAAATGCAGGGGATTTATTCAACCGCTGAAGGACCTGGTGAAAACACATTGTCCACATAATTTCTCCGCAAAGACTCGATAGATATACACTCACATCTTCACCTGAAGCAAACACACTTCAGTGTACAATTTTACATTGAAATTCTAGTTAAAGGTCCAGTGCGTAAGAATTTGTGACATCTAATGGTGAGACTGAAGACTGTAAACGATAGAGGACAGCTGGTGGTGGACCCATGAGTCTTCGCACTTGTCTTTAATGAGTCCCCTCCATACACCTAACCGCATTCGACTATGACCTCAGATCAGATGAAACAAACCCACTGAATTTAAACAAATTACTAAGCCGATGAAAATAACCTAACCAGGATTTCCTCAATAGCAGCGAGAGAAGAAAAAAGACCCCAGTGCTGAATCCCCGTCAAACTCGCAGGTGCATGAAAAATCTGCTTGACCAACGTCATGAAAGGGCCTGAGTCCTTCTAGACGGTCTAGTAGATGGTCCTCTTGGAGTCAGGTTGTTAGGGAATACCTCGTTGTTAACTCCATCTAAGGCTAACACCACCAAAAGACTGATAGCCATCAAGTACCAAGAGAAGATCCAAGTGGCATTCAGTCACAATGTTACCCATGAGAATCTGATCTGAGCCTTGAGATTTGAGGAGATGCCATGTTGACGTTTTGCAAACCGAAGTTCACAGACATCAATCACACTGGTGTCCACCAATATCTGCCGTAATTTATCGTAATCTATAAAATGAACATCATTTTCTACACAAAACTGGCGAATAAGATGATGAGCTCATCAGGAAAATGTTCATGGACGATTTAAACCAAGTGAGCGACCAGCAAAGTCATCCCCCTGGCGGCTATCCAGTATATCCTTGGCTTTACCAGAAGACCACATCTCTGCGCGAAAGACAATTTCCTTGCACCTACATACAAAAGCCTTATTCTAAGGCCACGAAAACCAAACTACCTACTATTCATAAGTGATCACACACCTATTCAGACATTCATGTGACTAGTGTATTCAGTCTCTGCCAATAAACACAACTTAATGTTACAAATTGGACCTTTAAACCACCACATGGTGTCTTTGACAGTTCCATGCCGCTGCTTTCATGTCTTTTTAAAGCTCACAACACATATATTCCCCTCTTCTGCATATGGATGCACAAGAGGGGGAAATGAAAGATAAGACAGACAGGAAAAAAAAGTGTTCAGCAGTAGGCTGCCGCACGTGAAAGGTGTGTGTGTGTGGGAGCGTTATTGAGAGATATTTTTGATTCTGTGTGTCAGCTCCTCTCACCTCCCTCAGCGAGAGATGTCGGAGAGAAGCTGAAAAACATTTCCAATGCAACTATCATTTAAAAACACACACACACACACACACAGCATCTTCCTGCACAAACACAATTTCAGAATGCCTTTATACACCAGTTGCGTCTTTGAAAGTTAAAAATAAAATATATGAATCTACCTCAGAGTGCTTTAAGAGGAGCTTTTAAATGAAGATGATTAAAATGGGAATGCAATCGTGAATGGATACAATTTGAGATTAATTTAAATGATTGAGGAAAAAAGCTGCCTGTCGGGCTGCGATTAAAAAAAAAAAAATTGCAGGTGATAAAAGAATCAAAAGCTTGTGCTCATATTTAGTTTGAAAGAAAAAAGGAAGCGTTTAATTCTGCCGACACCTTCGAGCTACAGTGACGAGATAATACCTCATCATACAGCAGATAATGACACTGATAATTCCCTGTAGAGCAGCTGCAACAGACTTAATGATTGTCTTCCATGTGACTGCTTTTAGGACAAGTATGTAAAAGTCATTATGGACTGCAGAGTAGGATTAGGATCATCCTGGTGGAATACAGCGCCGGAGTAATTGATTTAGCTCACACGACAAATGTCTTAGTCACACAGCTGGGTGTCCGCTAGGTTCAAGTGGCCAATCACAACACTTAGAGGTGAAGTGAATTCACTCTGGGGTTTGTGATCTCAATATTTCTGCCTGTGTTTTGCTGGTCAGGCATGACACGAATGAAGTAGACTGATGTACAGAGAGAGAGAGAGAGAGAGCTCATGTTTTCAAACCTCTCTTTCAGCAGCAGCAGAAACTCAGCACAGCTTCAAGGCTGTTTAAAACACTTGGGCTGGATCCCAGAGGTGAGTCACAGAAAGATTAAAATGGTTCCTCAAGTGACTCCAGCAATCTCGACGATTTAAGGGCTATAAATACGTACTTCAGGCTGCTCGGTCGCAGATTATGATATAAGTACTGAAATTAATCATGTGACCGCGAGATTAAAACGCAGACTGTCAGCTTCATTAAAGCCAGAGTCTATCATTTGTTTCTGAAACACTTGTTGAAATCCTCTTTACATCTCTAAAACTAACTCAATTAACTCAGTCAATAGGGAGCAATGGGGACACCTTGATCAGATGTACCCCAGCCCTTGACCAGTCAGGATTTGAACCCTCTGGTTCATCATCAAATTCTGCTCCTCCAGTGGAAACACTTCCATCATTTCTGAGCAGAGATTTTTACCAAATTTTTCATGATTTGAAACCTAATTTCACACACTTCACACAAGTCTGGTTTGCCTTTTTCTCCTTGGAGCTCCCCCTACAGTTTTGGAGTACATATTTTTTACAACACCGCCGTAAACATCCATCCATCGTCTACCACTTCATCCTCACAGTTGTAAAACCCTACTGTTGACGCTGCCCCTTCCCTTCCACTCTCCTAGCCATTTGTTTTCGATGAAGCCATGTCCAGCCAGTTGGCATCTGTTTTTCATGCTTCTGTGCTTTTAGATTCTCGCCATTCGAGAAAAGCCGGTCCGATGTTTACTCATGTGTGGACCCTCACTCAGTCAGATGGTTGTTTCTTTTTCCTTGCTTCCTCCGACAGCGGTTTTCTCCGCTTCTTTTTCACTTGCTCTGCCAAGATGAACGTCTAAAACAATGCTATCACTACCTTGATCTTATAGCAGGGATACAGCATGTTTAACCCTCACAATGACTCCTAAGCTGTTAAATTAGGGTAAAAATCCTGCATATTTCTGCTTTAAGGTGCATTCTGCATCAGTGAGTCAGCAGCAGTTCACTATTGTCCATGTGACATAGTTTTTTTTTTTCATCTATCCCTGTCCACGATTGTCCACACAGACTTTGGGTCAAACACTGTGTTTTACACAAGCAACCTTAAATAAAATGACACATTATGTTGCTGTAATGCTGTAAAAACTCTTAAGATGTTTTCAGGCTGTGAGCAGTTCCTGCTGTGTCTGCTACACAACAAAGCTGATATGCTGTGTTTATTTTTTTTAAGTGGGCAACAACTCCATTACTGTGCCCATCAGCTCCCACCCATTCTTCAAATGATCTGTAATTAGCCCAGACTGGATAATCAGACTGTAAAGCTGAAGCTGCTCCACAGCATTTTTCATTGTTTGTTTGCCGCTGGTGAAGGTGTGCGTGATTGAGTAAACTCATATACACTGAAATTAGCTGTTGGTGTTTCCTCAGTATGGTTTCTCTGACAAGAAAAAATAAGACAAACAGCAGCAGTCGGAAAGATTTTTAACCACACGACCAAGCCAGTATTGCTCGATATGTTGTGATTACACTAATGCTTGTGTTTCCATCATGGTAGGGTTCGGTATGGAAGGGTAAAGCCCGTGGTCAGGCTTGTGTTTCGACTGACGGGTGACGGGTGTGAGCTGTGCCCAATGGTATTTGTGACATTGTGCCAGTGCAGCAACATCGAACGCAACGCGATTATGATACAATCTGTAGTTTTCATGTTTCACCTGTGCAACGAGGTTCAACAGCTCCATTAGTTTTCAGATGAGGGAGGAACCAGTGGTCAGTCTAATCAATGCAGGAGCCAGAGCCGTGAGACAGACAAAAACCTGAGTGACCGTGGTCAGGGATCGACTTCACAATCAACCTGACACATCAAATATTCAGCAGCGGCTTGGTGAAACCGCTCACACTAGAGACAGAGAGCAGGAACATAATAACAGACACTCATTCTCACTCTGTGTGTGTTTACTTGACCATATCAGGACCCGTAGCCCTCATGACGACCAAAACTTGGTTCTACTGTGGCAGAACCTACAGTAGTTTCTGAGGAACGATCAGGGATCATGCTTTGTTTAAGCTAAGTCCAAATGGATGGAAGGCAGTGGAGTGTCCTAAGAAGAATAGCTGTCCAAACCTGTGTGTGTGTGTGTGTGTGCTTAACACTGGCACTTATCCCCAACAGACTATTGCACCACACATCAAATATTAAAGCAGAGGTGTGAATTATTGATTCCAATCAATGTTTGGAGATCAGAGTGCTCAGCTGGCAGAGGAGGAGCTAATGAGTGGAAGCTAAATGAACCACTGTGCAGCACCGAGAGACACACACTCACTGCTGCACTGACTTTTGGACACACAAAACCTTGAAGTCTGATGGTCATCGAGTCAAGATGACGAGTGCCTGGTTTATTTTATAATAAATTAGTTCCTTCCGTTTGCATGAATTAGCCTAATTCATTTTTTAAGTTCTTGCAGCACAAAGAAGGTCAGACTACAAAAATGAAAAACTAATTTTCCTGGTCACCAGACTACAGTAAATGTACTACAGTCTGTGCCAATTCAGCAGCCGCACGCTTCTGTGAAGTCTGAAAAATTTCAGAATCCATAGTTTGGAGGACTTATCGTGTTTTTCGTGATAAAGATGCACTGAAAACAAAGATGATTTGGTCTTATAAATTGTTTTCTATTTATGTGTGAAAAAGGGCATATATCATATAGCCAACTAGCTTGTCTGGTCAATAATATGTTTGAGTAATTACAAAACTAACTTAGGTTTTTCCAAAGTGACATTTAGATGAATTGAGCACTACAGTGCGGTAGAAAATACAAGCGATACACAATGTCAAATTCAATTTGGCACTTTGAATTCAATCACTCTTTTCATGATGTGGCTGATTATCTACAAACAACATGTTCACTTGCTAAAACAGAGCATCAAATCTGGACAAATATCTGGTCAGATCACTGAACAATGTTTAAAGCTAAAACTTCACGGTTGACTAAACGCAAAAACATGCAAATTCTCTCGCATACACACTTCAGTTTGACAGAGGATTCAGGTCAACTGTTCCTACACTGTTTACTCAATCTGAGCAGTACCTCCATAAAAAAAATCCTCAGAGTCTGCACAAATCAGATTGTGCTGGAAGACAGAGCAGGCATTGTTTTCACACACATGATGAAGCAGCTATCCTTTTAAGGTCTTTCACTGACTTAATGCAAGTCAACCTGAACCTCATGAGGATCAGGTTTTGGTCTCCACGAGGACTACCGGTCCTGACATGGTCAGTATTTATGCCAAAACAGACCCAGAAGAGGCAACAAATACACACACATACACACACACAGAGCAGTAGAGCAGCTGTGAGCCTCACATCTGATTATGTTATTGACACTAGGCAGGAAGCACAAGTGTAAATGTGCCTCATCTGAGTGCAAAATACACAGAGGACGATGCTGCTCTATCACATTAAATGACATAACTAGTTTACATCACCGCTGCTTTACTGCATGCAGGGAGGAGAAGTGACAGATTAGCACGCAGCGGAAACTTGCAATGCATAAATCATTTTGTTTTTGGAGCGGGTTTGTTCGTAGAGCGTGCTGTGGTCCGCCTGCCTTGTTGTGTCTGAACATCTCTCAAACCCCAAGGGCCTGTGCTACAGCTGATGATTAGCATTTACATAATGAGCTAAATGTTAGCTGCCACCATAAACTGCTACTTCTCAGCTGCAGGGGGCAAGATGACCTCCACAGCAGCAAACACAGAGGCTTTGGCAACAGGATGGGACAAACAGAGGTAAACGTGGTAGAACCAAGCTGATGTTCAAAACTGTGGCCAGTACAGTAGGAGAAAATTTTATATAATATAATATATTCTCTATAAATCATGCAAAAGAATGTATCTATAAATAATTTTGAATCTAAGTGTTGTGTGCAAATCCAAAACGTGGTACCTTATCCATGTTAAGCGCAGTTTGTCTGAAAATTACTGAAAATGCACTGAACCACAATAGTGTACTTCACTAACATGACCACAAACACACACTGTAAAGATGCTTTCTGACACGAAGTGTTTGTAAATTTTGGAAATTGTCCAGTGGGGCAAAAGGTGAGAACACAAATGTCGCAAATGTCACTTCCAGACATTCTTCTCAGGCCTTAACCACACAGATCCCCAATTTTCCCTAATACAATCTCTTCCTTTCACATTCCTAAAATGTCTTCCATAAAGAGGGGATGGTTTCAAGATACACAAATCAACCAAAACTGCAGACAGTTTAATGTAGAGCATGCACATAAAGATTGGGAGCTGGGTATATACACAACAAACGCAAGACAACGAAGTTTGCAACAGTGCAAGAACAATTATAAGTTTGGGCTACGACATCATCGTTTTCCCAAAGTTGTGTATTGGATGTAAAGTATAGATGAAATTCTACATTCTGGGACCAGTTTTCTAAAAATAGCATTTTTGGGCTCCCAAAACATCGTTATAACTTACTGAACACTGTTTTGCTGCCCCAAACATTCAGTCAAACAACAGCACTCAACAAATGCAGTTTCACATTGCGAGTTAAAACGATTACAGCCATTGAAGGAAATTAAATAAGAAAAAAAAGTGTCCCGTTTTCCCACACATAATGTGAATAAATTACTTTTTTTTCCCAATAATGTTCCTGTCCCCACATGTTTCTGTTTAAAAGCTGTCAGCACAATTCTCGCATTAGTCCAGTCACACGAGTCACATGACACACAGCATGATATCATGGACTGGAAATAGCACTTCACTGTCATTGCACTTCATGTGTCGTACGTGTGCGTGTGTGTTACCACATGTCACTTTAATCCTTTGTGGTTATAGTTTGGAGAAGTTGAGATGGTTGGAACCAGAGGTTACATCATGACACACGCATCAGTTCTTAAGTCCTTAAGTTTTAATCATTCTAATTTTAAAAATGAATTCTGATGACATGAAAAATTACTGAAGGACAGAAAACACTTATTTGTGTGGCCGCATGCTCAATCTCACTATTGTATTTGTTCATTTACTTTATTCGTCTGAATTTAACATGCAGTTCAAAAAGTCTAAAAATAAATTAGCCATGAAATACTGTACATGTACAAAACATGAAAGACATGTTTATTTGCTTAAAGTTCTAGGCATAAATTTGTTCCACTCATACATCTGTATGGTGAATATACATTTCTCTCATTAGCTTTAATCATAAATTCATATATTAACAGGTAGCTTGGCTCGATCCACAGCTAACAAACTCTAGTAACACACGAACATGATGTTTGCCATTCCTCGTTCATGCGTTTTGCTTCGTTCTTTGCACAAAATAAAACAAACGAGATCCACCGTAAGTCAGCATCAATCTTCTCTGTCAACAGGATAACAAGTGCATTTCTCAAAATGATTAACAAATCTACACCTCTATTTCAACTCTGAAAAATATCAATGATCATACGTTCTATCCAGATTAAAAAAAAAATCTGCATCATCATTTTCACAATCCAATCTTTTTTCTGTTCTGTGGTTTGAAGAAATGTCTCTAAATGCTGCAGTATATATGCCAGGCCTGTATGTGGTGCTGTAAAGCGGCCACGGAAATACACCAAAAAAGGAGAAGACGACGGTGAAGATGACAACAGCAAACGCAAAAGCAAGAAAGAGGTGGAGCTTTGACATCATCGTATTTGAAAAGTTGCAAGATAATCTTTTATTAATCTCATAACGAGGACATTCACAGCGTTACAGCAGTAAAGGCATTCAAGGTAGAATAAATAAATCTATGGTAATACATTGGATGTATACAAAAAATCACAAGGGTGATGTTTTAAGGTTTTTTGCTCTAGGATCCACTTTAAGAACTCACAAAACACTAGGTTTTATGTGGATTAAAAAGCGGCTACATTACAAGACTTTTGCGTATTCTCCTAAACTCAACCTTTACGTCCATTTATCTGTCCCTCTGGACAATATATACATCCTTTGACTCTCATTCCTTCAAAAACGCAGACTCTCCCTCTTCTCTTCTTCGTCTCACAGTCACAGACTCAAACACAGACAGCCTGGAATACACATTCAGATCTGCTTGTCACTTCACATCTCCCTCACCTTTGTCTTTCTCCTCCTCTCCACCTCAATCTGTCTAGCTCTCTTCTTCATAACGTCTCTTATCAGTCTATCTCGTCGCCAGCCTCACGTGACCACATCGGTCAATAGAGATTTCCTGCTTTTAACTCTGCTGCTCGGGAACCAAGGGATAACAGGATGGGGGGCTTTAAATCTGAGGAGAGGGGTCTCTAAATGTAAACAGTGGCACACAGAGCAGCTTAAGAGGGCTATAAATAGAGTCATAGAGCAAGAGAGGAGGCAAGCGAGAGAGAGAAAGCTTTGCTTAAGGAATAAAAATTGCTCCCAATAGTCAGGGATTAGTGCTTCCCTGGAGGATTTTCACTCCAAAAACCCAATCTGGGGCAATTGGGAAAAGCAGCAGCTTCAGTCATCTTGACTCAGTGAAGCTATACCCAGCATAGAGAGAAAACAGAGATGCCTCCGAGTTAACACGCAAATGCACAAATTAAGACTGTAAATACAAACATACACACAGAAGCAGACGATGAAGCAGGATTGGCTGAAAAATAGAAATCCAACGATGGAAAAACTTAAACAAGGCAAGAATGCTGTTGTGTACAGAAGCCCATACACATGTAAATAACAGAATACTTAAAATGGAAAATGGGGCAGTGAAAAATGTACATTTTAAATCTGTATAAGTAGTTTATTTGTCCACTAGGGGGTAGAGGTGCCTTAAGGTGCTAAATGCAAACCCGTTTCGGCAAATAGACATTAAAAACATAACATTGTGTGCATCGAATTACTTATGAGGTAAAGAAGAGAAGGGCTTCCAATTGTACGTTTTGAAGTAATTTCTGTCACAACTGCTCACTGTCTTCAAGTGGGACTCATAACTGTGACATGGAAGTCATGCACGGGAAAGTTTGAGCTCTAAACTTACATGTAAATATGCAGGGTCCAGTGGTGATCAAATGCAACACAAGAGTAGCTACTTAAACTGATGCTTGATAACAACTCAAGACATACAGAGTAATCCTTGTTTCCTGGTATCTCATAAAGCAAAATGATGCTTATTGGACCTTTAAAGTGACAGGAACAATGAAGGAAACAGGAGACAGTATCATGAGCTGACCCAAATGAACAAATACATCTTGTTGTGGGGTCATTTTTGTTTTCTTTTTCTTACCAGTCACAAACCAATTTGCCTCCAAAATTGTCATGAAAACACAAAATGAAACAGGAAATTTACAAGCTACAAAATACATACAAAAAAAGCCAGTAGCATCATTCTGAATACAAAAGTCAATGACACCAATGATGGCGTATGACTTTCCTGTGACCAATGGGCAGATTTGAAATAAGCATGAAAGAGAAGGAGGATATCAAGTTCGTTGACAGGATTGCTTTAATCTATTTGAGCTGTGGTTGGAGGAGCCAAAGCTGATCAAAAGAAGACAGGCCAGAGTTGAAGGTGACATGTTTCTGGATTGAACTGTGAAAGAGGTTGCAGACAGAGTAGAAGAATATCCTATTACAAAAACTTTTTACGGCCTATTGTAGGCCAAATTCACTGATTTTGATTACATATTAGTAGTTTTTATGACCATTAAGAGTGCAGTTATGGCTTTGTCCCCATTCTTTTAGCTCAGAGCCTGGCTTTTTTTCTGTCTGGATTTGGCGTAGCTGGTAAAACTTCATTTGAAGTTACAGAAATAGACTCAGTCAAATCTCTGTCCAACGGATGAATGTTGGTCCTCTGTTGACTCCACCTTTTATCACTGTTTTGGTCTCCACCATCTGCTGAGGGAGAAAGAAAAACCTCTTTCTTCACCAGTCTGTCTCGGGAAGCCACTCTAAGACGAGAATTAGTGTAAACCTGAGATTTGTGAACTCGCTGAAAAAAAAGACAATTAACACCATTCCCGCTGCAATGTAACGAACGTGTCAGAAAGAAAAATGTGTGGGAAAGAGTGGAAGAAACTGGAAGAGAATGTTACGATGGTTACTCTTTTGGAAATGCAACTCCAGACCCTTTTTTTCAGTTGATCTGACTCATGAAATTAAAAAAAAAAAAAAAAAAAATAGTGATTGTTGTCCCAAGGTGAAAAAACTAAGGTTTGCTCCCAACATTCATGACTAATGTGCTGCAGCTGAATGCGTTTGCATCGCAGCTAAAAATTAACATACATCTTACATTGCAAACTATATGGATTGGACCCAAAAGGTAATTTTATCTGGGAGTGAACGTTAATTAAACACATTCCAATTGGTCCAAAAACCAATTTAAAAAAAGGCCTTTAATGGGATTGTTCACCAGTATGAATTGGGTATGTCTGCTGTTGGAGCTAGCAAGAGCTTATTTGCTGCAAACAGTTCTCCACTGTTCTCCAAAAAGCTGCAGTCCAGAAATACTTTGTCTTAAAAAAAAAAAAAGATGGTTAAAAGAAATACAGAAAATCGTACTTGTAATCTCCAGGGTTTTCTAAAACAAAGTGATTTTCTTATTAGATAAATGTCCATTTACACAAGTGTACGTGCAAAGGCCCATGCACCTCATTACTGCTCAGCAGCGTGTGAGAAATAAGGTGGGAAGAGTCTATACAGTAGCAGAGCTGCAGGCTGAGGCGCTGCACACATCTTAGTTCCCACAGCAACACATTAGCACTCCACTCTAACAAGGATGAGCAAGTAAACAAAATCTGTGTGTCTGCTTGTGTGTACCTGGTATTCCTTATGTTGTGGGGACCTAAATCCGTTTACACAGTCACATTATGGGGACTTGCCTTCCTTATGGGGACAAAAATCAAGTCCCTATAATGTAAATTACAACATTTTAAGGTGACGGCATGTTTTAAAATTAGCCTGAGGTTAAGGTTAAGGTTAAGGTTAGGTTAGGACACTAGAGATCATGGTTAAGGTTAGAGTAAGTCTCTGGGAGATTAATGTAAGTCGATGCGAGGTCTTCTGTGTACTTGTATTTATCACTTTTTGAGGTCCAAAACAATTCACAAATCTATCTTTGTGGGGACAATTTTTCTTTTCTGGGCCCCACAACTTTGAAGGGCCTTTTCGGGGTTAAGACCTGGTTTTAGTTTTAGGGTTAGAACTGGGTTTAGATTAGGGTAAGGCACTTAGTTGAGATGGTTAAGGTTAGGGGAAGGGGAAGGGTTTTGGGAATGCATTGTGTCTACAGGGTGTCCTCACTAAGTCATAAAAACAAGTTTGTGAGTGCATGCACTACTGAATTTCTCTGAAAATAATGAATGACTTTATTGTAGATGAGGACATTTAGAATAAGAAAGTTTTTTTAATCAGGATTGTTGGAGAGTTTTGATGAATTTTATTTTGTAAAATGAGAGTATTTTGTTAAGTGAGTCCCTCTAAGACGGAGGAGTCAAACTTAAACTGGCTAATGTCAGAATTTGCTAGAATTACCACAGGCAGCCACGTTTCCCGAGACAGCTACAGCCGACAATGTATCTCTACCTCATGAAACCACACTTAAAAAAAACTGAATTAGAGAACAATTGTGGAACTAATTAATATTTTAACTTTCAATGAGCAAGAAGGGGATCTAAGGATAGAGGGTGTCACTTGCTGTACAGACTGTAAAGCCCTTCGAGGCAATTTGTGTTTGTGATGTTGGGCTATATAAATAAAATTGACTTGACTTGAAGACCAAAGAGAGAAATCATACGTGCAGGATAGACTGTAAACCCCATACACTCACACTGCACATGCTCTGGCTGCAGTTTTTCCTCCGCAGAAAGAATAAAATATATGTTTTCCTGAGTGTGAATGAAAAATCAATAGCTCTGAGAGTTACAGGTGCAGGTGGTTGCTGGGTTGGGCACCAGTGAAATCACAGCTCAAAGTTAATTCACTTTTACAGTTTGCCAAAAAAACATGAATGAATAAAACATGATGCTCCAGTTTGCAAAGATGTGGGGAAAGAAATATCCAAAGTGAAAAATGCTGCTGGCTGAAGGAGAACTCATGGAGAGAAATAATTTATACAAACACTGTATGTTTAATCAAGCAGGTCAATTAGGTAAAGCAGGGAGCTGGCGTACGCTCCTAACTCTGGGATGTAGGAATTTGAACATTGAAGTAAAACAGAAATGCTCAGTGCAGTCATTTGCCTTGAAAAGTATAACTTTAAACACTGATGTGCTGTTAGTTCATATGTTATTTCCTCTACTTTTTTGAAGCTGGGAGGTACAGGAACTCAGAGAGTCAAACATGCAGCCCGAGGCGATGACTCTAAACAAATACTCGTGAAATACTTTTAAGCATTTGCTTAAAATTTAAAATAAAGCCAGCAAATTCTTCGGAAAAAAATCAGCTACGCTGCCTCCAGACAAACAGAAGCTCCTGTCCATCAGAGGTAACATATGGGCACACAGCTCATTAAGACTGGTGGTGAGAGGGGAAATAAAACCATACCGATGTGGTTGTCGGTGACACAGTGACATTGATGGACATATTTACCGTAACCCTGCACCAGCCTTGGCAGACACTGGGATTCCTCTCTTCACTGCTACACTTGTTCCAGTCCAAGCCATCGTATTATTGAGGAAGTCACACTGGTTTCCATCACTGACTGTGACTGACAGACAGAGGGAGAAGAACTACAAACACTTCACTTAAAGCCTCCATGTGAAGGATTTCTCTGAAATTATTTCATGATCTTTAAAATCTTACGTTGGTGGAAGTTTGTGTTTGTCAGGAAATTTAAAAATAATCTAGTGATAACTGATTAGCCAATAGCCTATAATAGGCTATTATCATCAGCCTTTCAGGCGCCATCTCAACATCACATTGTTGTACTCAAATGCATCACAATAAAAAATTAAAAGTTACGCAGTAGTGCCTAAAAACATTATCAAATGAGTTCCCTCAATACTGATTGAGTCTAACAGCCTCAGATGACTCTGCATTTCTCAGCATGCCAATAGTTAGATCTCATGTTGCCTAGCAACATTCACTGTGACCAGGAAGTGATTTGTTTGATTTCAAGACAGACATAGGCAATAGCAACAATGCTCTAGTAAAGTCTGACTGAAAACACAAAGGAGCATCCACGAAAAGATTTAGTTATGAATTCTAACGCTCAAAACACCCATTCAGTCACGGTTTGATAGGATAAATGCTTCTTGTCCCCGCCCGCCCCTGCACTGCTGCTGTATACAAACAAACACTCCCTCAGTCAGGTCTGATTGTTTAGCTTGATATACCTTTTTTTCAGATGAAGGAATCAGCAAACAAATAGTGGTACATTGCTTTTGTTGACAAAGACCAAGCAGACGCAAAATAATATCATCATCATCATCAACAACAAAAAAGTCACCAAGAGTTACGCACTATAGCTTTAAACTAAACAGTTGTCACAATGATTAAAAACATTGCAACGGTGGAGAAAAAAAAGTAAGCAGAGCATCTGGATTTGTCCTTGTTTTGGTTTCACCGTTGAAAATGAAACACTGATATGGAGATGGTGAACTAGCAACCGCACTGCACGACAAAAACATAAGAGTTAGTCACTATCTGTAGATTAGGGAACAGGATTAGGATCACATGATAAAATGTTTTTGGGAAAAAAAAACCCTCACCAAAAAAAGTCACAATTCTAAGAAAAAAAAATAAAAAATTCCATGAAAAAGTCTGAATTCTGAGAAAAAAAGAGTCAATCTAAATTTAAGTCAATTTCAAGATTAAAGTCAAAATTGTGAGATTGACTTACTTTGAATTCTGTTTTTGTTCAAATGTGGCACTACGTCTTCCACAGTTGACTGATATGTACTGTTAGTTTACAGAATGAAGGACTTGTATTTAAAGCAATTTACACTCTGACCTACATTTTTCCTTTCCTTCCTTTGCTTTTCTTTTCCACACTATGTCTCTCTGTCTCTCTCTCTCTCTCTGACAGGCCGCGCTGAGCAGGGCAACTCAGATTGGTGTGAAATCGCTGCCTAACAGCCGGGAAATTGGCTCTGTTATTTGTGGAGCAGAGTCATAGGGGACTGTCGGACCATCATCCTCTCTCTAATGAGCAGGTGATGGAGGCGTAGCTTTGGGAGGAGGAGGACGACGATGAAGGGGTGGGGGTGGGGAGGGCGGTGTGTGGCGTCTCAAATGCGGCACATATGGCACATGCTCACATCTCTGAGAGCAGAGAGGGAGAGGAGCACTGAGACAGGTGGAGGACGGAGAGCAGGCGGAGGCTAATATGAAAATTGCCATCAGATTAGGCCAATATTAATAACGTCTGCTCTGACACCCTCCACTCCTGCAGATGAGCCTTTAACAGAGCTGGACTTGGCCTGAGCGCAGTGTGGGTTTGTGCTGATGCGATGGATGTCTGAGCTAAGTGGGTGGCAGAGGGCGGGGTTTGGTTGTGGACGAGCAGGAAAGTGTCAGGCACAATTGTGTCCTCAGCCAAAGCAGAACATCACCTTTACAGACCAGTAATTCACATCTGACACATTCTCCAAAACCTTTATCTGTCATACAAGAAGCACAACCACCAGCCTGATGCTGCTTCAGCACTTCACGGTTTCTAACGCCTGTGTTCACACTGAGTCTGCTTATATGTGTCTATATGTATATGGTGTTTTTATTTCTTAACTTAAAGCACCAGTGTGTAATCTTTTATGATTTTTTTTTGGTTAAATTATTAGTTATCATTCAGCCTCAAACAAATAATGCGGTTCAGCATTATTTGCTTGCAGTGTCCTTTATCTGAAACCGGGCTTTGACAAGCAACATTATCAGACCTGACCACTGGGTTGTTTTTTGAGCGGTAGAATTCAGTGCTGACACTTTTAATTATTATTCATGTTTTCAGCATAGACTGTATATAAAAAAATACATTTAGTTTTCTGGTGATCCATGGACCTCAAAGCAAAAGTAAAAATATACTGAATAGTCACCAGGGGGCAACCTGTTTGAATGAAAGTCTATGGGAAAATGAGCAACTTCTTCTCACATGACTCAGAACATCAGTACACAATGGTCTCAATCCTAAATTTTAGCTCTTCAAAATTGTAGACTGTGTTCTCATTTAAAGGGAAAAAAAAAGACTATGGATAATTTCTGTCTATTTTGATGTGATCAGCACTTCTCTGGTCAATATTAAAGAACAGAAACAAAGACTGATGTTACTACCTCCGACTTGACCTCGTGGACAGCTTCTTCTTCTTCTCACAGCTTCTCCCTTTAGGGGTCACCACAGTGGATCATCTGCCTCCATCTTGCCCTCTCCCTTGTGTCCTCTCTTGTTACACCAACTGTCCTCATGTTGTCCTTACTTAACATCCACGAACCTTCTCTGTGGTCTTCTTCTCCTGCCCGACAGCTCCATCTTCAACCTCTGCATGTGACCAAACCATCTTAAACTCTGACTCTCTTACTTTAGTTCCAAATCAATCAACCTGGAATATGCTCATTTTCTAATCCTGTCCATCCTGGTCACTCAGGATTTCCAGCTCTGTCACCTCCAGCTCCACCTCTTGTCCTTTATCCACTGCCACTGTCTTTAAACACTTTGTGTACCACAAATTGCTTAATTCTATATTTTTTGGGGGGTAATACATAGAAATACTATGCTGGACAGTCATGTCTTTGTCAAAAATACACACTCACCTTCACACTGTGTACACAACACCAGTCCATTATTTTTCTGCTGTATCACTTGTAGTTAATGCAGTATTTTAGACTCATGTGTTTATAAGAGCATTTATTTATTTATGTCAGTGGATTAAGTTTGACATCTCCAAGCTCTAATCATGTCACATGTATCTGTGCTTTAGCTTCATGATTCTGGTTTGTTTACCTTGTTTACCTGTAGTTGAACCATGGCCTCTGTAACAACACTGACACAAACGCATCACACATCCCAGGCAGACCTCACAGATTCTACAGGAGGAGACAGAGTGGGAAGAAAGCTACCTCCACAGCAGCAAAACACTGCCCCCTACTGTCCCACCTTGAACACCTGCATACTGCAATAGGAGTGATAAGAGTGGAATCTGCCTGTTGTGGAATTGATGTATTAGATGTCAGTGCTTTTTCATTGACTTTTTCAATCCAATTAATGATTTCAGTAAACTAAATTTAAAAAAAATAATAATAATAATTTAAAAAAAAAGGACATATCAGGCTTATTCTAGTTAGGAAAAATCAAATGCTTATTTTAGCTGATTATACACTTTAACAAACACGCTTATGAATATATTATTTCTTGACAATAAACCCTCATAAATGTTACACACTGGACATTTAAATTAAGTTTTCTAATCAAAATCAACTTGAAAATACCCAATTCTCCATCAATATAACTAATGATGCTAACAGTCATATTTATTTGTATTAAATCTGATCTCTGTGGACAAACATACAGTATGTACACATCCCCGTGATCCATGTTGTGTACTCATCACTCATCGTACTTGTACTAATGAAGTCCTCCAGTGTTTTACACTCCAGTCTGTCTGTGAACAGTTCCACTCTTTTTCAAAGTTGCTCGGACTTGTGGCGAGCCAGTGCGGGAGGTAACGTGGTCCCACAGGGGCCATGGAAGTGGAACCTGAAACCAAACATGAAACATGAAAAGATATTATCAAAACATGACATGGAGAAGTTACATGTGTGTGATAACAAGTGAAACACACTTGAAGCTCATGGTGGCCGGTGTGTGCTCCATGTTAAATTCAGCCACAGGGACACGTCTGGCTGCCACCTGAGGAGCAAACATGGCTGCTGGATACACGACTGATGACGTACCAACCTGCAGAGCCAGAAAAATTTAGTAGAAAAGTATTTAGTATATATTAATTATGATTGAAATGAAAGACAATGACAACGACAAATTCACAGTTTCCTCATTTGTGTGCCCACAGTGGTCTTTCGTAAGCTTCATCATCCAACCATTGCCATGTTGGTCCAGTTTGATTGCGCACTGATCATATATGAGGAATGAGCCGCAGTTTTCAGTTCAGTTGGTGGCACACTCTTAATTTGGTCAAGAGAGACAACGTGCTTGAGGAAATATGAGGATATTGACAGTAGCCACACATGTATAAGCTTATTTTTCAATAATAATATTATTAAATAGTTTTCTGAGAGGCTAAAGGCCTCACTCTCAGTCACTAGTTTTAGGGCTTCTTCAGTGGAACAGGATGTCAATGTTGTACATTATGTTCCAATTTAGAGGGAAATAGACCACACAAGTGAAGCACGGAACGTTCTAGTAGTATCCCACAACAAGTTCTACAGTCAGGATTCAATTTAACTAAGGGGCGGTCCTCTCTCTTTACGGGGTTAGGCTGTTTGAGAGTTAATTAATGCCATGCCCCCTCACCAAAAGTGCTGATGAGGTGACGAGGGGAAAGGTAGGATAACAGCAGCAACACACACTAAGAAAACAGTGTTGACAGCAGCTTTTAATATGTTTCTTTTGAAGGACACACAATATTATCAGTACGATATTGGTTACAGCCGATATTTGATTTAAAATGTATTATCTAATATATCTGCAAACATGTCAAGATTCCCCCCCCAATATGACTAATGACTAAAACAGTAGGCTGAATAAGCTGCTTCTAAACTATGCTTTGGATGCTTATTTATTTTGCACGATGAAGAAATTTTATACCTACGCCTGCTGCAACACGAGTATGAAAAGAGACTAAATGACCTCTGCAGTGGGCAAAAGGAAAGATGTATATATCGGTATCTGTATCCTTATTGAACCAAGCACTCCCGTCAAAGTGGCATATCGATTTTTGGCAAGAAGTCTAATATCATGCATCCCTATTTTCAACATAAATTGAGAATTTTAGTTTGAAACTGATGGTAAATGGTCTGTATTTATATAGTGTTTCTCTAATCTTGATGACCACACAAAGCTGCTTTATACTATACTTTAGCCATTCACCCATTCACTTTTCATACAGACATACATACTTTCATACCCATTCACACGTTGCGGGACAGCCATCAGGAGCAAAGTGGGGTTCAGTTTCTTGCCCAAAGACACATCGGCATATAGACTAGGAGAGAACTCACAACCTTCCAGTTGAAAGAAGACTACATCTACTCACACCATTGTTTGATTAATCTTTCTCTTTCTAGTCCATCAGAGAAGTGCAGAAATAAATCTCTTTGTTTCCACCTTTAAGTGACATTTTATTGTGTAGATTAACAAAAGTTAATCCAAACATAGTTTTACATTTAATGTCTCACACTGTCACTCACCACAAGGCAGAGGTCACAGCTGTCCAGCACTTTCTCTGCACTGGTGAGAATGTCAGAGTCCAAAGTCTCTCCAAACCAAACCACAGCTGGTCTGAGAAGACCATGACAACCTGTCTGTGCACACCTGAAACACACACACACACACACAGAGAGAGAAAAAAAACCCACTGTCAAAACAAATCCCTTAATTTGAAAAGAGCACAGCACTAAGACAGAGTGTATTCTACCTGGGCAGCTGCTCGACAGGGATCTGGGCGTCATGTGTGTCTGGGTCTGGAGCTCTGAGGAGGCAGGTTGACAGAGAGGTTAAAGGTCACCAGAAAAAATTAAGTTCACCTTAATACACTCTACCTTCCTATAAAACGTGTTAGAGGAAGAGATACTTGTGTAGCAAGAGTTTAGCTTAACTTTCATCACTTCTGCAAACACACATGCAGTCCACTGACCAAATGCTTGCTGCTGCTGCCAACTTGTGATAAGAGACGTACCACAAATTAGGTTGTCATTGGAGTAGAAAGGTTTTTTAAAGTAACGTAATCACTGATATAACGATTTGCATGTTTGACATTACAAGATCACTTCTGATATTTATTTTGAAATTCAGCTCAGCAATTACTCTGTTTATTCTTGCAGCTATGATAGAATATAATAGCGAGACAATAGTCAGTTATCAAAAACATCAATTGAAAATGTCAGCGTTTTAAATGACATTTCATTTTGAGTCACAGTTTGGCTTTTCACCACGCTGTCATACGTTATTTAGCTCCATGACACCTGCATGACAGTGTCATTCAGCCTGTTTTCTCTGACATTTTGTGCACAAATGAGAACGATCAGTATCTCTTTAAACAACGTTCACATACTGGAGAGAAAAACAGTGGAAATCAGGAAACATCACACCAGAAAAGGCTCTTACCCTTTACCCGCCAGAGCAGCACAGATGGGTTTCTTGTGATTGGCCTCTTCATGACCACAGCTCATACAGCGGGTCCTAAACAGACTGCCTGGTTTTTCAAAATCATCCAACAAAGAAGAGAAAGACGAGTGATGAAACAATAAGTTGTTTTTCCCCAGTAGTAGGAGGATAGATAATTATCCAAAAACAGTTTTTTTTTAATTAAGTTTCAAAGTTATGGATTAAAAGAGATGGAAGGTCTAAAGAGTAAAATAAAAATATCAATAATAAGATGTGCAGGTTTGCAGATTAGTGCAGGTCTAACTGTCACTTTCATTTTCAATGTCTACCAAGTATGTTTTTCATTCAAATCACTAAAAGACCAAATAAATTAATTAAAACTAAGTGGGAAAAGGCCATTTATAATTACTGACACTATAAAAAATATATACTTAAAATGTTGATACTGTTTACTATCAAATCCTAACAATTTAAAATGCAAGATTTAGGCATCTTCACTCTTTTCTACTTGCCATGAAGTTCCAGGATGTTTTTGGATCCAGCGCAGCGATGGAGTTCGTCAATGTTCTGAGTGATGACAGTGACCTTGCGTCCCTGCTTGGCGAGTCGCTCCTCACAGTCCGCGATCGCCAGGTGAGCCGGGTTGGGATTCTTTGTGCTCATGACCTCACGGCGGTAGTGATAAAACTCCCACACACGTGAGGGATTCCGAGAGAAGGCCTCTGGAGTGGCGAGGTCCTACGAAGGTTTAAGACAGATTGAATGGTTAAAAACTGCTCTCTGATGGACTGCTCTTTTATGAGAATTTTACTTTTTTGAAATTTTTTGGAAACTTTTTTTTTTGTGGACGCTTCTTTAGTGTTTCCAGCCGTCTCACTTTACAAGGGAAATTTTATTGTTGCCGCCTGGAACATTCCAAAATGGAATGTTGCCAGACAACATAAGATCTAAACACTGCTATACTAAAAACACGCAGTAAGTCATGTGGAGCTGATAGACTTAATCAGCATTACAATTAAACTTTTTTTTTTTAACCCTTACGGTCAACTGCTTCAGTATTTTTTTTTTTTTTTTAAATGTCACTCATAACTGTCTCATTCGTTGCATAAAAAACTTTATGCAACGAAAAATAAAAACGTTGCATAAAAACCAGTTGGACATTATATACATAAATGGAGATGGAAAATTAAAGACAATCCCACATTAAATTCATATGGACAGGTGGTACATGGATCATGTTTGTGTTTACCTGTGCCTGCCATTTCCTCCAATAGCCTCCTGCACCTCTGAAGGTTGGGACTCCACTCTCAGCACTTACACCTGCACCAGTGAGGATGGCTATATTCTTGGCTTTGGAGAAAATCTCCCTGAATGCTGACAGGTCTGGACATTAAAAAACACCAACAGAAAAACAAAAATCATAACACAGCATGTCAATAAACAAAGCTTATGTATTTGTGCACGATGTTAATTAGACTATGTTCAAGGCTACAGTGACTCATATCTGAATTTTTCTACTCATATCTGATTTTTTTTTTAGGGCTGCGTGGACACAATCTGTTCAATTGATGTTAATTCCACCTTATTAAGGTTGCAATTTTGTAAAAAAAAAAAAAGAAAGTATCATTCTCAAGCACTAAATCTCACCCTTGAATTCACTGTGATATCTTCAGTTTCCAAATTTGGATGAGTAAAAGTATATCTGATCTTATGTACTGAACCTCCCACATCAATACCAAGTGATCTAACAAATAATGTTTTTCTACTATCAATGATGATGATGCATGTCATTAGGGAGGACAATGGCATTTAGATGCAAAATATCTGTAAGTAAACAAAGTCTATTTATCCCAATTTTTGGTTTCTGAAAGAGGAAATGAATAGGAGTTTACCCGAGCTGGGTCTGGCCATGACTTGGCTGGTCCACTGTTTTCTCAGAAGGCCTGAGTGTCTTATGACCATACAGGTGAACTGCTGCATCAGGCTTTGGCACCTGGAGAAGAAAAATATAAATCTATTTTCTTCAAACATTAATAAAACAAACATAGACAAAAATCGCACCAGTTTCAGTATAGAACTGACTCCAGACAGTTAAATCTGGCATGTAATCTTGAAATCAAGCACCAAGTACGAGCCACTAAATTCAACTTTTTAAATTTTTAAAAATTTACTTGAAGCCAGTGTTAATGATTCTAGCTCAGTGTCATATTTCCTTCTCTAGAGCAGCTGTTCTCCAGAGTATCTGCACATATATCTAAGGTGTTTTGTTTTTGAATAAAACTGTGAAAAATAAAGAGGAATTTTAGTCTCTGTCAGCATTTGCCAAGATGCTGAGATGCTAGACTGACTCCATGGTGCTGAGGTTGGGAATCTGCTGGGGACCCCAGACCATCTTCTGCAGGTCCATAATTGTGTAAGAACGTAAACATCTCAAGAGCCTTGAAAGGACATTTGGTGTTTAAATGAAGTGTATAAATGAAGTGTAGGACAAGGTACTTATGTAGAGTCAATGTGGCTGTCAAGGCTCTCTGTTGTCCAGGTCACAATCATCATCAGTAGTTAGCTGTAGGCAACTAGACTCACTTGAGCTAAGTTAATAGACTTAATTTCAAAACTAGTCCATTTGTCAACAGCTGAAGAGTCAGTGTGTACATACAGTAGACAAGGTTCAACACTATACACAATGCCAAAATTAAATCACTAATCACTTTCCTACTGTGCGCTATATTTTGGTTTTTTCAGACAGCCATTTTCTTAGGTTCTACAACATTTTCTAAACATATTCCAAATACGCAGCAACTTAAATCTTAGTAGCTGTTTTACAGTGTGACAAAATAAATGTTTTGGGTCATAACATAAAATGGTTTATCCGACCATATGGTAAACCACTGAAGGTGTTTCATTTACTCGTTTCCAGCTGGGCCTCCTACAACATGTTTTCTCTTGCTTCTTGCTCTTTCACCTTCATAAATGCAAATTCTCAAAAAACATTTTCAACAATTGCCCCTGTACAAAACAAAAAAAGCAGCTAAGACTGTTGATGTGATTTGCTATAGTTTATTATAGTTAATTTTGTTTATTTTAGTGTTTATTTGTGTTTATTGTTTATTTATTCCTTTATTTTTCTTTACCATTTATCTGTATAGCTATTATTCTTTGTTTAGACCAGTGGTTCTTAAACTTTTTATACCAAGTAACAGCAGAGAAAATATTGAGCAAAGTCAGCTACAGACTTTTCACAAGAGGTAGTTTTATTCCCAATAGGATAATTTGCTCTCTCATCATCCTCCTCTTCCTCAAATATACTTCATACACTGACAAACCAAAATTAGATTAAGATAGAGCGAGAGATAAGGTGAAATTATTTTATTTGATTAATTTCTTTAAAAACTTTGATCTAAGCATTCCTCAGCTCCACTCCAATCACATATTTTCGTATATACAGCTGAACAATATTGCTGATTTTCCTACAAAGAACCACCAGAGGAAGCTCATTTAAGAGAAAAAAGGTTTTCCCTGTTGTCCCCATTTACTACTGTATTGAAGCAATGTGTAAATCATATTATAAAGTCTCTGCATAAGTACCATGTAAACCACACTTCAAAAATCCCAAACTATCCTTTTAACATATTTGCACTATGCTGCTGTACATCTAATATTTCACTTCCGGCAGCCATCTTTGATGGAAGGAATAAAGAAAGTTGTGACGTCATGAAAAGGTTAAACTTTTGCAGCTTCACGAATGTTATTGTTACAAAGCAATGTGTTAATCTTTTACACCCCAGCCACTTTTAAATAAAGTTAATTAATTAATTCTGAAATTAATATTTTGAGACGATCACAGGGGTTCTGTGAAAGTTTAAAGGTCAATTGAATTAGGACAAAGCTAACTAGCCACGTGAAAGCGTATTTAGATGTTTCATTCAGTGACAATAAGTAAAGTCGGGATGCTTTAATGTCTCTAACGCGCATAAACAAATCAAACCTTCCTCCACAGCAGTAATCACAGCCAATGTTAGGTTTACAACGCTAGCAGTGAGCTAACAAGCTAACTAGCTCTGGTACCCAAGAAAGCAGTGAGTGAAGCGGCTCCAGCAGCGTCACGGGTCGGTGTGAACACAGTCCGTCATGCCGGTAGTTACGTGATATTTCCAGTGAAGAGCAATGTCCTTTCTATGGAGGTGTCGCTCGTTAACGTCTGTTAACTAGTACCCCGTTTAACCAAAGCCAGCAGCTGTGGAGGGAACCAGGAAGTTCAATCACAGCTTGGACTTTTCTGATTGGTGGATAGATTCAGCTGCGAGGACAAGAGCCAATCAGGGTAAACAGCGTGGTAAAAAAAAAAAAAAAAACATCCTCAATAACGATAGTACATATGACCAGCAGAGGGAGCACGTATACCACCTATAAGGTTGTATGAAAAAATGTAATTTTGGCTCTTAAATTATATTATTACATTAAATTATTATTTATTACATAATAATGACAATAATCAATACATTAAACAGTAATATGAGCTTGCAAATGTTATTTAATTGAAATTATTTATATTTCTTTCTTTTTAATCAAAACTTTCAATGTTTGCATTTCTTTTTTTTAATTATTCATTGAAATTATTTTAAGTGCATATTTTTTTTTGTATTATTTGCAAAAGCCTATATCATTCACCACGCACATTAACCAAAGGTTAAATAATCAATTTCCGTTCAGCAACCTCTGGGTCAGTTTATGAAATGCTTGTGTATGAATTACTTTGTTTGTAATAAAGATGTTAATACAGTTGGAAAACACATAGAAGAGAATGAGGAGTCATGTGTTTGTGGTCTGCTGCTGTTCATATAAACCCCCATCTCATCTACATTCTGCCCTCCATCACTAGCACAATAGCGCCACCTAGCCCCAAGAACATACAGTATATACACAGAGAGAGAGAGAGACACGCACCCTCCCCCTCTCCTCCACCTCCCACACCGTCTGCACAAGCGGCTCCTGCTGCTGTTGCTGCTGCTGCTGCGGCGCCGAGTCTCTCTCAGTCCCCGCCTGTGGACGCTGCTGCTCGGCTGGCCGAATATGGCGGCGGCCCCGGAGGAGGAGGAGGTCGACCGCAGACCGATCCGGAGGGTCCGGTCCAAGAGTGACACGCCTTACATCACCGAGGCGCGGATATCTCTGCACCTGGAGACAGGTAGGGAGGGCAGCCACACACACACACACACACACACACACACACACACAGTATTCGCTCCTCATCCTCAGTGGATCTGTCCACTGACAGTTTCTTCATCACCATCATCATCATCATCATCATCATGACTCTGGGTTTTCATTGTGCGGCTCTGGTGGTTTCCATGGTGCTCCGAGAACACAGTGAGGTGAGACTGTTCCTCACACAGGCCGGCTTTTATTCAACATGTCCGCGTGACACACAGTCTGTGAGGTGAACCTCATCATCAGCTCCACATGAGTCGAATTGGTTGCTGGTGCTCCAGCCAGACTCCGCCTTGATCGTCGGCCGCAGTGAAGTAAATTGTTGTGTGAACTTGGTCAATTATTTGAAATGCAGCTGTTATTTAGAAGGGGATAGATGGATGGATGGATGGATGGATGGATGGATGGATGGATGGATGGATGGATGGATGGATGCTCTGGACCTAGACATGCTCATCAAATGTTGGGGGTCATGGTTTGTTTCCTTTGTTGCCATGGTTGCAGCGCTACGCTGCGGCGAAGCCATGTATCATAAGCATCTGGATATGGATTTACATACAAACACATACACATACACTGGTTTCCATGACTTCAGAGGACATTGCATTTACTTAAATTAATTTCCTGGAGACCTCCTCTAACCTTAACCATAATTACTAATGCCCTAACCCTAACCCTGACCCTAACATTTCATTCATTTCTTGGAGACTTGCTAAAACAACCTCATCTGAACTGTGCAATATGCCTTCACCTTAAAATTTAATAATTTACATTATGGTGAGTTGTTTTTTTTTGTTCCCATAAGGAAGACAAGTCATAAGTAATAAGTAATAAGTAATACCAGGAAACACACACATATTTGTGCAGCTATTCTTCTTAGGACACTGCATCGACTTCCATTCATTTGCAAAGAATAACCAAAGTGTTTTCTTCAACTTTATCCACAATATAAATCTTGGCCCTTAAAATGACCAGTTCCTAAGAAAAAACTTTATTAGGACCAGGTTTTGGTCCCCACAAGAACTACTGGTCCTGACAAGGTCTGTGTTTATTAAAAGGTCCTAAAGAGGTAACAGATACAAGAACACACACTTGTTTTTCTATAATTATGAAGGCATTAATTGTCATTTGATTCAAAATTCACACACACACACACAAAAGGAGGATCTCATAAGTGCGGAGCTGTCCACTGCCTCTAGGTGCTGAAAATGTCACGGAGCAGAACTGGTAAACACAGCCTGGGGGAAACGCTCAGCATTTCTCCAAAACTCAATAACACACACACACACTCAACACCTTTCTCTGTGTTTCAATGTGCCATATATTCTGCATTTCCATTAACTTGTACCTAAACCTCTCAGAACAACCATCATAAACAGTGTGTCATAAACAGTGACTGCACCAGGACCAGTAGTCCTCATAAGGGACCAAAGCCTGGTCCTAATGAGACAGAATCTCATGTCTGAGGAACTTGTAAGGTCAAGGGCTAAATTTTGAATTGTGGTTATGGTAAATATAGGGGTAATGCTTTGTCTAGGCTGTCTAAATGAACTGAAGTCAGTGCAGTTTCAGGGCAGTTTCCTTAAAAGAATAGCTGAGTGAGTCTGTGTGTGTGTGTAGCCTGGCAGCTTAGGCGTCACTACAACGAGCCTGTGTTTTTCATTTACGAGAAAATAGTAATCAAAAAATCCCTGGTGTTGTGATTGTTCTGCTTTGTCTTCAGCCCCTACAGTATTCTTTTAGATGTGTAGCCTGTACTGCCTCAGTCACTAATCACATTAAACCAAGTAATTGAGACTTGAATAAAGGTCAAATGCATGCATTAAAATGCGTAAATATGCTTTTATTGTGAAGCCGTCCCTATTCTTTGCCTCCAGTTAAAGTAAGAAATGCATGTGGGGAAAAAGAACCTGGCTTCACGCTGATCTTAATGAGATGAGGAATTACTCACATTCTTCCTCTTATATATGCCCTTTGCCTGCTTAGACCTTTATGACTCGTGCTGTTCAGACCCACCTACTCGTAATCTCTCTCTCTCTCTCTCCCTCTCCTTCTCTCTCACTCTCTCCAGCCCTCAACAATCTTCCTCTCCATGTTGTTTTCTATTAAAACGCTGCACCTCCTCTCAGCTCACATTCTGATTACCTGCTAGGATGTGCCCAGTCTTGAGTAGCACTGTTTCCAGACCAGGCATGGCTTGAATCTGGAGGAAGGGCAGGAATGGAGGCTGCTGAGTCTTTGCTAACTGTGGCTGCTCCTGGCTATTAGCTGGAAACAGAGCAGGGAGGCTGTAGCTGCGTGAGATGCTGGCGTGGCATCACAGAGAATCCGGCGGGCACTGCCAGCTTTATTATCAGCAGAGGGCTGCTTAATTTTCACCCTTCCTTTGAAGCATGAAGAATCCTTGTTTTATCCCCTCCCACCCCCCAAAATTCTTTGGTATAATCTCATTTATTCTCAGTCACCGCTGTCGCCGAAGCTCATTTATGTCATGTTTGTATGTTTAGCTGCTTCTATTTTGCAGGAATCCGTCCCACTCCTTCTTTAAGTAAATACGTCAACATTCATATGTGACAAATAGCCATGCTATCATCAGTCACTTGAATGTGTGCACGTGTGTGTGTGTGTGTGTGTGTGTGTGTGTATGCGGTGCATATGTGTGTGGGAGGCTGGGTGTACATGAGTATCAGCTTTAGTAAACAACAGTTTATCACCAAGGCTTTTGCCAGGCAGCCTGGCGCTGCTCTCACAGCAGCAGCCACAGTCACTGCTCAACTGGACTCAGATTATTTCAGTACAGTATTTTTTTATAGCGCTAATGATGTCACTGCACAGACTACAGACTCCAGACAGGCTTAACCTTCACCTGATTAATTCTGAACTGGAGACAGTTTAGGAGAAGTGAGTACATTTAAAACAAATGTGTACAGAATCTAGTAAATCAATGAAGTACAATTTATTAACCTTTTGAACCTCCATTAGATTAAATTTAACCGAAGGCCAGGGTCATAATTTTTATGTTCTATGACTGCAGAGTGCTGCTACACATCTCCACATGCACATACACAGGTTCCATTTATATTAAAATCAGTTTTTCATTACATTTCTTCCCAGTGGTGCCCATTTCTCATAAAAGTCCTTGTTTTCTTTGAGCGCTAAGTTCACGTGTGGGTCAGAACGTGGATACCTGACCCGAGTGACCTGTTGGGCTTGGGTTTATTTTCAACACATGCAGTGAAATATGGTGAAACTCTTGAGTTTTACCATCATACTGAAGGATGATCATGCAGTGAAGGACCAGCACGATTCTGTAGTCACATAACTGCTCCCACCACCGTGGATGGCCAGTGGAAAGAACTAGCTGACGGCTACTTCCTCTTCTGCTGTAAAAGTTCCGCACATAATCATTTCTCCAGTAACATCCACAGGAATACGGTGCATGAGAACAACCCAAAGAGTGCAGACTCTGGCCGGGTATTTTTGTGACTTTCCTTATCTATTTATATGCACATTCATTCAGCCAGATTCTTCTCAGACTCGCCTTTGTTTTGGCTTCTCTTCTAGGCTGAATCATCTTAAGTCAGTCCAGATCCCAGGCAGCACAGTTCTGTTCCAGCAACTGAAATCCAGGTCAGCTTGGTTGGTTAGAGCTTAGCCCTCCTCTTCACAAAGACCAATATGCAGGCGTCACCACGCTCTCAGTCAAACAGAGGGAGCACTAATACAGACCTGAAAGACAGAGCAAGACAGAGGGGGTCTAAATGAGAAGAGGTGGATGAGCAGGAAAAGTTGGAGGAGGGGAATATGTAAAGAATATGTTGCACCCACACACAAACTACCTCCCACTATCAGACTAATTCTTTTCTACCTTTTTCTCATCTGCACATATACATCACCAGTGTTATCTGCTCATATTAGCCCGGCCTTGAACAGCAGAGAGTCAGAATTACTTACTTAACAAAAAGATCACGGATGAAGAAAAGTGAGGGCTTTAAATGCAAAAGAGCACTTCCACCAAAAACACAGACCGCCCCCCCCCACCCCACACCTCCAAACCAAAGCACCACTCTTCATCCAAAGGCATGTGGGTCCATCCTTTCAGCTCTGACAAGCCAACCATTGTGCACTGGGAGACAAACCTGAATTAAGGTTGGTGTCTGAATCAGATTTAATTTGACAGAGAGCAGAGTGGGAAGGTCTCTCAGCTGCAGTGATATCAGGGTCTCCACAAAGATATACCTAAATGTTTTAATGTTCATAATTTTATATGCATTTAACTAAAATATAAGGCCTTTGGCTGATGTCTACTCTTTTTATTGTACTGTATACTGCTGTTGTCTCGTATAATGCTTATTTGTCGTAATTCATTCACTGATTTCAGTGGCTTATGTATAATAATCAGCTGATTGTAGGTCACATTTTGAAGGCCATTTTCTAACAGTATACAGTATTCTGTAGTAAGTTAGTTAGTACTGGAGTTTAACTTCAGCTGGCATCCATAATGTTGCATTATTGCCCTTTTCTGCATTTAATCATCCATTACTTGTTCTCCTCCCTTTGCGTGGTCTCTCGGTGTTTGTCTTCTTCTTCTCCTGCGATGCTCCACGACATAGTGATAATTATGTGATAGATAAAACAGTACTTAAATGCACAGGAGGTCATTTCTGTTGCTAGGGGGGGTTTCTTAATCAAAAGAATGCGATCCTGGTTCTTGCTGTCTGGTTTATTGGTGAGGCTTTGGCAGCAGAGCATGGAGGAAAAAAAAGCAATAAGTAGACATGATCCGTAAAAAAAAATACACACCGGCTTCCTCACTCTGACATTTCATCTGTGGTTTGCACCGAAAAAGCTGATGACATAATTTAAAGTCCACCAAAATGAATTGGTCCATTGTCTTGAACAGAAATGTTTAAAACAGTGTTGTTGTTGTCAGATACAGTATTTAAATGCAGAAATGTTACATTATATCTTCAAAATAATAACTGCAGCTTGTCTGTGAGTCTCCCTTTGATAATTGTCCCCCTTTGTGCTTGTTTTAAATGTGTCCCCATGTGCTTCTTTCCTGGGCACTTCAACCAGGGGAGGGAAGGCGCTGTCGCACGTTTCCTCAGGCAAAGATGAAATACACAACAACAAGCAATCCATAACACAACACCACAATACCACAAATGCTGTGCGTTTTAATACAGAGTTAAATTAAAGTCTGTCTGTACTGGTGAAGGCCATCTATCAAACCCAATGAGCTGCAGAGCTACATGAGACGGAGAGAGGAGAGAGAGTGAGTCATAGCCCTGTGATCAGCCAAGTCTCACACATTTACAGGGACACATCTGGACATGGATTCACCTGGACAGCTTAAACAAAGCTTTATTCTTAACCTTAACCATAACCAGTTAATGCCAAACCCTAACCCTAACCTTAACCGAATTAAACTCTTTGAAGTCTAACCAATCCAAAAAGGTTCATACTGTTTTCTTGGTAATATACTTGAGCTTAAGTTTTGTACAGTCAGAAGAAAAAACTTAACCAGTTCCTCAGAAATGAGTTTCTGTCTCATTAAGACCATATTTTGGTCTCCGTGAGGACAACTGGTCCTCATAAGGCCAGTGTTTACACCAGATAAGGTCCTAAAGAGGTAACAAATACAAGTACACAAATAAATAAATGCCTTAGACCTAAACCGAACCTTAACTTAATCCCAACTCTAACGTGAACACTAAAACCAAGTAAACCCTCCAAAAGTCCCTTTAACTTGTGAGAGGCAGCAAAAATGTCCTCACAAAGATGGGTTTGAATCAGAATGTGTCGTCACGGCCTACTTGAGACGCACACACACACTCACACGCACACACTGCAGCTCTGTCACTTTGTATTAAGGGAACATGCACAGTGTGCGGTGGTGAGGCTGTTGCTGAGGCTTGAGGAAAGAAAGTGTAGAGAGAGAGAGATGAGAAAACACTGAACTCAGTGTGACCCTTGACCTCACAGCCTTCACTTGTCCACACACATTATTTAACGCTGGTCCACAGTGTTGATTGTCCAGTTTGTGCTGATTATGACACATTTTTTGACGGAGCAAAAAAAAAAAGAGGCTCATATATCAAACTATAGAAACTTACTTAACTTTGATTAACAGATGTTGTTTTACAGTGAAAACTATTGAATTTGCTGGTGGTCTGTGTATAATTTTAAATTTTAGCCCAATTTTACTGTTTTTTAAAGAACCAATTAATTGGAATTACGTTCTCAGTTCATGTGCCACTGTGTTATTTCTTGTTATTTAGCAAATTTATGTAAAAACATAATATATTTGTTTTAAATAATCTACAATAATCCACTATTAAAAAGTCTCCCATGTGAATAATGTTTTAGAAAGAAAAAACAATGCCCAACGTTTAAGAAAATGATAGGCCTTCTTTGGCAAAAATGTTATTTATATTTTTAACATCTCCACTTGGAGTCAGTGGGGTTTGGAGAGCGACTGCCAGGAAAAGCACAGATAGACCAATAGCTATTCTGGAGTTCTCATGTGACGTGCGTTTGTCTGTGTGTATGTGTGTATATATATATCATTGTCATCATCCTCACATGGATCTGTGTAACAAACTGTCCTGAAGAGCTGATTATTCTGTCACCTTTTCTTATGATTTATCCACTGGAAGGAAACCAGAGGAAGCATCATGTCTCTGCCATGTCAGACTGTGCCTGTGTCTCCTGAAGGAGGGCAGTGGGGTGGAGGAGGAGGAAGCTCCTACTGTGAAGCTAATGAGCTACAAACCACTGCATGTTCAGCCTCTTCCATTTATAACAAATACAATGAACTTCACCCAGAGCTTTGTGCGTGTATGTGTCTTATGCAGTGAGTGTACAGACAAACAGACACTCTCATTTTTTCACCGCTTTATCCACTAGGGGTCGCGGGGGGGAGCTGGTGCCTATCTCCAGCTAACATAGGGCGAGAGGCAGGGTACGCCCTGGACAGGTCGCCAGTCCGACAAACAGACAAGTAGGAAAATTATAGTTCGAAGTCCAAGATGCAGTATTTTTGCATGCATGACAGAAGTGATATGACACTGTCACGCTTAAAGATAAATACTGATAAAATAAAATTATTTTGTCTGCACAATTAAGTGCCAGAAAAGCCATAACTCATAAATGGTTACAAGTTGACCCTCCCATCAACAGCCCAGTGGTTGCGGATTATCAATTAAATATACTGCATGCATGCGTGCATATTACTTTCACTCTCACAAGTACCACCTGAGAAAATACTGAGCTCTCAAAGTAACACCGTTATCGTCAACATTAAAATACAGAGGTGTAAATAGGCCGAGCAGAGTCGTAGATAGTAGATTAGTAGTTTCGTCCGTAAAATGTCAGAAAATGTTGAAAAATGTTAATTCATGTTTTCGCAAACCTCCAAATGATGACGCTCTCAAATGTACTGTTTTGTCCACAAACCAAAATTAGCCAGTGTTCAGGATTTCTTGGTTATATGGAGCAAAGAAACCAAAAAAATTCACATTTAAGAAGCTGAAAAATCATAGACCTTGTATTAATTTAAATAACACTGCTATTGCTGCGTTCAAACGGTAGTTGTAAACTTGTAATCACACACACTGAATACAGAACATCCTGAACTCAGAAGTTTCAGAAAACTTAGGAGCTACTGCAGAATGTTGCATCGTGGACCCTTAAAGGAGCAGCATGGCTGAGAGTAAATGGGAGGAAGCCTTGTTATAAACTCTGCACAGCAGGTGTCCGCCCTCACTGTCTCAGCAGTGGAGAGACACATTCATTTTTGCATACTACATCTCTGTCAGGGCGACAGTCTCAGCTCAAGGACCAAATTAGCAGCAGCAGCAGCAGCAGCAGCAAAGGCCTCGAGGATGATGAATAGTTTTTTGCCTCGTGGAGACAGAAGGCCAGATGAGAAAAGAAAGAAGATGATCTGTGGGTTAATGGACAGTCGAGAAGAGGAAGGTTCTTTGTCTTAGGAGACAGAGATAAATTATAAAGATGTTAATGATCATGACTGGCTTAATTAATAATAATTATCCAAATTATAAAGTAGGATTATGTCATCACATACAACAAGGTCTTTGCAGCCTTTTGCAGTCAAGTGTTTTACTCTTACATTTTGAGAACCTCATTAATGAAACTTCAATCACCAGGACAACAAAGTGGAGATAAATGGAAATGAACTGTCTAAACCCATGGTTCTCAAACTGTGGTTCTCAAACTGTGGCATAAATCTGCCTCCTGTGAAAAGTCTTATAGGATATAATGTTAGCAAACAGTTTTTCTTCTCTACAAGTGCAGAATTATCCTTAAAATGTACTCAGTTATTTTAGAATTAATTTTAAAATGTAGCTTTTTACTTATACAGTCTTGAACGGTCTTTCCCCATCTTACCTCAGCGATCTTCGACATCCATATTCATCATCACGATCAGTTAGGTCTGCAGAGAGAGCTCTTCTTGTGGTACGAGAATAAAACTCGGAGGAGACAGAGCCTTTGCTGTGATGGCTCCTAAATTGTGGAACAAGCTACACCCTCACATTAAACTTGCTGTTTGTTTTGAAATCTCGACTAAAAACCCACTTCTTCTCCTTGGCGTTCCCTGACCATATGGAGTTGGCAGTTTTAGTGTGTGCATATGTATATATATAAATATATATATATATATATATATATATATACACACATACATATATATATTCTGTTTTTATTGTTTTTTTTTATTATGTTGGTTTTAGTTTACATTGTTTGATATCTGTTTGATGTATTTATGTGATGTACAGCACTTTGGTCAACTTATTTGTTTTTAAATGCGCCATAGAAATAAATTTGGATTGGATTAGATTGGAAAATGATTCTATGCTTCTCAATCCTGGTCCTCTGGGACCCACTGCCCTGCATGTTTTAGATGTTGCCCTGCTGCCCAACACACCTGATTCAAATGAATGGGCAGCGCAGAGCTTGATGACGAGTTGACCATTTGAATCATATGTACTGGAACGTAAAACATGCAGGGCAGTGGGTCCCTGAGGACACGGCTCTATACTATAGGAATGAAATTTGTGTCCAAATTTCACTCTCTTCTTTTGCTCTGACTTTTACCAACTCATGACAGGAGCTTGAAGTTTCTCTTTCCTGACCAGCGAGTAACCAACTTTTTTCTGCTCCTTTGATTCTTGGTAGTTAATAAGCAGCAGATTTATGAAGAGCCACTGCAGGTAGAAACTAGACTAGGCATGCAGAAAGTGCACAGAGGATTTCTTCAAAATGTGTCTTTTACTTTTTGAGTCATGCTGCTCACAGAAAAACAGACAAGCGCAACCTCCTTGGCAGAGATAATTAGGTTTTGAGTGATAAAAAACCAAAACAGTGAGTTGAAAGATTCACTTAATATAGTCGAGCATGGTAATAATTCTCTGCCGCCTAATGAAACAAGTTGATATTTAATGAGAGAAACTTGATGTTAAAATGTAAAACATTGAAGCTAAGTGTGTTTCAGAACATCAGAACATTAAACCAGTGTAACAGAGCTCGGTAAAGACACTGTGATTTGTTTTGACCGTGTGTGCAGCGGTAACGTTTTTCCCCTCTGCACTTTTCCAGCAACAGTGCAGCAGTAGCTCTGTCTCTTAGTTAAAGTTAGCGGCATTTAGCTTGAAGGCAAGGTTTAAAAGCAGGTTTGACCTGTTAATTGTGGGCCAGAGTCAGTCTGGGGGGTTAGCAACAGAGCTCATATTGATCATGGCATTTTCATTTAGCTGTTAATGCAGAGACTGACCCCTGTGACCCCTGGACCCTGATCAATAACCTGTTTAATTTATCTTAATTATTTCCACATTGAGGTAAGTTTGTGTGGCAATTTTCAATCCAGGAGCTACAAAAGGCTTTAGATGAAAAAGAAGAAAAGAAGAACGATGGAGATAAAAGAGACAGAGACAGATTTATTGTGCAGCCCACACAATAGCATGAACAACAATGCGGTTGTACACGTCCACAGGATGGGTTTTGAGAGTGTATTGACTGCAGGGTGAGCATAGATTCAGTTTTTCTACAAGTTGCCATTAAAAGCCAGAGAAAAATTAGCATAAAAGTGCTGCTTCCTCCTAAAAGTACCTTTTTGTAAGATTTAGTTATTGTTGCATAGCAGCAACAGCATAACCCTAAGAATCTGAGCTTGCATTTTGAAACCTTTAACTTTCGTAATTTGGCTAGCACCATGCTGAGGTTTTGCAACCAGAAATTGACAGATCTCACCTGCAACCAGACTCTTAATGGACAGAAAAAATTGACACAATGTGCAACTGCAGTCCCAGAAATATTACATTAACTTTTCTGCTGTTGTAAATCATATGAAAAAAAGACAAATTTTCCCAAATATTCTATTGAAAGCAAGTTTTTTTTGCAACTGGTGGAGTTGCCATCTGGCAGCTGATATTTTCACTTCCATATTGGCGCCCTCTGTAAACTAGAATGTCCATTTTCTTATATATAGTCTATGCATGTGGAATTAGTATCACCCATGAAAATATGAGCCATTCTGAGCTGCAGTAGCTGTCTGAAGTTAACAACTTTAACTTTTTTCTAATGAATGCTTGAACACTTTGTTAACAAACTCTGAGTCAATGTGTTTCCACTCCATGGACTCTCACTGCAGCAACTCTGCACCACAGAGAGGTAAATCAGTGCTCAGGCAGGTCAAGGTGAGATCGATTCAGTCAAGGCACATGTGGATCTCCATCACAGTACAAAGGCACCGAGATGAGAAAAGCTCTGGGCTCTGTGAGGTTCAGCTGATGTGGCCATGATTGTCAGGAGTATTGTGAGTGGAAAACTCACAATACTAGCAGCAGTTTATGAGCTACACATGCTTCGACTGCTCCCATCATGAACCATCCTGTAGGGCAGCCAGGTAAATGTCTGTTTGTGATATCTATCAATTCATTTTTGCATCATAAATATGCTTTTATTGTGAACTATATATCTTTCACTTTGAAATTCATGCCATTATTGCTATATCATTATATAATTTTAAGGTCATATCGTCCATCCGTATTAAACAGATGCTTGTTGCTACACAGTTGGACTTTTTTCACTTGACCGGCCTCCTTCTCCTCCACCGAGGTCATGTGAGTTTGAGACCCCTGCTTTAGGGCTTATGGTAAGACAGGTGTAAAGATCTCACTGTGTCACAAACAGCTGTACAGACAATCCGATGATATACCGTCATCTCTGCTGTGCTCTCTGCAGATGTGTTTGTGTGTGCTATCACTCCTGCATGTGTGGAGTGTGGCGCTACAAGAGCGCTCCAGTTCAGTCAGACACACTGAGACATAAAGTCAATCGCCATCAGCAGCACATTGAGCTGTAACCTGTCAGGCCTTTGTGCACCACTGAGCTCGTCATTGGTGTTTTTTAGTCTGAGTCATAACAAAATCCACTGTTGTTCTGAGCTGCCAGACCTGGTGGTTGAATCCAGCAGATGTTGAACAGCATACACCACCATTATTAGTTTTCAGTGGTATGGGCTTTTCTGTAAGTTTTTTCGTCCTTCCTGTCTACAGTTTTTGACGGATCAACCTGAATTTGTTATGATGGGTAGTATGTTCCCATTAATTTTGGTAAGAATCTCCCCACTGATGAAAAATTATACATTTTTTTAATAAATCTCTGTCTTTTATAATTAGTAAAACTGTACCTTTGCCAACTCTGCCAACAACTTTGCCATCCAACTAAATTTTGTGTACCTTTTTTTGCCCATCATTGTGCACCTTGCAGGGGAGCTTACAATGAACGGACGAAAAAGAAGCAAAACCACCGGAAATCAGTATAGAGTCAATAGTCCAATCAGCCAGGAAAGGATGAAAAAGAGCCTATATATGAGCTTTTAAAATGTTTTAAATGGACAGCAACTGCCATGTGCTTAGGGCTTCTCTCAATGGTGCACTGTGGGATGTGGCGGTGGACAAACAGAAATATTGAAAATGCCACACATCATCAGTCTCTCTCATCAGCAACACCAATGAGTAATTGGTCCCATAACTGGGCGACTTACATTCCACACCACAAAATGGCCTCCTCAATGGTCGCCATGTTTGTTGACGCCTGCAACTTGCCCTGAACAGGGTTCAGTCCCATTTAACAAGTTCAGATGTGTACGTTTTTTCATGTTTATGTAAGATGGTAATAGCTATAAGCAGGAAAAGTTCTATAGGGATCCAGAACAGTAGAGTCATATTTCAGGTGCCGGTATGTGAAACACAGGTGACGAAGTGTTGAAGCCTTAGCAGGTTAAGAAGAGGCAAAGTTGTAAAACCCTTATTTCCCTTTTTTAAATTGAGGTCCACCAGAGTTATTGGGATTCATCCTCAAAAAGCCGGGACTGTCTGCCCCAAAAATCATTAAGATTCTTGTGGTTGATCCTGAGACTTTTTCAACTGGAACAAAGTTTTAACAAGATATAAGAGGATAAAATATCTGAATACTTGCTGTAGGTTAAGCTCTGTGAATAATAAATTGTGCCTGCATCCTTCCATCTGTCTACCAGTCTCCTAAAGCCTGACTTAAACTCCGTGTCGTGAACTGTTTACTGTGTGAAGAAGTGAAATGTGTCGGCAGAAAATAACATTTTCCTCTTGTGACGTGCGATTTTACAATTTCCTGTGTGGCGGACGCAGTCATTTTTGTATCGCACAATCTGATTTGTAGTCACCGTCACCTCCATGTAGATGTTTTATCTTCAACTGTCAGCCCAAAATATTGTTGCTCTCTGATTGTTTCAGTTAACTTAACTTGTGCTCCTATTTTCCTCTTCATTATATCAACAACTTAATCAAAGTCGAATCAATACAAAGAAAGAGAGGCACATTTATGGATGAAAATAAGAAAGCTGAAAATATTGATTAGGATGACACAGTGAAAACTGGCAAGTGACTGAAGAATAGTGTGTGGTTTTTACATGGAGATGAGTTAAATCTTTTGTCGGAGAATAGCATAAAACAGGGTTCAAAACAATTATTTCAAAAAGTCCAATTCTGAAAATTTGCAAACTGAGTCACATGACGCCCAGAGATCCATAGAGCTTAGTCATGTGGTAACACAGCAGGAAAAAGTAAACGTGTGAGTGTTCTGCCTCCTGTATGTAAGGTGTAAGGTGTAAAGTGCGACTCCCCTCACCTGGATCCTACAAAGATTGTCCTGCTATTATGAATTAGTTACCAAGAGTTTATGTTGTGCGCACTGACAGAACAATTCCCTCAAATACAAGGAACAAATGTTCTGACACAGTTTAAGATGGGAGGGTAACATGTAAGAGCCACTTCGCCCATGGCGTCCACTTTTATTGATTTGCAGCATCTGGACAAGTGACTGTCCTTGGGATCTTGGATCAAGCAAGTCTTAGTCATTTTCTCTGGTGAGACAGAAATCTCGGAATTTTCATTTCCCAGACATCACATCATTTTCTCTCTCTTGCTTAACATTAGTCACTCACTGTCCTTCATGGAATCTCACGTCAACAGTGGAGAGAGACAGTGGACAGGTTAATTTACCTAACTATCAACTTAACTTCTTTCTTGGATTAAATTCAAGCACGTTCAATGACTCATGTCTGTTTAGGTTTTCAAATATTAGGATTTCAAGGACCCTTGGAAACTTTGCTTTTGGCACTTTTGTTTTCATGCATACATTCTCTCATCTGACAATCTCCAGAGAATCTGCATAGTTTAGTGCGTGACTGAAAGCTGCTTTATTGTAGGCTTTTCCTTTAGGTGTTAGCTTTTGAGAGTGTGGAAGCATGGGTTTATTGATTGCCCTCACACCACCACTGCTCTTATATCCTTCTTTTTATAGGAGTGGTTCAAGTGAGTCATCAGAATGAAACTTGTGTAATACTTCAGGAGCAATGATAGTCCTTCTTGTTCGGTCCTCATTATTCGAGCACTTAAACTGCCTTCATCGCCGTTGTGGGGAAGCAAATCTCTCAGTTCTAGAGGGCATCCGCATTGGTAAGCAGAGGTCTGACACATTTATTGAAGGATGGAGAGCCAAGTCCAGACAAAAGACTGCCCACTGAAACTCTCGCCCCTTTCATCTCGCATCACACGGCCTTGGACTCTGAATTTGAAAAGCCTCCATGAGTCATCATGTGCAGTGATTTAAAAGCAGCTTGTGCTTTTGATCTAAGTATCAGCACATGCATTATATACACAAGGAAAATAAAAATGAATAAGTAACACTGTTGACAGCATGAACACAGGCTTAAGTTGCTTTCTATGTCTGTGTGCTGGATCTCTGTGTTGTAAAAGGAGGAGAGATGTGGTTGTGATCATAGACGACTCCTCCTCACCAGTCTACACCCTGCAGCTTCAGTCTGTCACTGTGTGATGATGAGTTCATTTCACCCACATCACTTGTAAGTGAGCCCCACCTGCAGGCAGGGACGTGCAACTACGACTTGTGACCCCTCATTTTTCTCCAGCAGAACATAAGTGAGGTGAAGTTGTAACCTTTTCCATCTTCAAAGATTTCACAAACTTAGCTTGTTTTTTTTTTAAATCATTCGAATTTTGCAGCTGATTTTTTCCTGTGTGTGTCACTGTGTTGATCAACTGTCTCAGCTCAGCTCAGCTCAGCTCAGAGGATCTCCACAAGAGTTGAGTACACACAGCTGACTTTATAGACAGACAGACTACCTTTGTCTTGGGTTTGCTCCTCAGGTTTTCAGGATTGGAGACCATAGGATATAGGATTGGGGTCAATGCTGAGATCAAGATTCCAGCTTGAACGTGGCTATAGTGTATTACTTTTTAACAAACAGTAAGAGTAGTACAAATGATTAAAAAAGGGAGGCATAAACACTATTAATATTCACAATTTTGTAAGCCAATGCAAGCTAATTAAAATCAAAAATTAAAAAAAAAAAAAATTAAACTTAAAGATGACTGACAAACTCATACTTTATAAATATTTAAATCTCGCGAACTTCAGTCTAAGATTCTAAAGCTCCCGGTGCTTTACTGTGATTGGTTCACCGCACGCAGCAGAGAGCCACAATTGGCTGAATCTCTGCAGAGGCTGAGGAGTATAAAGTTACTGTAGGAAAAAAAGGAGTGCGCCCGTAAAGTCCCGGAAAGTCAAAAGTCCTTTTCAAAATAAGTGCAGAAATAATTAAAATTTCTAAAGTATTTTTTGCAAGCAGAATTGTTGACATTTTTGCCGTGTATGTGAGGATTTATGCTTTCTTCTTCCACTTAACAGTAAATTTAATTTAAATGTAGGTACTCTCTGAGTGTTTGTAGGCTAGCAGTCTTACTAAATAAGAAAATTGCGATGTTTAAAAAAATATATATATGTAAATTGTATTTTATGGGTATATATATATATATATACTTATATGTGTTTTAACAACTACTATTATTATTACTTGATTATTGTTATTATGTGTAATCTATTTAATACTCTATTTTCGTCTATGTTATGAAAAATGATAAACTGGAGATGTCAAACGAATATTGTGGTGAACAAACCCGCAAACAAACCCGTTCAAAGCTTTTATTTTGTTAGCTTTGACCGGAAGTCCCTCGTCTCATGAGGACTACTTTGTCAGTAGTGGACGGAGAAGCTGTGAACCGTTTGAAATCCCCCTCCTTGCTCCAGGGCAGAGGGTAAGAGGGTCCAGCTCGGTCCCGCAGACCAGCCACAACATGGCGGGCTTTGGAGGCGATGTGAGGTGCCCACGGCCCGAGCTTTCCTCTGGGTCCGCCACCGACTACCCGGCTTTAGTGGTGCCCGCGTCCGAGGAGCGTACACCGAAGAAGAGGAGAAGGAGGAGAGGCTTCTGCCTGACCGGGAATAAGTCCCGCCACAGCTCCGCTGAGCAGGAGCAGCAGCAGCGGGAGCAGCGATGTCCGCCCGCCGCCAACAACAACAACAACACGCCGTTCACGATCCACTGCCAGATCAGCAAAGAGTTCAAACACATCTGCAGCAACTGCCGGGGATCAGAGCCGCTGGACGGTGAGAGCGGGACTGAGGGCAGGGGGGATAGGATGGATGTTACTGAAATGTAGTGGCCATCTGTCTGTGTGACCGCTCAGTTATCAACACTAGACTCACCGTACTTACTGTACGTACAGTGGTGATTCTCAAACACTGGGTCGAGACCCTAAGACAGGTCGCAGGAGATTCTTTTGGGTGTCCACCAAAATTTGCACTATTTTCACAACCATTTAGTTAAGATTTATGTGAATATGTTTTCAATGACATGGTTAAAATCAGGTCGTACCTCATTTACAAAACATTTCTTGGAAATTTCAAAACAATATTAAGTGTTACTGATATGGCTTTAATTCAGATAGAAAGTTTGGGAAACACTGGGTTGGGACCCAAAGACGGGTCGCAGGAGATTTTTTGGGTAGATTTATGTGCATATGTTTTAAGTAACATACATAAAATGAAGCTGTAATTAATTCAGCAAAGAGCTCTTGGAAATGACTTATTTACCAGTACAAAATAATATTAGGTGTTATTGATATGGCTTGAAATCAGTTGCTACATTATGCTCAGATTTGCTCTTGTCACAGTTTATATTTCTAATACAGAACATTTAGGAAACACAGCTTTAAAGCAGTGATTCGCAAACACTGGGTTGAGACCCACAGATGTGTCATGGGAGCTATTTTTAGGGCCGTCAAATAAATTTGCAGAAATTTTTTCTGCCTTTTACTTAAGATTCATGTAATTTATCAAACATATATCTCTTGTAATATGTTTGTCTGATTTACTGATATTCAAATTGATATTAGGTGTAACAGAAATGACAGTAGGAATAGTCAGAAAGTTTTTTTTTGGGCTAGAAACGCTGGTTTCTAATGTGGCATATCACATTTGTCACAGTATTTTACTTGGACTCTGAGCTCATCTGAGGCATAGACACTTTATTTCGGGTACATAATAAAGTGTCATCTGGTGCCCTGCTGTTTTAGCCAATCTGCCTCAAGGTTTAACATGTTTAGTCTTCAAAGATGGTTTTTCTGTGTCTAATTAAAAGAATACTGGCCAAATTCACTGGTTTGGATATTGGAAAAAAAAAGGTAAAACTTGATATGATAAATAAGCCTCAGTGTGGTGTAAAATCCTCACTAATCACAGGCTTTTGAAGAAAAATATTTACAAAAAGTGAAACAAAGCTGTCTTATCTTGATTAAAAAATATGCTAAAATAATCATATCATTTTTTATTTTCGTGGACAGATTGATTTGAGATTAATAAATCAGTTAATTGGACAGATTTTTGCCATTTATTTTAATGATCACAATTTTCAGATTACTCTTTAGTTAAAGGACATATTTTAATGCTAATTCTGACCCGATTATGTTATCTGATCTTAACATAATAAATCAATAGGACAGAACATGAAAATTCATCAGAGTTAGCTTATTTTGCATGATTTTTGTTGTCATGTGCAATAAAATCATCCCAAACCATAAGATAATAACTTTGAAACATCAACTAATTTCCAGTCACTTAACTAATCACAGTATTGACTTCACTGCTGTTGTGACTGTCTCAGTCATCAAGACCTTTTCTTTTCCTGGTTGATATTACTCCTCGGCAGATCAATGCAGCATTGATTAGTTAACGCTCACTCTCAAAAATAACCCCACAAAAACAACGACAAATCGAAAGCGTGAATTTACTGAGTAGAAGCTGCATTAGTCAACTAATGGAGTGAGTGTTTTCAGACCTGATTCTCTGAGTCTCTGTTACAGCTGTGAGTTGTTGTTGAATGAGTCAGATAACAGAGCCCGGGGTCAGACTGAAGAATGTCGCCCTGCGGTGTGAGCCCGAGCCCTCTGACTCACTCTGTGTGTGTGTGTGTGTGTGTTCTATAAAACCCTTGAGTTCATCTCAGAAAGAAACATTTTCTCTGTCTATCTCCTCATGGAACGTAATTCAGGTGTTTTAAGTCAAACGGAACTGCAGGCGTGATGAGGCACAGCTTATGTTTTTAATATGGATTTATGTGGTAATTCAGGTTTTTTTTGTGGTTAACACAAACTCTGCACTTACTTTGCCATGCACGCACACCACCAGTGATTACCAGGAGGGACACAAATTTTAGCCACTTAACTAAAGGATCACCTAATAAAATCTACACCTGCTAACAACCATGATATCTCAATTATATGTTTGCCACTCTATTTAAATGTTAGGCAGCCCTTTCTGACGTTGTAAACTGTTTACTCCCTGCACTAAAGCCCATAGAGAAAATCTTTGATTTTTACATCACGGCACACAGTTGATCCTCTGATGCGCTCATCAGTAAGTTCAAATGTGTTATTTCATGAGTTTAATGTTTAAAATCCTTTGTATAGATTCACCCAAGTGACACAAAGTTAACAAACAAGGCAGCATTATTCACAAGACCTGCATTAGATGCAGGTCTTGTGACTAAATGAGTTAAAAATTTAATAGATTTTTTCCTATGTACTTTGATGCAAGAGATTGATGGGTTTACAACCTTCAGTTTCCTTCTCCATATGACAAGGCCGTCGAACAGAAACATAAAGCAATTGGCATTAAAAATGCAAATCTTTCAGAATCTCGTTTCGATTCAATTCCGATTCTCTGGGTTACGATTTGATTAAAAATTTGATCTTCAATTCAAAATCAGGGACGTCAATGCTCACAGTGTGTTCATCAATCATTTAGTGTGACTATTTATAAGATATTAAAAATGTGCAAATCTTGCAACTCCACTGACAGTATTTGTGGTGCATCCACAGCAGCAGCAAACATTCAGTTAGTGGTCTTCATGTGTGTTTGCAGAAGTGATGAGATTTATGAGATTCCTTGAATGCATCTTGAAGCGGCTCCACTAAACTTAACACACTGTAGATTCTGCAGAAGTGATAAAAATTTACCAGGGTCTTTGAATGCTGCTTATTAGCTGCTCCCAACACACTGTGAACCCTGCATTACATTCACTAGCTCTCATGAGCTGGAGTCTAGAATATTCACATATTTGAAATTCAAGGAACTATATTAATCCTCAACTATTTTCTTAATGGATTAATCAGTTTGAGTCTTTTTTTTTTATTAATTAAAACAAGCTTTCAGATTTTTCTTTGCTCCATATAACAAAGAAATTATTTTTAAAAAAGGGAATAACACTGGTTTGTGGAGGAAAAACAAGACATTTGAGAAGATCAGCATTTCCAGGTTTGTGAAATCACAGATCAACATTTTAACCGAGAATATTGTCAACAGATTATGAAAATAATTGTTAGTTGCAGCCCTAATTCGAACAGCATTTTTGCCAGAAATGCACATCCATAGCATTTATTCTTATACAACCATAATCTGAACTACTGCTTTAAGATGAACGGAAGATTTCTCAACAAATGGATTGTTTGTTTCCATGATTTTATAACCAGCTGTATCTAACTATAACCGCTGGCTTGGGGGGGGGGTGTTGTGCATAATGAGAAAAGTGTAATTTTCAAATGCACGGATGTGAGCAGCCTTCAGCAAGATTGCTTCCAAACAGCTCCAGAGGGAATTACACTTCAGAGACAAGATGCTGGATGGATGGAAAAAGGGGGACGAGGGAAAGGTTCCACATGAAAGAAGGTGATATTGTTGTGAAATGAAAATGAGACTCTGACACGCTGTTCCCATGTTGTGTTCAGTTCCTCTCTGGGAGCTTGTTGTGTAGCGTATCTGCTGGTGGCACCACCTGACACCGTGACATCTGGAGTCAAGGGTCAGTGGACAGTAACGGAATATTTTACCTGACATATCAAAATATTAGGGATGCGTCCATATGATATTCAGTATCACTGGATTGGATATCAGAAAGAGATAAATGATAAATCTGATACCATCCATAAAACCTCATATATCACATGCTATGCACAGATCGTTAAAGTGTAAATGAAACAGCAGCAACTGCATTTTAGCTGAATCTTGTTTTTCCTCTTTAAGGGAGAATAACAGTTTGTATTTAAAACTTCTTGAAATGGTGAGTACCAATGTGATGTTAACAGCTTCTGAAGGTGTAACATGACTGTATCAGATTTGTAAATACTCATTGTTGTGTTATCGGTGTCAGACAACGAAAAAGTGAAATTGTGCCATCCCTACTAAACAACAAGAAATCAAGCATTTCCCCCTTTTTATCCGCATTGATATTAATAGTAAGTGATGAAATGTAAATTTAGCGTCAAAACCAAAATAATGCAAAAAATAACATTATATCATTTCACAACAAATACATTTTCCAAATATTTCCCTCATTAAATGCATGATTACTGACTAGAGACATTTATTGAATTTAATTATTTGATTTAAGCAGATATTTAAATGTTTATAAACAAAACATCACCTCAGAGTGATGAATTAAAAAAACACCTTTCGATAAGTAAATTAATCATCAACTATTTTGATTAAACAGTTTTGATTTATTAATAAGAACAACAAGTAGCTTCTTAAATGTAAATATTTTCTGGTTTCTTTGCTCTGTATAACAAAGGAATTGTAGATGTGAAATGACTGTATCAGACTGATATTGGTGTTCATAGATATCGAGGTTGTGATATCGCTATTGGTATAGGCCACGAGAAAATGATATTGAGCCATGTCCAGTAAAATCTCAGGGTCTGGGTCTGAGGTCATTCATCCATTCATTTATTGTCCCCCTCATTATCCTCAACATGAGGGGTGCTGGAGTCAATCCCAGCTGACATAGGGCAAAAGGCGGGGTACACCCTGGACAGGTCACCAGTCCATCACAGGGACAACACACACGGTCAGTTTATTGTGTTTTTTTTATTGTGAAACAAAACCGTAATACCCGGAGAAAAAAAAGCCATTTGCACAAAGGGCGAACATTCAAACTCCATACAGGAAGACTCTTGGATGGACTGTGTGAGGCAACAGTGCTAGCCATCGCCCCACCGTGCGGCCCAAGTCCAAGGTCATGTTTTCATGTGTGAAAAGCAAGAAACCTTCTGGACTGACAAGCTGTTTCCAGACATGTGGTAGTATTTCCTCAAATCATTAATATTATCTAAGGCTTTTCTGCTCGAGTCAATCCTGGTACAAATATGTAGAAATCAGATGGCTTTCTTCGTGTCATAATTGTGGGTAAATGCGTAAAAGGAGGAAAAACAAGCTCAAAAACACAATTGTGTAAGTGTTTACCTGCTGCTTAACGTTGACTCATTCTGTTTTCCAGCCGAAGAGGTAGGGAGGCTGGCAGCGATGCGCTCTGATTCGCTGGTTCCCGGCACACACACGCCTCCCATCCGCCGGCGGAGCAAGTTCGCCACACTGGGTCGTCTGTTTAAACCCTGGAAATGGAGGAAGAAGAAAAGCGAGAAGTTCAAGCAGACGTCTGCAGGTGAGAATCAACCAAAACACCAGGAAGACAACACTTTCATTAGCAAACACTTTCACAGCCCCCGCCTCCCCGTGGCAGTCGACCGCCCCGGGCAGATAAATGTCTCCCTGCTGCACCAGGCAACAGCAGCGGTGATGAATGGGAGCTCAGAGGTGCTGAGTTGCAGAGCGCGAGGTGACGCAGAGGCCACAGGCAGCAACCATCTGATACGTGTGATTATGGTTGTAAAAGGCCGGTAGAGCAGACTGGCCCACTGCTGAACACCAGCACTCAGTGAACACGCTGGTTTTTACACAAGGAGGACACAAACACAACAAATGTGTTCATTTTACACATAAAATGCCAATTATTGAAGATTAAGGCTTTTGTCACAGTTTAATTTCATCACGGTTAGGATTATTTTTCTGATCAATTGATCTGTTCAGTAAATGTTGATCAGTGTTTTCCAAACCTGGAAATGATGACATCCTCAAATGTCTGGGTTTTGTCCACAAAATCAAAATTATTACATTTTAATTATTATATGGAGCAAAGAAACCAGAAAATATTCACTTTTAAGAAGCTGAAAAACCAGTTTAGTTTAGTAATCGGTTATTAATTGAATACTAAATGAATGAACTAACTCAACTATTTTAAATAATCGATGAGTCGTTATTTGGATAATTAAAACAAGCTTTCAAAAATTTCAGCTTCTTAAATGTGAATATTTTCTGATTTCTTTGCTCTAAATAGTAAAAAAATCATTAAAACGGAATAATTCTGGTTTGTGGACAAAGAAAGATATCTGAAATCATCATCATTTTGAAGTTTAGAAAAACACCGCTCAGAACATTTTCGATGAATTTATAAAAAAAAACAACAAATTAACAGAGAAATAAAATTAAAAAGGGGGATATAATAAATTAACAATTACTAAATACAGTATCAAGAAATGTTTAAAAAAATGCATTTGTACTAATTTACTTTAGACTAATAGTTTCATAATTGACTAATTGGTCCATTATTTTCATGATTAATTGAAAATTATTCAATTTAAATGATTTCTGTTATTTAGAGCAAAGAAACCAGAAAATATTCACATTTAAGAAGCTGAATCGGAGAATTTGTTTTGATTTTTAAAAGAAAAACATTCAAACCGATAAATCCATTACCAAAATTTTTGGCGATTAATTTAGTACTTTGATTAACAATTGTTGCAGCCCTACATTTACCCGAACATTACTGAATAATAAAGACAAAATGACACGAATATCATTTATTTATTTTTTTTTATTCAATAGACACAGTGCTTTTGTGTTGTTTTCACTCAGCTCATCCTTTGTGGCTAAAAGCTGTTAATTACAGAAACACAAACACGGCAGCTGTGAAAGGGTTGATAATTATTTATTCGCCGCAGTGACAAATTAGCTTTAAATAGTGGTGGTTTGTGCGCCGCTGTGCTGCGTCTTCAGCAGAGAATTATCTGTCCCTGCGAGAGTCAGACGAGACGCGGATGTCGGTGCATATGTCGAGCTCAGAGCTACAATATTCACCGTCAGTGAGCTGCGAGTCAGAGGAGAGCGGCGGGTTTAGACGCAGAAACCAACACTGCTGTTGTGGTTGTTGTTGTTGTTTCTCAGCTGGATCAATCATCCCATTTCCTGTTCTCAGTGAGACACACATGCACGTGTGTGTGTGTGTAGTGTTGACAGGAGGCTTCTTACAGCCAAGCTGTTCTCCCAGCTGTCACAGCAATGTGATTTTTGTATTCAATTATTTATTTGCCTTCTAAAATAAAAAATAATAGGCTTTTTTACAAGCACCTACAGTAGGTACATGCATGTTGTTAATCTTAATTTGTGGTTCATTATGGCCTGAATCTGATACAGTGAAATAAATTACTTAGTTTCTTCAGTAGGACTGCTTTGTTTAAAAAAATAAAAATGTAGGCCTGAATAGATGAAACCCACAAAATATTTTATTCAGTAAAAACATAAAATATCTGTAGGAAGACAATTACTCAGCATTTGGGGTTTATTTAATATTAAATGTCCAATCATTACAAATATACATATTTGTTCTCAAAAAAAAAAAAAAATCATGCAATTTTTTTTTTTTTGGCATTTTTTTTTTTTTTTTTTTTTTAGGTGTTTGATGACCATTTCATGTATTTATTTTATTTATACCTAATTTTTTTTATTGAAAATACTGTATATAATTGCACCACAGTGCAAGTATTAAATGTAGACTGGAGACACAGATCATTAGTGTCGGTCAGTAAGTGGTTACTGAAGTTAAGCGCAGGGCTCCCGCACCTTGGTTGACATCAAATTTAATTTCCTCAAATTCCTCAATTTCCTCATCTTCCTTCTTGCACAAAATTCAACCAAAACTTTTAAAGGCACTGAATTTCTTTCTTCAAATTCAAACTTTCAAGGATTTCAAGGACCCTCGGGAACCCTGTAAGCATTTTTTGATTATAATAAATGAATTTAGAATAAATAAATTCAAAGCGTTTAAGTCCAGTGTGTAAGAAGTCAAATCTAATGATGAGACTGCACAATGTAACAAATGGAGGACTTGTCCACTCATCACCCTCTCTACCAAGTGTGTCAGTTAACTATGGTGGCCTTCACAGACAAAAAGGTAACAATTAACACTCTTTGGGCTGCTGTAGAAACATGGCAGCACAAATGGCAGCCTCTGTAAAGTAAGACCCTTACGTTAAGTGTAAAAGGCTATGAAAAGCACAAAGTCTTGACTTAAATCCCACTGAAAATCTTTGGGGTGAACAGAAGACAAAGGGCCATGCCAGGAGGCCATCAAATCTGGAGGAGCTTGTGAGATTTGCCAAAGAAAAATGAGCTGGGATTCCTCAGGAGACGAGTCAGAGACTTGTTGAAAACTACAACAAACCACTGCAGGCTGTTATCCAGCAACAAGGAGACACAATTAACTATTAACATCAAGTGGCTAATAATTTTGACCCTCGTAGTTTTTGGTTTTTGTGGATTAAATTCATTTCTGTGTCAAAAAATAGATGCATCCTAAATAAAACTAGGAGTGTTGAAAAAGCTGTGCTAAAAATTCTTTGCTCTGTTTAACAGCACTTTGTAAATACTTTTAAAACAATGAAGTTTTCATTTGTGTGGGGTCCCCACACAATCTTGCTGACAAATTCTCCCAACCTTTACTTTCAGATTTATATGTATATGTTTTAAAAAACAAGTATTAAATGAAAAATTCAAAACAATGTAAATTGACGGTTACTTCATATACAGGAAAAACACGATAGCCATCTTTAGAAAGTGTGTCTCCACATAAAAAGTTTAGAAAACACCTGTATATTCAGTTTCTGCCTGCAAATTCCCTCTGAGAAACACCTGGTGGTGAAGGATGTGCATTGCTTCATTACTGAGTGATGACACTAATGGAGGCAGCGGGTCCAGACTGGGCACACATCTGGTCCGGCGCACGCATGAGACACATTCCTCAACACTAATCACACTCTCAGTGTCCAGAACATGAGCAGCTGCTCAGTGACCGTGTCCTCTTTCTCTTTCTCTCTCTCTTTGTCTGGTCCCTCAGTACTGGAGAGGAAAATGTCCACCCGCCAGAGCAGAGAGGAGCTCATCAAGAAAGGAGTGCTGAAGGAGGCGTACGACAAAGGTAGGGGTCCTGGGATCCTCATACTTTATATTAAAGATGAGTCTTTAATATAACGTATAACAGATAACAGGCTGATCTATTTATTTATTTCTTTTTGACAGAAATTAAATGAACAATTGATCTGCTTTGAATGATTTTACATTTGAGGTAGGGCTAGGGAAAATATTGATAATTTTTTTGTATCATGACATGAGACAAGATATCGTGTTAGATTTTGTTTATCGTCACATTGTGATGACTTTTCCTGGTTTAAAGGCAGAATAAGAGTGAAATACATCAAATATTATACATAGGAGTAAAAAAATACATACAATTAAAAATTTGATTAAGAAAATTCCCTTAATAAAACTTCTTTCATTGTGAGCCTAATTATTTGAGTTATGGCAGAATTTGTAGTCAATTTCATTGTTTTTAAACACACACATTAAACACACATTAAAAAGCCAAATAAATAAACAAGCTATTATCTGAAATGAAATGTAATAATAATAAGTGTATTTTAAGATCATGTAATATGGATATAAACAGTAGTGAATTTACAGAGTATTGTCACTCTGCTTTGAGAAGCACAAACATCTCAAAAGAAGACAATCTTTGAGCAGCTTTCACTCCCTACATGTCTCATATATAACAGGATTTATAGCCTTACAAGAATATAGATTTAAATCTAAAAATCTATCTAAAAAAAAGTACAGCGTGATTTATTCCCATCTCGCTCAGCCCTAATTTGAAGCGCTCTCTCTCTCACTGAGCTGTGGTTAAAGGTACGGAATATTAATGTAAAATCAAACCAACCGTTCAACAAACCAGTACAGAAGTGATATCTTCACCTGTTTGGTTGCAGTTTAATGACAGGCACACAAACATAGAGCTAGTTTATTTAGAGTCTGTTCTTGTTCCTCTTTAAACTATCATTTATTTTACTGTTACTATCGGGACTCCATCTTTTAGGACTGGGACTCTGTATCGGCAGATACTCTGTAGTAAAAGATTGGATAGGGACCAGGTGCCAAATAAAGCACATCAGAATATCCCTGCGATTAGTATTTCAGTGATGTGTTGCCAGATCCACACTGTTCATCATTCCTCTGTCCATCTTCCTGAGCAGACGGCTCATCTCCAGCCTTACGGGAGGAGGTGAAGCTGGAGAATGGGCGTTCTCCAGTGCTCAGCTCTGGCCAGTCAGAGTCTGAAGGTACAGAGCTGATGGAAGGAGCAGGTAAGCAGCAGAGACGCACCAACCATTGCCATCTCACCATCTCGTATCTCTGACTGTTTGATTTCTTTGTTTTTCCCTCTTCAGGTTCCCTGGAGTTTCACATGGCCACTGACAGTGCATGTCAACAGGACCACGCCCAGAAATCCAGCCAGGCTCCACCCACAAAGAAACCCACTGTATATCTGTCTGACGGCGCTGAATCAACACTCTCCAGACCTCCAACGCTACACAAACAACCTCCTGCACTGCCACCAAAACCCTTCGCCAGGCTACCTAATCATATTACAGGTGTGTGAGGCTTCACGATTGTATTTCAGACTGTTCTACTCACACACACGTCTAATCTTTTCTCGTCCTCCATCTTGGCACAGACGGAGCCCCGGTGAGGCTGCCGTGTATGTCGGTGAGGCTGTCTCCTCCTCTACCTCCAAAGAAGCTCATGATCTCAGTACCTGCAGGGAGCATGGAGCCCTCTTCGCTCGCCTTCCAGAAGTGCCCCGCCCCTCCTGGCCATGCTGCAATAGGCGGGCACCCGCTGCAGTACGGGGCGCTGCCGGTTCCTCTCCACCCGTCCAGTCGAATCATCGAGGAGCTCAACAAAACACTGGCGCTCACCATGCAGAGGTTTGAGAGGTGAGGAGCTGCCTGGTTGTTCTAGGAAAAACATGCATCTCCAAATGAATGTGTCACAGCATATAATAACATACTGGGTATGTAAAAGCAAGGTAGGCAGGATATTGTTGGTGGCATTGATCAGTCTTATTGATTATAGTAACCTTTCAGCTTAGTGTAACTCAAGTGATTTTAGAGAGTGAGAATTAGATGTCCAGGATGGATCGATTCCACAGTTTCTTGTCCAATATCGATATCATAACTATGACTATCTACCGATACTGATGTCAGTCCGTATCGGTAGATACGTCAACAGATACCATTTTTGCAAGAAAGGCCCACCCCTAATATGTAAATAAACCTTGACATATTGACACACATTTGCAGATTGGATGATACCAGCTGTCAGTGACATTGGTGTCCACTCATATGTGCCATATTATTCATCTATTTTCCTCTAAGTGCAACATTGACATCATTTTCTAATAAAGAAGAGTTTAAATTAGTGTTTGAGACCAACAACTCCTAAGGAAAATGTTTACTGATAACTTTACTGAGATCTAAGGTCATTTCCCCATAGACTAACATTCAAATTGAGTTCTTTTTGCAACCAGTGGAGTCGTCCCCTTGTGGCTATTCAATATACTGTTATTTTCTGGTTAGCTTCAGGAGGAACCTGGAAGACTGTGTCCATTTTTTACACTCTGTGGTCAAAACTTTGCTGAAACGCAAGCTGTGATAACAACTATCCCAAATGAAAACACGATTCTGTGGTTCCTGGTCCACTAATGAAATCAGAGTGGTTCCATCCCCTACTCTTCACCAGCTCCCACCTACACCATCCATCAGTGTGATTGATTGCTTGTCTGAGGATTCATTTTCCACAGGTCGGGCTCTGCTCTCACAGAAAAGCTCACTGATATGAATCTATTTTGCCTCTTTGTTTTTACGACCACCTCTTATCCTACGCAGCTCTGAACCTGTTCAACGCATGAGATTGTACATACAACACTTTATGCTCTGTTGCATTTCCTGTGACAGTGAGCACACACATCTGACCTTTGCCCTCTCTCACCAACCCCACAGTTCCATGATGCACGCTGTTCCCACGATGATGATCGAGTGTGACGACGACAAAGAGAACCTCCCCAATGAGGCGGACTACGAGGAGCTGCCAGGGATGTACAAGGATGAGGAAGAGGAGGAGGACGAGGGGGAAGATGAGGAAGAAGACGACGAAGATGATGAGGAGGAAGAGGAAGATGAGGAGGAAGATGAGGACGACACACTTTTTACAAGTTTGTGTCTTTTCATTAGCTGTTTTTAAGAAATGAGCTCCAGGTGATGTCCAGTATAGATTTTGTTCTAGACATTTGTTCAGAAGTTAGTGGGTTTGATTCCCAGCCAAAGTTGTTCCTGATGACTGTACCAGCAGCATGTGAATGGGGAAAAGGCTGCACATGACGCTGTTAGTGAATGGGCATGGATGGATAAATGGCAAATCTAAGTAGTGTAAAGCTGCTTTGAGTGATCAAGAGGTCTTATCCACACAGAAACAGAAGGGTCCATGTATGATCTTTTTGTTGTTGTTTTCCCAAATACCCCCCCACCCCCACACACACACACACAAAAAATGACTGTAAATGCTGTAGTATGTATTCCATGTCTGTATGTGGCGCTGTAATGCTGCCACAGAATTACACCAAAGATGGAGAAGATGATTTGGAGCACACATAGAAAGCTAGAGAGGTGGGGATAAGACATTGTTTTCCCACAGTTGCATATTTTGTTCTATACTAGAAAATGAAAGGGTGGCATATTCACATTTTAGGGCATTTTAGGGCTCCTAACCCAAAACCCGATATAATAGTAAACGTTTGCAGATTCTCACGTGTAAGTGTTTAACATTTATATGACAAACTATATAAAACCAATTACGAGGATTAAAAGGGAGTACCAATAAAAATAAGTTAATAAAAAACAACATAAAACTAGTAGTCCAAAGAAAGAGATCAACCAAGCACCTTTTGGAATAAAAATATTTAGTTGCTTAGTAAAAGACTGGCAGGAGTTGAAGAAGGGAGATGATGTTCCATAGTTTGGGGGTATGAGCATGTGTATGCGCAAAAGCCTCCATATGGTTACACAAACACACACACACAGTATCACACATGGTTTGAAACGCTTGGAGCTAAACTCTGTAATCAGAGATGTGAATTATTTATATCGAGTGGATTAATCACCACTACTAAAGGAGGGAAATGAAGGATTGTTGAGAGTTAAACCTGGGTTACGTTGTCATCTCAAGTGGAAACAACATATGAATAGAAAAAAACAAAGGTTCAATAATTGATTTAATCAGACGTTTTGTAGAGGGTGATGTCACTCTACTCAAAAAAAGAAAGAGGAACAAGAAACAAAAAGATCGTATTGGGAAATTTGAGTTTCCTTGTGAAAAAGGCCAATGAGCAGTAAAAACACTTCTCTTCCCAGACTCCTGTATAACTTGATTCATACATTATGAATAATTAACAACATTTTCAATGATCGACTAAAATAGGCATGAAAGACGTTTTTTCTTGTGGTCTGACACAGGTGCTTAACTGAAATATTGCAAATTTGGACCTTTAAAAGGCATCTCACGAAGTAAGAGTTTTCTACGATCAACTACAATCAGAGTAAATATGAACATAAAACATCAATTTCTCTCCTTGTCTGAACACTACAGGCACACTAGCCATGAAGGTGCTACGAAAGGACTCCCTGGCCATAAAGCTGAGCAACCGTCCATCAAAGAGGGAGCTGGAGGAGAAAAACATTCTGCCACTGCAGTCGGACCAGGAGAGACTCGAGTCTCGACAACAGACAGCTACAAAACTGACCAGGTACTACTACCACTGTCCTGTGAGACAGGAAGATGACCACGTAGCATCACATACATGCTACACCATATGGAGACCCAATCACCTGTTTGTTGACCCATGTGAGCTGTGACAGACATAACATGGCTGCTAAACAGAAGCAGATGAAATTGGTAACAGACAACAAAATAGATTGATTGCAAACTGAGTCACCAAGACAGAAAATGGCTGGAGCAGAAACACTATCTTAAACATTAACGGTCCAGTGTAGGCCTGCAAACAACGATCATTTTCATAATAGATTAACCTGTCGATTGTTTTCTCGATTAATCAATTAGTAGTTTGGTCCAAAAAATGTCCGAAAATCTTGATCAGTGTTTACCAAACCTTAAAATGATGATGTCCTTAAATGTCTTATTTTGTCCACAAATAAAATTATTCAGTTTTAATGATTTAATGATGAGTTATATGGAGCAAAGAAACCATAAAATATTCTCATTTGAGTTGTCGATAAATTTATTATCCTAATAGATGGTAATAGATTAATCATTGTAACTCAAGTCCAGTGTGTAATTTTTAAAAAAAAAAATTTTACATGTGGCAGAAATTGTATTAAAAATAAATATATGAACCTTTTATATTTATATCAGGAGCCGAGTTAGGTCTAGAGAGGCGTCCACTTTGGGTCACCATGTTTTTACAATAGCCCACAATGGACAAACTAAACAACTTTTGATGCTAACTGAAGGCTGAAAGGCAGTGTGAGGGATAGTCAGAGGGATAGTCAGCTTCATCATAGTCAAATTTTACACACTGTACATTTAAGCCATTACTGTAGATTTATCAAATGGCCTCAGTGCTGCAACTGCTCACAATCATTTTTAATTCTTCCTTATCAACCATAAAAATCAGGCTGTGGCCCCTTACACATACTACAAATTCAAAAGATACAGGAGCATAAGAAACAACATGACATGCACACTAAAACCTCTGACCTGCATAACCAAAAATCTGCATTTTCCCTTTTCTGTCAGGCGGTTGAGTCAAAGGCCAACAGCAGAGGAGCTGGAGCAGAGGAACATACTCAAACGTACGTCACATTACATACACAGACTAATTATCATTATCACTGTGATGTGATCACTGTCTCTTTTTCATTCCCTCCAGCTCGAAATGATCAGGAGGAGCAGGAGGAAAAGAGGGAGATCAAGAGACATTTGTCCAGAAAGGTAAGATGGACAAGACGTAGACAGAGCCTTTGATGAGAAGACATTGAGTTCTCGACTCCAGCTGGGAATTAGAAAATTGGCTGCCATGACGAACAGGATGTTTTTATGGGTTACATCATCCTTTTAGTGTGAGTGTGTGTGTGTGTACATGTGGCATTAACACTGACCTTGTCAGGACCAGTAGTCCTCATGGAAACCAAAACCTGTCTCTAATCAGGCAGAACCTCATTGCTGAGGAACTAGTTAAGTTTATGGCTCAGATTTGGATTGTGGTTAAGCCAGAGTTAGGCATTAACTGGTTATGGTTAAGTTTAGGTTTTAGGGGCAATGCTTTGTTGAGGCTCTACAAGGACAGCTGTGCAAACACACGTGTTTTATTATAAACAACTCAATTACGGGAACCTGAACCACTAGCTGTGGGTTGACCCACACATCAACATCCCGCAACAATCAATCAATAAAGCCGATTGGAAGGTGAAATCTGACCTTGTTATAACAAGAAATGGGTCATTTCTTTTCCCCTCCCCTGCAGCAGTTTCTATGCTTCTCCAATTCAAAAAAGATTTGATATATTTTTCCTTTTTTGTCTATAAAATTATTTGTGCTGTGATATAAGCTGAAACACACTTGATCTCAATGTAGAGGCAGTTTTGAACAAACTGTTATAAAATATAACAATGCGACCAATGTGATCCTTCAACAACCATATTAACCTCACAACAAAGTGTTGCAACCCTACATGCAACCCTACTCAGTGCATGTAAACCCACACATACAAAAATGGTGAATTATTTCTACCACACACTCACTCCAAGACAATATATTCTAAGGTATTATATAGCTGAGTATATACCCTAGTCCTCCTGAACTTCCACTTCCAAAAACACATAATGAGTCTGAGATACTAAGGTTCCAAAGGCACAAACAGGGTCAAACATGACAGGTGACTCACTCAGAGCACCAGTGTAAACTCTGATGCTGTTTGATTAAGAAATATTAGAGAAATTATGGTAGAAAACACTAAAAGGCTGCCACCAAGCCAGCTGTCATTCATATTCCCGTAGTCAAATCAGCTGCTCATAAATATTGTTCCGATTACAGTACATGAACTGAAACAGACAAGATGGAGCTGCACGACTTCCAGTCTACAAAATAAAATGAACCTTGCCAAAAAAAAGAGATTATTTGTCCAAATAATCCATTGGACACAGTACTTCTTGTATTTAATGCACAATAATATGAAGTACTTTTACTGTGTATATTTGGAGTAATCTTGAGAGAGAGTTTCCTCTAGCAAACAAAAGTGAGATTATTTGTCAAATTTTGAATTTGTACTTGTGGTCTATGATGTATTGGACTTAGTACCAAGTACTGATTGCCCTCCTGTGCCCTTCCTCCCTGTAGCTCAGCCAGAGGCCGACGGTGGAGGAGCTGAGGGAAGCGAAGATCCTCATCCGCTTCAGTGACTATGTGGAGGTGGCAGAGGCTCAGGACTACGACAGGAGAGCAGACAAGCCATGGACGCGGCTAACAGCTGCTGATAAGGTTCACTTCTCACTCAAAGTAATAGTTCAGGGTTTTTTTTGTTGTGAGGTGTGCCAGTTCCTCATACAATAGTCCTATAACTCTAACACTTTAGGCCCACTTAATAAAATTCATATCCACTTATGTTATCTATATCTTATGATTCTGAAGTTTATAAACTACACAATCTCTTGAACCAAACTCCAAAAAAAGCTGTTTTTTTTTTTTAATCTCATCTGAGCCTGTTTTTTATGTGGTTATAATCTGTGTGTCCTTCGCTGGCAGCCATGTTTTAAGGCCGGAGCCCAGCAGCAGCAGCAATACCTCATACGACCAAATAATCTGAGATATTCCTTTAAGTCTTGATTTACTCTGGATTAAAGTTGACTGTTCATGTGTATTGTATGTTACTGTATGTTTTTTTGTTCAGGCTGCTATAAGGAAGGAGTTAAACGAGTTCAAAAGCACAGAGATGGAGGTGCACGAGTCCAGCCGTCATCTGACCAGGTGAGAATACAGGCAACATTACTGCCCACATCAGGCTATGAAACTCATTACACATTAGCACAACTGACACTTCTTGGTTCACTGTCGCTTGTGCGAAAAGTTTATTTAAGCTGCACTTTTCTTCCGGTCTTGCTGTTCAGTTTCTGAAAGTTTTCAGTGTGAAAAATGTGGTTAAAGTTAATTTGATTTGAAAAAATTTGAAAATAAAATAGTGTGATTTTTTTTTTCCCCATTAGCCTTTTATATTTATATCAGGATGAGGGTCAGCTCTACAAAGGCGGCCATTTTAGACCACCATATTTTTACAGTAGCCCACAATGGACAAACCAAGAATCTTTTGAGTTCTGATGCTAACTAAAGGTTACAAAGATTCTCCAACAAGGAGAACAGAAGAGTGAAATGAGAGATATTGAGCAGCGACGTGCAACTTTTCCGACAATGATGCAAAACACCATTTCGATTGCCAGTGGTTGTTTTACCGTGTGTCGTTTTTTTTTTTTTTTTTTTTTTTTACTTCTGTGTCTCTCTTAAAATCAAATGAAGATGGTCCAACTGATAAATTAAATGACAAGCTGTGCTGTGCCAAGTTTTGGAAAAGTAAGGATCACTGCAAAGGAAATTAATGCTAACTGCTACGGAAACAGCCAGAAGATGAATGTGCTTCGTAGAGTTGCACTTAAAATGGCTTGTCGCAGAAAAATTAGTACAGAAAAAGCAGATTCATACTGACACTGGTTGAAGCTGAAGCAAAAAAAAAGAAAGAAAAAGAATAAAAACACGAGCTCTGCATAGTCATTTAACCTGGGGATGAATGCCGACTAAACACATTCCCATTTAAATCTGTCATGTTTTCTCTCTGCAGGTTTCATCGGCCATAAATTGACAAAATCCGATCTCGGCTCTTCTGAAGCCGAGAGCTCGTCGGCCTGCTACTCGCTGCCGTCACTCCGCTAACTGCTACCATTTCCACTGTCGGCTTCCAAACTGACAGACTGAACCCGACGCAACACGAGTTAGAGCCATCACAGGAAATGAAATCAAAAACAAACAAAACTTCAGATGGATTCAATTCATAGCTGGCGTCTCCTTTTAGTGGAGATTTTACAGACTTCTTGGAATTTTAAAAGCTTTGTAATTGTCTTTTTTTTTAAGAAGAAGAAAAAGTGGCGATGTGTTTATTTTGCAGCACTTTTGATTTTGATGTCACAGTTTGTGACAATGTGGAGGATGGAAACAGTCTGAGCTGAAGATGAGGGTTTTGATTTTTTTTCTTTTTCCACACAGAGATTTCTTCTTACCTTTCACCATGTTCTCAGTCTCTTTTCTCAAATGGACTTTTCATTTTTCGCTGCTTAAGTTTTTCAAATTGATCTCATTTTTATGGAGGCCCCGAAAGGTAAGTGAAAAATATATTTTTTTAGGATGATTTTCCTTTCTCTAATTTGGGGGAAAAATTGGCTCCCAGGGGTCATTTTTTTTAAAAGATGAAAATAATAATAATAATTATTATTATTATTTGCCTTTCAGGGGTTTTCGAAAAGGGAAAAATATTCTTTGTTTTAACATGAAAGATTTGTAAATTTTAAGAATTTGTTTTTCTTTGCAAACCCCTAAAATTCAAGTGTTTTTTATGTTTGTTATGTCTTTAAAAAAATAATCACCTTGAGAGCCAAAAAAAAAAAACCACTAAGGAATATCAAACCCTAAAAAAAAAAAATTCCACTTGCCTTACAGGGCTTCCGTACATTCACAACATACAGTTGTGGGCAGCTGGAGTTGAAGCCAAAATGTCCTTAAATCGTAAGCAGCATCCTTAAAGTTGGTAAACAGTAAAAAAATAAAATAAAAAATGAAATAAATTATGATGCATTCACATCAATCAACTGAGCAATAATTTCAAACCTCTCATTTCCTCATCTGTTGATGATGGGGCTGCATTCAAGAGCTCAAACACTCTTCAGACTTCAAAGCCCACATTTAGACCAAAGCAACTTGACTTGCTGTGGAAGTCGAGAGACCTTGAATGCATCGCCAGAGCAACCGCTGTCCAGAGTTCAGTAAACCTGTGCCTACAGTATTGTTTACAGGGATTTTAACAGTTGCCAAATTCACTTGCGTTATTATACACAGAATATTAACTGTAGACACAGTCAAACATTGCTGAACTCTAAAGAAACAGCAAGAAAATCTTTTTTTTTTTTTTTTTTTTGTTTTGGGGGTGGGGGGTGGTTCAAATCTGCGCAGAGGAAAAGAGTATAGACACCATGTCACCTAATTTTTTCTGATTCTGATCATTTACAATCCATCGTCCAGAAATTGGCAGTTTTGACCACATTATTAAGAGTCTGGTACGTACGTGTGTGCATGTGTGTGTGTGTGTGTGTGTGTGTGTGAGAAAGAGAGCAGGAGAGAGGAGTCTGTAATATTACTGTATTACTGTCTCTTGTTGAGAAACATTTTCTCAGAATTATAAGATGTGTACATAGTAAAGAAAGTAAGCGAGGCTTTTCAGATGTTTTTTGTAAAGCAGAAAAACTGCATGTGAGAATTAATTTATTGCGAGTCTTCTATGATGTATACCGTTTCTTAAAGAAAGGAACTTATTAAAAAGATAATAAGTTTATGCTTTCTTGTCGTTTCATGCTTCAGTGATTTTCTTCAGTGTTTCCTCTCTGGTAACAGTTACAGTTTTCAGTGTTGATGTGTCCCAGGACTCAATCCCTCCCCTGTGCAGTCTGTCGTATTCTTTGGGGAAATTGACTGGTCAAAATCACAAGTGGTTCCCATTGCTTATCAAAAGCAGCCCATGGTGGGTTTTCAGTTCAGTTGAGCAGAGAGAGAGAGAAAGAGTGAATGTCACAGTCAGTCAGTGTCTCTGTGGAGTTCAGAGGAAGTCCTGGTGGATTCTGGGAAAGCATCTCACCTCTAGGTGCAACACTTCTTCAGTCTCTGGTGCGTCTTCATGTGGCTACACAGCATGCACCAGTGTGCCACAGTATTTATGCCACAAATCGATGGCTTTAGTCACAATGGCGTCTGTGTTTTCCCGCGGTATCTGGAAGGAGGAAAAACAAAATCAGAAAGATGTTTTTAAAAAAAGGCACAAAACGATGTTTGCGATTGCATTAGAGAGTTATGCTCTCTTTCACTCACATTACACAGGAACTTGACCATGCCTTCAGGCCGGTTGATGCCCATCAACATGATTTTGCAGCTCAGTAAAATCTCCAGGGCAACAAACACCAGAATCTTACAGGAGCCGCTGATCACCTTGTCCCAAACCCTATTAAAAAAAAAGAATTCAACCTCAAGTCAGTATCTGTGGCATTTCTACTGATATCACTTTGATAAGAAATACTCTGCACTGTACACACTTATGATGCTCTTAGTCAAGCACGTGCCAAATGAACTGTTGGACAGTTATACAATTAACAGCAAGGCATATATTCCTTGCATCTATAGAAAGCACCACTGTTAAGCCAGTGTTCACACTGTGTGAATGATGAACCATGTATTATGCTGCTTTGACATACACTGTATGGACAAAAGTATTTGGACGCCTGACCATTACACCAACAGGGACAGAAATTACGTATTCAAATACCTAAACAGTACTTTAATATGGAGTTGGCACTGATGTTGGACAAGAAGACCTGGCTCTCAATCTCTGTTCCAGTTCATCCCAAAGGGGTTGCTCAATGGGGTTGAGGTGTGGGTCAACTTATTTGTCAAACCACGTCCTTATAGTCCGTGCTTTGTGCACTGGGGCACAGTCATGCTGGAATAGAAAAGGGCCTTCCTCAAACTGTTCCCACAAAGTTGGAAGCACAGCATTATACAAAATGTCTTGGTATGCTGAAGTGATAAGTTTGAAATGATAAGGGGCTGAGCTCAAAGCCTAATTGAAACACCTGAATCCAATACTTAAGTGTGGCCAAATACTTTTTTCCATATAGTGTATTTTATGAGATTTAAAAGAAGAGTTGGGCTCTGAATTCAGTGTCAATATGGCACCGGTTTCCATAAGATCCATATTTTCAACTTTTATCTTCATAAGATAAAAGTTTTAAGATAAAAGCAAAATTCATGATTTTAAGTCTGATGTTGACTAAATAAAAAGCTATTCTTAATATTTTTTGACATTTGTGTCATTGCTTTCTCTTGACACTAAGCAGCTTTCATACACATTTACAGTGAACACAGGCTTTAATTTGGGTTTAAAGTGGATCTGAGTTAAAGCATGTTTTTTTCCCCAGTGACCAGTAAACTGACCTCTGCAGGCTGGATTCTGGGAGGCAGCCAGCGAAGCAGCGTCTGAACCAGAGGTTGTACGGCAGCTGAGCTAAGGCTCCAGTGTTCTTTAAATGGCTCAGCAGACGAGGCTCCTCCTGACTCAGATAATGCTCCAGGCTCTTTGGCTGCAACACAACAAAGTCATTATTCATGATGAAGCATTGGCTTATACTTTGACTCTTGATCAAACTTTCATTTTCTTCATTTATCTATTCTTTTAATTTATTTCAATTCGTCCCTCATCGTGTACTTTTTATTAGCCCTATGAGGATAAACATTGTTAACAGTATTACTATATTTATTTATTTATCTATTTCAATGTTTTTTGTTATTATTTATTTTCTTTTATTCTTATTGTATTCCTGATATTCATTAGTATTAGTAGTCACTGGTGGTTTTTCCTTGTGGGTAATTGTGAGATGATGATTTTATGTTTAATATTTGTTATTATAATATTATATTAACAATTTTACAGTATAATATTATAATGTGTTCAATATTTGTTTTGATCCCAACCAATATGTGTTGGTCAGTATGGTTAATGGGATGTTTCTTATTGTGTGAAGCACTTTAAGTTTAATTGCATGAAAGATACAATATAAAATTGCATGAAAGATACAATATAAATGAGGTCTGTCATTTTATAACCTTATTGTATATCATGACTCCTTATACAATTTTTTTTTCCAGACAAATGAGACACACAAAGGGCCTTCAATTCATCAGCCACAACATGATGTCCTGCTTTCAGTTCTGCAAACAACTCATGGCTTTTGCTTTTTTAATGATACATTTGCTTTTATCTTGCTTTAGCATGATGTTCTTGGCGCCAAATGTGGAAGCACATTCCAGCAACTGAATGTTGTGCTTTAAGACTAGATTTTTTACCAATAATGTCAAATAAAATTACCAGATGAGGTATCGAGTCTCCAAATTTCAGGTGGAACTGATTGATGAAACACTTGATCAGCCAATAGCAGTCGACTGGATCGTCTACGATCTCCTCCATCGCTCTGCTGATAGATAGAAAGTCCTCATTGTCTTCATCCTGGAAAAATAAAACATAATGAAACAAAATATTACACACTAAACTGAGCACACTACAGCTTTATAGAATGATGGCCTCCGTTAAGGCCAGTGAGCGGTAATTACGACAACACAGCACAAAACATATAGCAGTAATGACTCAACTTTAGCAATAAAATCGTGTTTTATATATTCATATAGAATTTTTCATATAGAAAACTGTAGTAAAAAGTGCTTGATCCAACAGACACCGACCACACCATCATCAACACAATGTTAAGGTGACAATAAGCACAAGGGCATTTAATAAAAAAAATGGAAAATATTCACGAGATTCATCAGCCCAACGGAGTTCACTTCACTAGAGTGACAAGAAAGGTCAGCCACGCTGGAGGTATCTGCTCCAAATGTTGTTAGAAACTTGATAGACCAATGGGTGCTTCTTTACACTGCCACCACTAGTGAGTAAATACATTGTGACTTAATTATGTGTCATTAACCTTATTTTTTTTCTTCCTTCCCAAGTCTATGTCTGCTTCCTTCCATTCTCCTCTCTCCCTCTGTCCTCATCTTGCAGGCTGCAGGATCCAGATCCAATTTTGAAGATATTATTATTATTATCATCAGTAACAATAATACTGCTGTCATTATTACTATGCTCTGATTAAAAGTTCATCAGTATAGTTTCTTATAAATAGTGTTTGCTGCTGCTTGTATAAATGACCCTGTAGTTCTATAAACATGACATAACTGATTCTAAACTTGATACAACTGTTGTATATTTGCTCCTGGTCTCTCTCTTCTGTCCCTCCCTCACCTCCTTTTTCTTTGTCTCCCCCTTTCTGTCCCCCACCTCTCCTCTGTCCCCCATTTTCCTCTCACCCCAACCGGTCGAGGCAGATGACCGCACATCTTTGAGTCAGGTTCTGTCAGAGATTCTGTCTTCCTGTTAAAAGGGAGTTTTTTCTCTCCACTGATGCCCAGTGTTTGCTCATTGTGTGAACTGTTGGGTTTCCTTTCTCTCTGTAATATTGTAAAGGTTTTGGCCTTACTATGTACAGTGCCTTGAGATAATGTATGTTGTGATTTGGCGCTATACAAATAAAATTGAATTGAATTGAATTACCTGATGCTAAATTTTCAAAATCTCACTGAGATTGGTGAGTAAACAGCTGTTTCGGCTAATACAGAAGGTGTAGCAAGTGCAAAAAAATTTCAAATACACCATTTAATTATTGACCCAAACAAAGGAATCCAGTCAGTCACTGATGTTTTAGTGAGAGTGCGGATGGTTATGTGGTACTGGGCTGTGAGTGATGTTTTTGAAATACATGAATAATAAAACCACCAGCCAAGGGGTCACACTCCCACTGTTATTAAACAATCGGGATGGCATAGAACAAAACTGATAAATTTAATGAATCCGACATTCACAGCCTTTAAAAAATTTAATATATTCTGCACAATTATGCACAATGGTTGAGGTTATAAAAGGTCCAGTGTGTAACATTTAAGAGAGTTACCGTATTTTTCGGACTATAAGTCGCTCCGGAGTATAAGTCGCACCAGCCAAAAATGCATAATGAAGAAGAAAAAAAACATATAAGTCGCACTGGACTATAAGTCGCATTTATTGGAGGAAATTTATTTTATAAAATCAGAGACCAGGAACAGACATTTCATCTTCAACGGTAAATTATAGTAATAACAATAGATTGAAAACAGCGGGCTGAATGGGTGTCTGTTATGTTAATGTAACACATTAACAGATGTTCAGATAACTATAACATAAACAACATAAGTTTACCAAACTCTCGAGCTCACTCTAAATCACTAAATCCATTGAATTCTTCATCCTCGGTGTCACTTCTGAGCAACTCTGCCAACTCCGGAGGTAAACGGAGCGCCGCTTCTTCTTCTGCGTGGCTGTCAGACTCAGACTCAGCATCAGTTCCAGTCGGAATTATTCCGGCCTTTCTGAATCCCGATAAGATGGTTTCGGATGTCACTGAAGTCCATGCTTTGTCAATCCATCCAATGACATCCAGGAAAGTTGCATGGCGCATCCTCCCGGTTGCCGAGAAGCTGTGTTCTCCATCCATCATCCACTGCTCCCACAGGTGACGCAGGACTGCCTTAAAGCTCCGGTTCACCGAGATGTCGAGTGGCTGGAGCACTTTGGTTAACCCTCCAGGGATGATGGCAGGGATGGAGTTGAAAACTTTTAATTTATCTTTGAACTCTGGCGTGATGTGCGCTCGCATACTGTCCATCACAAGCAGGGCTTTGCGAGTTCTGAAGAAGCCATCCGGACGCTTAGTGTAGCACTTTGTAAGCCAAAAGTTCATCATTTCTTGATCCATCCAGCCTTTCTCATTCACGGCCACGACAACGACAACTGAGGGGGATTGGATTTTTGGCATGGTTTTCCGTTTAAAAATTACCATTGGTGGCAGTTTTGATCCATCTCCACAACATGCCAGCGCCACTGTGAAGTGTGATTTCTCATGACCAGT